>CM053622.1:651225417-651256425 GCA_028646595.1 Phalanger gymnotis | reverse complement strand
GGGCTGGAGTCCTGCTTCCCTCTGCCCCTTTGTGGGTTCTGTAGTTCTAGAATTGGTTCAGAGCCATTTTTTCATAGGTTTTTGGAGGGTCTTGGAGGGGAGCTCACGCCAGTTACTGCTTTCCAGTCGCCATCTTGGCTCCACCCCCGGTATTTCCATTCTTAATAAAAATTGCCAATTTTTTTTCCTTTGTCGGCACTAAACTTGTCTGAAAAAACTGCTGAGAAATTTACATTTCTACCTCTTTGGTAAAGGACAGGTGTTTATTTTGACTGTCATTTGAGTTTAGGTCATACCTTCACTGCTCTGCCTTATTGCAATATTACTTAATCTTAGCAGTTATTTAATCTTAGTTATTCTTGCTGATAGATAAAAGCAAAAAATACCTAGAAGCGAGGAAAAAAATGCATGTCATCTAAAATAGATCTATCTTTGGAGATTTCTTTATATGTAGAGAACACTAAGAGCTAAGTTGTTAAAAGTGGTTTTAATTATTAAGAGAAAATCAGTTAACACATAATAAGTTATCTATTTTAGCCATGAATTTAGCCAGCATATGAGTAGAAGAATGAAAGTCAAAATAATAATATACCAAATAACATTTATAATTAAAATCTATTTCTATTTTAGATCTCCTTGTATACTGCATTTTTAATGTTATTTCCATATCAGCTCTTAAGAACTAAGAAACAGGAAATAAGGAAAAGTAAAAATTATAGGCAAGGATGCAAGGAAGATAATTTCATTTGAGATTTTGAAATAGAGAACCCAGAATAAGGAAATACAGTTTTGTTGTCAGGTACAGCAAAATGAGTTTAACTAGGACTTCTATAAGTTGAAGTAATAGAAGAGAAATATCCTGAAATGTAGAAGAGTTAGAGTTTAAAAAAAGAAATAGATGAGAAACTAGAACAAGACTTTTAATAGTTCTCATAGCAGAAAGCCTAAAATTTCATTCTGAAATAAAGACCTACCATATTCAGAATGAGAGTAGTAGTGAAGAATTGTCTTTTAAATGTTGGAAGGTAAAAATATGTCATATATATTAAAACCTGTATAAATGAGACGAGGGACATAAACACAAAGAAACAGTGGAGTTAAGTGTAAGAAAAACATGAATACAATAGATAAATAATCATTTAATTTCCTTCCCCCTATCTTCTTCCCATTTCCCCTTTAATATTTTCACTCTGAACAGGTATTTGGGAATGGAAGAGTATTGGAGAAAGTAAAATTCTCTTGTAACATCATGCCGTGCATCCTTCTTTAATCTGAGATTATCAACCTAATTAAAGTTGATTGGATGGAATCTGAAATTGCTAACATTTCTTTTTTAGCACTTTTTCTGTTCTCTTGAAAAGTAATACCAGTACAAGAAACTTTTATTTCATTTGTATCTTGCAGTGTCATAACACAAAATTTTGCACACAGTAGGAACTCAAGCATGTCAGAGAGCTGAGGCAGACCTATTGAAGTTTGCTTTTGTTAACCTGGAAAAGCTGGATATGAATCATATATGTTTATGTGATAAAAAGGTAACAACACCCTCTGCTGGTGGGGTGGGGACTAGGAAACGGTGTTGGAGCCCTTGCTCTAAACCCCAAGACCTCTGAGACTCCTCTAGGCTTAGTATGCACCAAGGTACAGAGTGGGTGCAGTCCATGGGTAGCCTGACCAAATACCTAGAGGAGTCAGACTCTTTATGTCCCAACCCCGGAGCCCCAGGGAAAATTACTTCTATCTGGTACTGTATCCCCTCTAAAGAGAAAAATAGAAAGATGCTCAATTTATAATGGAAATCAAGTATAGAATAGCTGTTTCCTCTATACACAAAAGAAATATTTGTTAACCTATGAGCACACTGACAGAAAAACTTAAAACAAGTAGTATTATAAGGCGGCAGCTAGGTGGCTCAGTGGATAGACTGTTGGGCTTGGAATCAGGAAGACTCATCGTCATGAGTTCAAATCTGGCCTCAGACACTAGCTGTGTGACCCTGGGCAATTCATTTAACCCGTATTTACCTCGGTTCCTCATCTGTAAAATGATCTGGAGAAAGAAATGATGAACTGCTCCAGTATCTTTCCCAAGAAAAGTTGGATACAATTGAAACAACTCAACAGCAAAAGCTTAAAAGTACTATTGTGCTCTCCCAGAAAGTTGATCCTTAAAACATCAAGACGTTTAACAATTCTGGGGACTGCTAAATTAGCATTTCAATTTTCACTTCAGCTCTCCACCATCCAAACCTTTCTCTCTAGACCTGTGTCTTCTGGCAAGCTAGGCCTTAGGTTGAGCTCCTCTTCCTATCTTAAGTTATCCTCTGTGATGCATCAACTCTGCTTCTGAGAATTCCCTGATCTCAGCCTTTCCATTCTTCCTAGATCAAAGTGTTCTCTCCTTCCTCAGGTTTTCCTAGAGCACTATGTATTATTTTTTCCCTCATTTTACTTTTTTGTCCCTTCATTCCATCTAGCATTTGCATAGTGCCTTTTGCTTTTCAGATTTTCATACAATCTATTTATATACATATATATGTATACATACATATACACACATATATATCATCTATTAGGAATGATGCAAAAAAGATTTTTTTTTCAGATACATATGGGGAAATTAAGGCATAAAGGTATTGTGACTTTTACCCCAATTTACTGAGTCAGAGTTGAGATACTTTGTAATTCTAGCTTACTGTTCTTTTCACAGAGTATGTGATTTTGAATTTAAATACCAAATTTTAAAAATGATAGAATGGAGGTCATTCCCTTTTTTTTCTGTCTGTGCTACTATGGACAATAATACTTTGTAACTGATTTACTCCATGGTTTCTGCATAATGATGATGAAGTCAAATTTATATGCATAACCTCTACACAAACAACTTTAAGAGAATAAATCAATTTTACAGATATACACTGCAGTTCCAACCCAGACCATCTTTAAAATATGCTTTGATTACCGGGAGAATAACTGATATCCAAATTCTTGCCTAGTTGCTATCCTAGTAGTCAAAAGAATGTATTTGGGAACTGGCTTCAGGGCTTAGGGGTACAGCCTGTGCTTGTAGAATTGATTTCCTCTCTAAACATTAACTAGTCTATATAAAGATTGAAACTTACAACCATAGCATATTTTTGTGGAGAGAGTACTACAGTTCTTAAAGCAACCCAGCTTTACTGCCTTGGAATCATTTTTGACTTTACTTCTCCCTCATTTCCTTTATCCATCCAGTTGCCAAGTTGTCAATTCTGATTCCACAACATCTCGTATATGTTCCCTTTTTCTCTCATACGACAGCCACCCTAGGCAGTCATGCAACCATAAGAGCTTCCTGTGTGCCAGATACTGTGCTAAAAAAACATTGGGAATATAAATTCAAGTAAAGAGACAATGTCAGTCTTCAAGGAACTTAAATTTAATCGGGGGTGGGGGGCGTGGGGAGGTGGTAACAACCCAGTTAGAGGAGATGAGAAGTTGAAGGATAGAGGGGAAAATATCTGTGGAGGACATGGAGGCAAAGCCTTTCAAAGTCAGAAGCATAGCTTGGAAGAGAATGAAATAGAGGCCTCAGATGATTGATGAAAGAAAGGGGCTGAAGGGAAGGATGTTCTAGTGTGAGAAGGCCTTGGGCAATGAGGAAAGTTCTAGAGTGAGAAAGTAACTGAGGCACCTTGGGGAAGTCTGGAGAGTTACGAGCAGAACTGGGAGAGTTCAGGCCTTCATCACTTCATTTCTCACTGATACTAATGCAGTGGCCTACCTAGTCTTCCTTTTTCTAAACTCCTTCTCCATTCATATAGTTGCCATATTAATATTTTACTTTCCTACTTAAAAAAAAATATTCAGTGACTTTCTATTACCAATAGGATAAAATACAAGTTCCTTAGCCTAGTTTTTTTAAATTAACAAAATTTGATTTTTCTCTCCCACTACCTCACCATTTGAAAAGAAAAACAAATCACTTACTACAAACATGCCCAGTCAAGCAAAACAAATTCCTGCATTGACCATGTCCAAAAAAATGTTATCAATTTTGAAACTTTCCTGCAGTCTAAAATAAAGTGGAAGGTCTTTTAAAGGTAAATATTTTTAATTATGTTACCATGGAGTTTGCTTTCTTGTGTTTTTTCTCCCTCCATTCATGAATGTTAACCAGATTGGGAATCCATGTGGTATAACGAAGAAAATCAAATCATTTTTACAGTGCCAGGTATTATCTTTCCATCAGCCCGAATTTGGCACTATTCAGCATTAAATATGATGTACTTCTGCCTATTATTCAGTGGAAATATATATATTTCTGTCAAACTTAAAAGACGGTAAAAATATTTCTTCATCTGTATCAGCCTTTTAGAGAGCTAGACAGTCCTCCTCTGAGAAAGAAGTAGCATGGTTAGAAGCACTATTTTTCTTGAGGTAGGTACCTTTTGTACATGTATATCAGATGTCATTCTCACAAAGGTATGCAGGCCATTGGACGAGACTTTTTCCCTCTCACTTCCATCCTTCCCCATTTTCCCATCATCATTTGTTTTCCTGTTACCTTTTTCTTTAGTTGACATTCTATAAAGGTGAAAGAAAACGGTTGGGTGTTTTAATGTTGTCTCAGTCATTCTCCATCATGTCTGACTCTTTTTTACTACATTTAGGGTTTTCTTGGCAAAGAGATTGGAGTAGTTTGCTATTTCCTTCAGTAGCTCATTTAAGACTCAGGCAAACAGGGTCACCAGCTAGTGAAGTATCTGAGGCCAGATTTCAACTCAGGAAAATGAGTTTTCCTGACTCCAGGCCCAACACTATCCACTGTGTCACAACTGCTTTTTAATGTACTGGCCTAATATAAATATTCATGGATCTTTTTTTTTCTTGCAACAACATGTATTTTAATGAGAAGAAAATCTAGCCTATGAATGATCAGTACTTAGCTTGTTCTCTTGAAGAAAGATGACTGAAAAATCACTTTGGATGATTGAAATTAGTAAGTAAATGACAGTAACCTCGGCAGTGACTTTTTTCCATGCTCTGTATTTTATACAGGAATTCTGTAATATATTTACTCCTCAAAAAGGATTAGAAAAATCTTCCCTGTAGGAATTCCTTGAAAACAGTTGGGAAAACCTTAGAAATTAAATGTCACTTCTCAGAACAATAATACTTTCATTTGGTGCAACTTGGATAAGTGCTCGGTCAAGAAAGAACAAACTATAAGCGAGCAGCGGTTGTCTCAGTACCACAAGAGTGGAGAATCGTCTTCATATTCTGTATTTGACTATGTCCTCCTTCCATTTTTTTCCCTTATGATCATAAGTGCAGGACAAGAATGGATGGTATTAATATCCAAAAGGAAGTCTCAGTTCTTCTGCTAAGGGAATAGCTATTGTCTCAGCTTTGGTTATTTAGTTTTTTTCTTTAAAAAAAATTTATGGAACATTTCCATTTACACTATTCCAATCAAACTAATTCAAGATATACTGTAGTATGCTATGCTATACCAACTTAAGGCATAAAGCTCTCTTAACAAAAACAAGGTAGTTTCTTCTTTACCTGGAGTACATCAAGCATCTGGACATTTGAAATACCAGTTCATCTCTTCACATTGGTAGGCACCACGAGATCACAAATAAATTGCTGGAATAAAATGAGTCTGCCAGAAGTCTTTGGTCCTTCTCTACTAAAAGATAATTGGTGAATATTTTGAAATAAGCTGTGGAGCATAGTGAGTGACAGACTTGAAAAAGATCTTATCAGAGTAGAGCATTGGGGCTGAATTCAGCAAGATTAAATTTAGTAGGGATAGTCTTAGGGTTCAAAAAACAAACAAACTTCCCAAGTATAGGATAAAGGAACTATAGTTAAGACATTTTTGTCTGAAAAAACCAAAACATTTGTCTTTTAGTGGCCTTGAAAGGTCAATGAGTCAACTGAATGATATGCAGCAAAAAAAAAAAAACTTCCAAATATAAGGAAGAGATAGCGACTTTGTACTTTGCTCTGATCGGATTTACACTATTGGCACCACAGTTTAAGAACAATGATAAGCTAGATAGTGCCCAGAGGAAAGCAGTCAGGTTGGTGAAGGGCCTGGAGTCTGTGCTATATGAAGATGAGTTCAAAGAACTGCACATATTTAGCACAGAGAAGAGAACGCTCAGATTGGATGTTTAGCTGGGGAAGGCGTGATAGCTGCCTTCAAACGAAAGGCTGTCATGTGGGGGAGGAAATGGGCTTGTTCTGTGTGGTTTCAGAAGACAGGAACACTGGGTGGACATCACAGTCGAATTGAGGCTTGATGTCAGGAAAAACTGTTAGAATTGTCCAAAAGGGCAATAGACTGTCTTAGGGTTTGTTAAGTTCTTCTTTATTGGAGTAGAGGCTAGATGGACCACTGATTAGGGCATAGGGGAGAATATGTTACAGTTGTTTAGTTGTGTCCATTTCCTTCTCCAGTGGATTAAGCAAACAGAAGTTAAGTGACTTGTCCAGGGTCACACAGCTAGCAGGTATCTGCGACTGGTTTTGAACTCAGGTCTTCCTGACCCCAGGCCCAGTGCTCTATTCGCTAAGCCACCTAGGTGCTTCCATGTTTTAGTAGGGTTTCTGTTGAGGCATAGGCTGGACTATATGGCCATTGAGGCTTCTAGCTCTAAATTCTGTAATGCTCTGCTGTGCTTTTAAAATACAAACTTAAATTTCAGTACAAAATGAATTAAATTTGCCTCATTTATAGGAGACAGGAAAGCAAAACTGAGTGAAATCCAAATCTATTTCTATTCTAAGGAAGGCAGGGCAACTGAATGGTAGGAGCATGAGCCTACTCATAAGCATTGAGCTTCTTTACCAAGCTATGACGTCCTTTTGCCAGCAGGGAGAAGCATGAGTTCTGGGCTAGTACTAGTGAAGCTGGTCAATGCTACTGCTCTTGCAGAGCTGATTCTTTTGGAAATTAAGAAAAAGAACCAAGTGAGACCCTTTGGTATCACAGCAATATTGCTTTGAGGTTCTGTTGTTCTGAGGTAGTTTTTCTCGTGTATTCGCCTGTGCTCTTTGTGTTCCTAAGATAATTTGGCAGGCCTAAGCTACCATAGTGGCAGCTTAGGTGCACACCAGATTGACTGCTTCACCTGGAGTCAGGAAGACTTGAGTTCAAACCCAGCCATAGCCACTTACTAGCTGTGTGACCCAGTGCAGATCACCTAACCCTGTTTGCCTCAATTTCCTCATTTCTAAAATGAACTAGAGAAGGAAATGGCACTCCAGTATTCTTGACAAGAAAACCCCAAATGGGATTGTGAAGAGTCAGAAATGACCAAAAAGAACAACTTCAAAAACAGCAACAACATCGAAAGACTACTACAAGGTGTTTGAAATCTGGGGCACAGAACACCAAAGCATTGTGATATATCTGTGTTACAAGATCAATGACCTCTGTCTTCTTGACGTTACCTACTAATGATCCATTCTTTCATGTGTGCTTATGTCAGATCAAAAGATCCTGCTGGATCTGCTTTATTTTTATTTTTTTATAAGCCAGTGAAAAATGGATAGTAAGTAAATCCTAAATTTCTTTTCCATGGTTAACTTCATTTTGTTACTACTAATGTAAATTTATCTAAGTTGTCAGTATGTCTTTGCCATAGTGGATAACAGTACTGATATTTCAACTTTATGATTAGATTAAAATAGGTTTATGTTCCATGAATACTTGAGAATTCACTACTTTTAAAAGAGCAAGAAAATTAATGGAACTGTTTTATGGAGTAATGTGTAATCCAGTCATGCAAATTAGTACTTACCCACACTGCAGCTATATCTAAAAATGGGCCTGGGCTAAAAGTGAGGCCTGGGTAGGTCAGCAACTAGAAAGAAGAGAAGTTCTTGTTTGTTGTGTCTTTCTGAAGCAATTTCTCTAGACTTTGAAGTATGGAAAATAACTATTTTTAAGCACTTTTTCTCTTCTGTATCCAGATGGGCCAGGATCTTAATTCAGTAGTTCGTTGAAAATGTTTGGTATTACCTAGGACTCACATGTCATCCAACCCCTAGGTTTTGTAGCAAAGAAAAAATAGTAATCGTGGAGATTTTAAAACTGGAAGGGAAGATTCTCTGGGTACTCCCATGCTTTAATACTTCTATTTCTCTGCATTTCTTGTCCAACAATGCTCCTAACCCAGGTCTTGAGTCTCCACTAGGAAATTTGATGGTCGCTGTAACCAACAGAAATCTATTCTGCTTTCTATGAACTATAGAACTATAAAGCTCATTCTTTTCTTTTTAATTAAGAATTTTTTCCTGATCAAAAATCTGCCTTTGAAATAGTCATTTCTCTCTTATATTCATAACCAATTATTAATTAAGATTAAGATTTTTTCTATTTCCTCATTCAGAAATAAACTCCTGTAAATTAATATGACCAGTGTTTGAAAGACATTACTGACCTTGCCCCAAAATTTCCCCCACCTAGACCATCTTATCTAGGTGGAATTGTTACCCTACTCAAGTAGAAAAACCTTACAAAGAGAATCTGATCAAGGTGAATTCTGGCTCTTTGTGTCCTACTCAGACTTGGGGGATAGGGTAGATCCTTTGTCTAGATTGCCAAGATTGGGGGTTGTCTGGGAATAAGAGTGACATAATCAAAGTCATGTGTCCCCCACTCATCCTGTCATTAGAATAGGTCTATCTCGTTAATTGTGATAACCAATCAGAGTTGATTGCCCCTGTCAGGACCACCCACTCATCTAAGAATGTATGAGCATTGAGAGGCCTCCATGATTAGTCTTTGGTTTATGAGAGAAGGCCAAATGACCATCCTTTTATTAATTACTGGCCATAATTAATAAAGTGATTACCCAGAAACTGACTCTTGAACTTTTCATTCATCACATCTCTTTCTTACCTTCTCTCCCTCCTCCCATTGAGAAAGAAAGTAAAAGTAAACCCGTGTTACAAACACATAAGCAAAACAAACTCCTTCATTGACTGTATCTCCCACCCCCATGCCCTCCCCCCCAAAATGTTTCAATCTATACTCTAAATCCATCACCTCACTATCAGGTAAGAAGCATGTTTCAATATAAGACCACTGAAATGATGGTTATTGTGTTGGTCAGAGTTCCTAAATATTTCAAAGTTGTTTGTTTTTAAATATTATTGCTGTTGTATAAATTGTTCTCCTGGTTCTGCTCACTTCAGGATGCATCAGTTCACATAAGTCTGTAGCAACAATTTGGCTAGCAGTAGCTGTTGAGGTGTAAGATCCAACAAGAGCTGCCAGCACAGGTTCTTTGATCTGCTTTACTAAAGAAAGTAACTTTAAGGGGTTAACAATCTCACTAATCAAACATACGTATATATAACTCTCATAATTCAGGAGGAAAAACCAGCACCCTGAACTTCAGAGCAAATACAAACAGAAATTACAAACATCGACAGACCTTATGTGATTCAAATCACAATTCATAGTTACCAGGGGAGCATCAACATCTGGGGTTTACAAGCCAGGGGGCTCTTAACAATGGCTGCCCAGAGTTGCTTCAAGTCACATAACACTCTACCAGTGAGTGAGAGCCCCAAGGGAAAAGTGCCAACCTCTGAGTTTATATACTTTGTTCAGGGTCAGAGGGCATCACAACATTCGACTCAAACCCATGTAAACTAGGCTTTCCTTTGAGGTAAGGAGGTCATCAAAGACTCCTGATTTAACCAGAGAAACAAAAAGCTGGACTCATCAAGAGCACTTGATTAAATAAGTGCTCCAAAAGAGAGAGCAGAAAAAAAAAAGTCCTGCCTTAATTACTGATACAAAGTCTTCCCTAGTTTCTCTGAAATAAAAACAATAGCTAGTATTTATATAGCACCTACTGTGTGCCAGGCATTGTGCTAAGCACTTTATAAATATTGTCTCATTTGATCCTTAAAACAACCCTTTGAGATAAGTGCTATTATCTCTATTCTACAGATGAGGAAATTGAAGCAGACAGAAGTGACCTATCCAGGGTCACACAGTAAGCATTCTGAGGCTGGGTTTGAATACAAGTCTTCTTGACTCTAGGCACAGAGCTCTAGTATTCTGTCACATAGAACACCACTATATGTATACAAGTTATATCACTATAACTTGTTCAGCCATTCCCCAATTGATGGGCATCACCTTAGTTTACAATTCTTTCCCACTGAGAAACTAGCAACTATAAATATTTTTGTACATCATTAGTTAGAATTTGTTTTGCTTGGAACCAGTTTTTCATTTATTTCCACCTGTCCCTTTCCTTTTCCCTCTTATTTCTCTTGTTTAGTGAAATTTATTTCTGTACCCAGCTATGTGTATGTATGTTCCTCCTCCCTTTCACCAGTTTAGAGGAAAGTGAGGTTAAATGTCACCTACTCCCC
Source organism: Phalanger gymnotis (assembly GCA_028646595.1). NCBI lineage: Eukaryota > Metazoa > Chordata > Mammalia > Diprotodontia > Phalangeridae > Phalanger > Phalanger gymnotis. Next base: position 651,246,034 of record CM053622.1, on the reverse strand, counting down.
CAATTCACTTCCGCCTTGTTTGTATAGGCTTCTACTAGCACACCCTAATTATATTAAATAATTTTTGCTAACCTTCATGTCCCTTTTCTTCTAATGTATTCCTCTTCCTCTCCCTTTCCATTCTTCTTTTGAGATCATCAAGATACAACAACTTCTCTCAGGCCCTCTTTTAACTACCTTGATGACCCCATATTATGATAATAACTTTCAGAGGGGACACACATCTCCCAATATTACAATGTAAACAGTTCATCCTTGTTTAGTCCCTTATGATTATTTGCTTAGATGTTAATCTTTTAATGTTTCTCTTGATTCTTGTTTCTCTACTTGAAAGTTTCAGTGCATCACTGGTCTTAATCAGGAATGCTTGGAAGTCCTCTATTTCATTAAAGATCCATTTTCCCCCTGTAGGATTATACTAAGTTTTGCTAGGTATGTTTATTTTGGCTGTCAGCCTATATCTTTGCCTTCCGTAATATTATATTCCAAGCTTTCTGTTTCTTTATGGTTGTAGCTAGTAAATGTAGTGTGATCCTACCTATGCTTCCTCAATACTTGAATTCTTTCTGGCTGCTTGAAGTATTTTTCCTTTGACCTGGGACCCCTGGATTTGGCTATGATGTGCCTGGGAGTTTTAATCTAGAGGTTTCTTTCAGATAACTGGTCGATTCTGTTTACCCTGTGGTTCTAAAAGATCTGGCTGTTTTCTCTGATGATTTCTTAAAATATGATATTTCGGCTCTATTTTTTGGTAATGGCTTTCAGGTAGTCCAATGATCTTAAATTGTCTCTTCTCAGTCTGTTTTCCAGATGAGTTTTTGGTATGAGTCATTTGAATTGTCTTCTATCTTTTCAGTCTTTTACCCTTGTTTTAATATTTCTTGTCTCATGGAGTCATTAGCTTCTATTTGGTCCATTCTGATTTTCAATAATTTTGTTGTTTGGGCAAGGTTTTGTACCTCATGTCACGATATTAATTTTCTTTCTAATTCTTCTATAGCTTTTATTTCTTTTGTTTTTGTTTCCTTTAGTGTTCTCATTTCATCTGCCAAAAAATTAGCTTCTTTTAAAAAAATTCTTATCCCCAGAATTCTAGCTAGACTTATGCACAAGCTCTGTTTTTTTTTTTCCCTGCATTTCTGTCTTGGTTCTCCCTGCCATCATAATAGCTTATTAGAGTAGGGTAGTGAGGTTTTTTTCGTTGTTGTCTTTTGTTTGGTTTAGTTTGGTTTGGGGTTTTTTGGTTTTGGGGGGTTTTGTTGGCCATTCATCCAGTCAACTTTCTGAATTTAGACTTGATGTTAGGCCTAGACTCTGCCACAGTTCTGGAGAGACAGTCCTTTTGTGGCCTTCTTAAGGTGTTGTGCTATTCCAGGATCTCAGGGACAGGTTATATACACCTGTAAGCTTTCAATGCTATCAGAGTGGTCTGATCCAGGACAAAGTCTGGTAGCTATCTCCCTGGTCTGAGCTCTACAAGTTGCTAGCCTGGGTTTGATTATGTGCAAAATTAGCTGCTGCTGGACTCTGCCCCTTTCAGATAGCTGGTAAGCTCTGTTGGTTCATAGTAGCAGGACTGTAGGGTCTCCTTTGGTTTGTGATTTCCACCTTGGTTATTCCTCTACAGGCTTTGAATTGAGGTCAGAGCCAATAGCTGCTGCTTGTTTCTGAACTTGCTCTTTAGGAGGTACACAGTCCAGAGTCCACAACTGCTCGTTACCCTGGAATGCTACTCCAAGACACAGGTGTCTTCCTCCATCTACCCTGGATCTTGTGACACATAACTGAGTAGTAAGCTACAGAGCTGCCAGTTAACACCTACTCCTGCAACCTGCACAAGGTCAGGACCCTCTGTGATGGGTCTAGGATTTCTTCCCCTTATACACAGCTTCTCCTTGCACTGGATGCTCCATGGAACTATTCCTGCCTAGATCCCTTCCTCAGTATCTGTAGACCTGTTTTCTATTGCTAATCTTCTGTGGAAAAGTTACTACCTGTAATTTTTTTTTTCTTCTTGGATTTCCCAGTCAGGACTTGGTCTGGTGGGTTTTCTGTATTTGTATAGAGGAGTGCTACCCTGCTATTTTAGCTTCTCCCCCTGTGAATCATATTCTTGATATCCTCTTACTTTCTGCATCCCTTTTTCTATATTAAGAGGGAAAGGATATCAAGAATATTGTTTTATTGGAGATAGTGATGTGTACTAAAAACAGAAGTTAAGAATTCTTCAAGGTGTAAAGAACAAATTTCAAAGTCTTAAGTGTAACAAAGCCTAAGATTTATTTGCTTTAATTACTGTCATATGCAAAAGTGTGCCTTTGTTGACATAACATAATTTGTCATAAATGAAACCTCAAGTATTTGTAAAAGAAAAAATTAGAGGAGAGGATTTATTTAGAGAACCTCTATGCCTTATGAGTCCATTAATTATCTTTTAAGTCAAAAAATCAGGATGAAAGTAAATACCAGCAGACATTATCATTTGCTGATTATTGTTGTTTTCAGTTGTGTCTGACTTTTTATGACCCCGTTTGGAGCTTTCTTGGCAAAATACTAGAGTAGATTGCCATTTCCTTTTCCAGCTCATTTTACACATGGGAAACTGAGGCAGACAGGGTTAAGTGACTTTCCCAGGATCACACAGCTAGTAAGTATCTGAGGCCAGATCTGAAATCAGGAAGATGATTCTTCTGCCTCCAGGCCCAGCACTCTATTCACTGTTCCACCTAGTACCAACTATTGTTGGGCATGTCTTAATTTTTGTGTATAAATATAAAATGAGTTTCCTTAGCATGAACTATCTCAGGTTTTATAGATGGTAAAGCAAATATTTGAAATAAAATGTGTATTTATAGTTGGATCAAAGTAAGAAAAGGATAGAGCAGAGAAACATAATTTTAATAATGAACCAATGGATGAACAAGATTCTAACACAGTAATTAACGTATTATCAATGTGTCTGGTCCAGGCTGGAGTCTATGGCCATGAAACAAGAGTTAAAATAAAACCATAATGTTGTCCATGCTCTGAGTTAACTGGCCAAGAAATTAAAGTAACTACATTTGATTATCATGAAAGTAGGCCCATTTCGAACTGGAGCTACAAAAATGAAAAGATCAGTATTCAATTACTAGTTCTTTTAAGTAGCCAATTTTACTAACAGTCATATTATAACTTCTAAAAAAGGTTTGGGGAACTAATTCCCAGGTTTTAAGAATTTTAAATGAATAATTATAATGTCTTGTTGCACTAATTTGACATTTTCATTTGTTTCTTCCCTAGGAGATTGACAGGTCATTCCTTCCACATGGGCTACAGCATGGCAATTTTGAATGGCATTGTGGCTGCTCTCACTGTAGCATGGTGCCTCATGTGAATCCACATTGGTTACCTGGCAAAATCATTTTCTACAGAATGCAGAATATCTGATTCGTGATTTTTAATAACACAGAAGAACATCATTTCCCATTTTAGAAAACCGGATTATCTGCTGTTCACTGAATGCTTCAAATTCCTCATCATCAACAACAAACCACTGCCCTTTGAGTGCTGGTGTTCTGTGTGTGTCACTGTCTTAGACAAGGAGAATCTCTAACTTTTAAAGTTTCAGGTGCTTTAATATGGAATTTGAGAGTTTTACCTCATTTTTTTTTAAACATTTGTATGTTTATATGTTTTTTTTAAGAAAGTAATCCTAAAACTTGAATGCAGGTCTCAAACTTGACAGTATGCTTCTGTATAAGTATATTGGCCTTCCATTAAGAAACATTGGAATTACTGAAATAGTAGAATTTTAATTCTCATTTTTATATTAAACTAGTTATTAGATTAGATTAGCCAAGGAAACACATGTTTCCTACTTTTACATTTCATACTTTAAAAATTATTGGTGATCTGTACAATCAGAATTTTTAGACTTTGAATTATTCATCCACTAAGAATGATATTTATAGATATTTTTCTATTTTAGTATGCATTTTTATGATGCTTTTTGTATTTTTAAATTTTTCTAATTAGTTCTTTTAATATCAGTGCCAATTTTAAGAGATTTTCAAAGTTATTAAGTAATTTTAGAATGTCATTAATTGGTTTATATCTATTTCCCTACTCTCATTGCACATTGTTTTGTTTTTGTTTTTTAAAGGAAAAAAACACTACAACGTTAGATTTTTAAATAAGTTTTTACAAAAATAACCTGTTTATTGTGAGAACTGATTTAAAAAGCAAACATTGGAATTAGAAAATCACCTCAATTCTAGAATATGGAATTTGAAATAAGCTATTCTTTCTAACACCAAAATTATATTAGGAAAGCTTGTGTTGTCAGTCTACTTGCATAAGATAAACAAGAATAGAGAGTTTTCATCACATTTCCCCTATTTCTTGAAGTATTTTGCTATGTAAAGTGATTTAGTGAACAAGTTTTCAAATAGCTTAGAATTGTGTGTGTGTGTGTTTGCGTTTGCGTGTGTGTGTGTTTCCTTTAGAATCTTTAAAAAGCAAAAAATTATAATGGCTGCTCCAAAATAAACAAAATGATGTGGAATACTTTCATAAATTAATGTGTATTTAAAGCTATCAGGATTAAGTATTCATCAATTATTTATTAACTGCTAACATTCTTAAGGGTATTTACATCTTATCCTGAATTACTCTATTAGTAATAAATGCTTAGGTCCTCAGATCAAATCTTTGCAAATATTAGAATTGCCAAAAGCTTTCATCTTACTCAGCAATCCCTTCTAGTCTGGTGCTAAAGTGCTATTTCCTTTCACTAGCATAGCAACACATTACATCAGAAATTCTGATGGTCATTATTCCTTGTGACAAAGAATGATACATCTATAATATTTTGTTTGATAATGTGGTTGACCCATGGTCTTTCTTCCCTTTTTTTCTGGTTTGACCTAGCTTGATGTGAAAATCAGTATTATCTCACTATATGCTTCATCTCTTTGGAAGGGCACCTAAATGATGCTCTTTGTGATAACCAAGAAATGGACTCATTGACCTCAAAGTGCTTTGAAGCTGACTAAAATTAGTTCTGTTTTTAATCTATATGCTACTTTATAAGGAATTGGTCTCTGAATCAGAAAAAAAAAATTTTTTTAACTGTCTCTTATTGGTCTATTATTCTTTGAAAATGTTTTTGTTGTATAAATTATATAGCAAGACCTACAGTACTGCCATTGTGTATCAGGAATATAAATCTATTTCTACAGATTTTTGTGGCATTAAATAAGATGAAGACATATTTGTTAGATTTCAGAGATACTTCAGCCCCTAAGAGCAGTTCACTTCCAACTGAGGCGATCACTGCTGAACCTTCCAAAGAAGCTCTTACAAGACTCTTAGGAAATTATGAACATTTTAGCAGTAAGTACGTAAAAGAATGATAATAACAACAGTAACACATTTATGTTGTGCTTTAAGGTTTGAAAAGTGCTTTATAAATATTATCCCGTTTTCTCCTCACAACAACCTTGGAGGTAGGTGCTGCTGTCATCTCCATTTGACAGATGAGGAACCTGAGGCTGAGAGAGGTTAAGGATCTTGCCCAAGGTCACATCGTGGCTAGTCAGTGTATGAGACAGGATTCAATCCCAGGTCTTCCTTGACTCCCATGTCCAGTTCTATTCACTGTACAACCTTGATTCCTAGTTTAAGGAAGTAGAATATTTCTCCTAGTTGAGGCAGTATATGCTTTTGTCTTGTAACCAGTTTGTTTTTGCTTTTGATTTTATTTTTTTTCCTCAGGGGATAAACCATTGTTAGCTGATAAAAAGCACCTTCTTTTCAGGGTTTTGACTAATCTGCTCTCTAATGTTTCTTGAAGTATGTCATGTATAGATGAGGCAAATCGCTAATAAGAGAAATACAAATAAAAACAACTCATTATTTCACTTGACATCCAGTCAGTTGGTAATTAAAACAGTCAGCACTGGAGGGGCTGTGGAAAGACAGGCACACAAAGTGGTCCAACTCTTCTGTAAAATATTGTGAAATTACACAAGGAAACTGAATTCATGTCCTTCGAGCCAGTAATTGCAGACAGAATATTGGTTCACACTGTGATTATATATGTGTACTTAATGGATGATAAAAAAAATTATATTTACCTCTCCTCCCCAGGATGTTATGAAGACTAATGTCTGTTTTTGAAATGCCTTATCTCAAAACTCTACTTAAAGAATCAATACCAGGTATTTCATAAGTATTTTAAGGTGGTTTTTATTCATTTGTCTAAGGTCACAAATTTGAATCCATCCAAGGTCGAATATCCCTCCCTTTCCCTCTCCCCTACCTAATGCGCACACACACAAAATATCTGGAAGAACTATAGAATCATAGAACTGGAGGGGACCTTAGAGATTATCATAGTCAAATCTTTTCGTTTTACAAATGATACTGAGGCAGAAGGTTAACTCACTGCAATTATTTCATAGAATCAATGAGAGAACCAGGACTAGAACACATATCTTACACTTCCTAGTCCTTACCAAGCTTCGTCTTGTCCCCTATTTACTTTTCACTTTCAATTTTGGGAAGAAAATTGTAATTTTTTTTCTATATAATTTCCTTTTGACAGCTGACTGCTATGGCTGGCATCAGGAGCCACGCAGAAGGCATATAAGCAGATATGAACAACTATCAAAAAAGGGAGATTACTTAAGTACTAATTTGCTTCTTAAAACATCAGAAGTTCAACCTGGAAAAGTTATAAACTATAACTTTTGTGCTTCATCCTGTCAGTTCACATAAACAAGCATAATTCTTTTTTTTTTTCTAGTTAGCAAAATTGCCCTAAGTATGGTATGTTGGCTTTAGCCTTATCATGGTCTTAATTGAAAGATTTTTTTGAACCACTCTATTGTTGCATTTTTGACACTCTTCATGTTGCATAGGTACTTAAGATCCTGTTTTATATATCTAGTAATTTTTTTTACTCTTAAGAAATTGGCTTTGTAATTTCTTAATATCTATCTACTTTTTTTAATCATGCTGAACTAAAACTATGTTCATATATAAAGTTTTAACATCATGTAACTGCCCTTTCCTTTAGTGTATGTGTTTACAATCCTAAAATAAACTTTCACAAGTGATTTTCTGAGTTTTTTAATACCATTTCTTTATAGGAATACTATGTTAATGTAAAAATTTGAGTAAAAATATTTCCAGGTAATTTAATTCTTGGGAGTTTTCCATTCCTCTTGAGTTGATTACCCCCAAAGAATTTTGTATTACGGATAACATTTTCCCTTTTCTGAACTGATTGAAATATGCTCTTTGAAAATCCAGAGATTAATACTCCATTAATAAGAGAAATAAAAATTAAAATCACTCACTATTTCACTTAACACCTAGTCAATTGAGAATAAAGCAGTCAGTACTGGAGGGCTGTGGGAAGAAAGGTACACTAAGGCACAACTGGTGAACCCATAAAGTGGTCCAAACTGCAGGAAAACATTTTGGAATCATGCAAGGAAACTGATTAACTATTCATGTCCTTTGAGCCAGTAATCCCACTCAGTGTGTCACTTGTGACCTACTCCTTTTCCCTACCTCAGCTATACACAGAAATGGTCATACACGCGATGTTGCCATAACCTGCAAATGCCCTACCTCCATATTCAAGATTTCCAAAATACCTTATAATCTATTGGCTTTTTACCTCTCCCTCTTCCTTCCATTACCAAATCCTAGTTTTTGTCCACTTCCATTCCACCCCTCCCTCAGTTCTCTTCCAGGCCAAATTCCATTTGAATTGTCTTAAGAAGATTCTGAAGATCACCCGGCAAGGTAAGGTACTGGACACTGAGATCCTTTCTTGATCTGAACTACCAAGCATTCAAACCCTACTGCAGAGAGCACAACTCTGATGGGCTAGCCACATTGTTTGAATGCCAAACACAAGTTTGCCCAAAAAACTTGCAGAGAACTCACACAAGGCAAGCACTTACAGTGGAGGTCAGAAGAAGTGATACAGGGACACTCTCAAGGTTTCTCTGAAGAATTTTGGAATCAGTTGTGAGACATGGGAAGACACTGGCAAGGACCACCCAGCATGGCATGCCCACATCAAAGAAGGTGCTGTGTTCTACTGCAATAGCTCACAGGAGAATTACAGTAGCTCAAAAGAAACGAGATGCGCAAATGTAGAGCCATTTCCACTCCGAACGTTCACATGAACTGTTTGTTCCCAGCCTGTGGTAGAACCTGCCAAGCTTGAGCTCATATTGGTCTAATCAGTCACAGTTGGACTGTACCTTGACCCCAACATAGTGCTGTCGTTTTGGTTCTCTTCGAGCACAAAGGACACCAACCACCATCCAGGCCACCTCTTTTACTAGCCACCCTCTCTTCTTTTCCCTATCTTAACTCCTTAGTGAACCAGTTCAACTCTACACTGTCTTGAGGCCCTGGCCTCCCATTGGGCATAATAAACCCCAAGGAGGTTTATCATATTATGTATATTATGTACTATATATAATGCTTAACATATGTAATATATAAATTTATGTATAAATAAGATATTACGTATATTTTTTAATGTATGATTAAATGTACAACACAAAATAGCACATTCTGTATTAGCGAAGAATCGTAGACAGAGTTGGTGCTTATCGATTGGCAAGCAGCTAGAAAATTGTGGTATAAGACTAATGAAATATGGGTCAGTAAGAGATGATAAATAAAAGCAGTTTAGAACATTCACCAGAACTGATGAATGATGCAGAGTGAAATCAAGAGGACCCGAAGGATGATCCACCCACCGGCTACAATAATGTAAATTAAAAGAACACCTTTAAAAAGGAGGCCAGATTCTGAGCAATTGGAAAAACCAGTTGGTCTGAGAAAACAGATAATACAACATAGTTCCCTTTTTTTTGGGGGGGGGGGGTAAAGGCAGGAGACTACGTTCACAGAAAAATACATGCATTGCCATGTAAGATCACTATCAGCTGTTTTTACATAATGAATTTTTATGGTTGCTAGTCCAGGGCAGAGGTAGATACCCCAAAATACTGCCATATTTAAAAAAAAAAAGGCATCACAACTTTTTTTAAAATCTAGTGTTCATGTTGGAGTAGACTAGCTTATGTCTCCTGTGTCACAAATTCTAAGATAACTGCTCACATCCTGTCAAAGTTCCTATCATTTTAAGTTCATCTAGTTTTTCATTTGTTGTGATCAGATCTAGGATGGCCATAACACTTAATTTCATTCACCTTTGAAATAAGGAAATTATTGAGGTACCAGAAATGTACAAGCTGCTCTGCTTTTGGTAGATAACTCTAGCATAGCAAATATGGAGTCACCCTGCCACTATGTAATAGGAAGTTACTTAACATCTTTGGGCTACAGTTTTTTAATCTGTAAAATGATGTGGTTGGTCTAGATCAGCACTTATTAAGCTGTGGGTCACGACCCACTTCTAAGACTGATGACTTCTGAGGTCATATCCAGTCTTAAATCTATGATGTTTCAGCCTAGAATAATATAGATGATTACTAAAAAAATGTTTTTTCCCTTTTCCACTGGGGACCTAACAACAGGAATGTGGCAAGAGACTAGAACTTGATGAGAATTGTGATATGCCAATGAGTTGATAAGGGAAATCATAGTATTTCCTTTGGAGTTCTTTAAGCAAAAAGTTCTCATTTGCTTTGAGTCCCTAAAAGTGCTGGAATTTTGAAAGGTTTCCAATCTGTTTGTGCTCAGTTGTAATTCATCAGAGTTAGAGTTGGCTTTAAGTATTTTTGTGAAATTGCTAGGTTTTTTTGTTTTTGAAGGTATTTATGAACCTACTTCCGTTCTTTTTTCTTTATCCATGTTCTTCCTTCTTTAGCAGTTCCTTTGTTTCCAAATGAAATCACAAATGATCATAGAAAGTTAGTAATAGAACTTGATACTTAATAGATGTGGCATAGTGAGGTGATAGGGCTAGACTCAACATAAGGAAAGCCTGGGTTAAAATATTACCTCTGACCCTAAGTGTTTGGCCTTGAGGAAGTCATCCCCTCAGAGGCTTATGCATCTCTCCAAGACTATATAAATGGTTAATAATCTGTGTGGTTTGAAGGAGTTTTCACAATGGCAAAATTACAGGTCCTTGAGGTAATGATCACCTGACGAAGGTTCCACAATTTTTTAATGAATTATTAAGGTCCTAGCATTTTTGAAACCATGTGGCTCAAGGTCACTCCCACCTCAACCTATTGTAGAGTTGAAGGGTAGATTAGTTGAGGAATTTTCAAGGTGACAAGTACCACGTGGATGGACAGTTGCACAGGATGTAATGGCATTGTAGGCAAGCTGTTTATGCTTATGACCAGCTGTTCACAAGTGCCTGATCATGATCCTGGTACCTCAGTGACCAGCACAGAGTGGAACCTGAGAGCTGACTTTGTTCATTTAATGAAGAGAAAGTAAGGTCAGGGTGAAAATGTAAAAGGCAAATCAGAATAACATAATAACTCAAAGTATATTAAGGTGGGAAAAAGTCCTTAGAACCACATACCAAACTGCAAATAGATCCTTTATATTAATAACCATTTGCATCCTTGTTAGCTATGGCTACCTTTGCACTGCCCTAATAATTACTTTCTGAAATTCACCTAAGAATTATTTGCTTTTTGATTGTCTCTAAGTCATCTTTAATGCCTCTTTTGGGTTTTGTTATGAAAATGTCACACAACCATGCTGACAGTGCACACTCAAAATTTATGCTCTTAAGCATGTGTACAAGATATGCCAGGTGTGTGCAAGTACACCCTAAGGCTTCCCCCCAAAAAGGTATTTTGTATCTGGAGGGGGTTTTTTTGTATTTTTAAAGTTAATTTCTTCAAAATTTAGTTTAACTTTAGTCTGATGAATGGGAAAATATAAAGAACTTTATGTTTGAGTATGCAATCGATGTGTACTCTAAAAACATAAAACTGCCTGAATACGCACCCTATGTTTATGTTATCTAATCTCAACTGGGCCCTCACTGCTTCAAGGCAGGCATTTTACTCCTCCCTAATTGATTCCATCACATTCCCCATGGCAGCTGTTCCAAACTTCTCAAACCTACCAAACCCCCAAGTACTCACCATCTCTCAGTAGGGGACCTCTCATACTTTACTGAGAAAATAAAGGCTACTTACCAGGAGCGCCTACTCTACAACTCAACCCTATGAAATCATACCCATTCTCTACTCTGTTATCTGATGAGGAGGTGGCCCTCTTCCTCACCAAGTTTAAGCCCTCCACTTATACCCTTGATCCCATCCCCTTCTGTCTATAGAAGCATTTTCTTTCTAATTTTCAGTCTCCCTATATGTTGGCTCATTCCTTACATTCTTGAAACATACTCAGGGTTCCCCAAACTTAAAAAAAAAAATCTCTTATTCAAGTTCATATCACCTCCCACATGGGCTAGTGCACTAGTCTTCTAAGTCTCTTCAAGTCTCTTTCTTCTCCAATCCATTCTACATGCAGCAGTCTAAGTTATATGCCTAAAGCATGGGTCTGAACATGTCATTCCCCTGCTCAATAAACTCCAGTGGATCCCTGTTACCACTAAAAACAAAGACAAACTGCTCTATTAGACATCTCAAGTCTTCATAACCTGACTCCAATCTAAACTCACTATCCTTATTTTATATCACTCCATTTTCCAAACTGTGGTCCAGCCAAACTGGGAGTTTGGCAAACTGAATGGAGCACTAAATTTGGAGTCAGGAAGACCTATGTTTAAACCTTACTTCAGATACAAGCCATATTACCTTAGGCATATCACTTAAACATTCTCAAATTCAGTTTCCTCATCTGTAAAATAGGGACAATAGTACCAACCGTGTTGGATTGTTCTAAAGATTCTTGTAAGAATCAAATGACATAGTATATGTAAGATGTTTTGCAAACCTTAAAGTGCTATACAAATGACATCCATTAGTGCTATTTCTTACACATACCATTCTTTGTCTTCTCTCAGTATTTGCACAGGCTGTCTGTCCCCATGCATGATATGCATTTCCTCTTTATGTCTTAGAATACAGTTTCCTTTAAAGCTCAGATCAAGTGACAACTGTTTCAAAAAACCTTTATGAGAGAAATGCACTTAATTGATTTCTGTATCCCCTGACCACTAGGGCCTACTCCTAAAAATTGCCTTGCATTTACTTAGATCATTTTTGGGTTGCTTCCCCTAAGATAGGATAAGCTCCTTGAAGGCAGGAACTGTTTCCTTTTTTACTTTATGTCTCTAACAGCACACATAAGTTTATAGTAAGTGCTTTTCAATTGAATGATTCATTTCACTCATGTTTCTTCTATTTATCATTTCTTTCTCTGGAGGTGGATAGCACCTTCCTTCAGAGGTCCTTTTTAGTTGATTTGAGTATTTATAATATTTAGAATAACTTATTCATTCACAGTTATTCTTCAAACAATATTGCTGTTATTGTATATAATGTTGCCTTGGTTATACTCGTTTCACTCTTCATTATTTCATGCAAGACTTTCCTAAAATCAACCTGCTCATTGTTTCTTATAACATAGCAGTATTCCTACATAGTTGTTTGCATATTGCCTGTCCCATTAGACTGTGAACTTTTTGAGGGCAGGGACTTTCTTTTGCCTTTTGTTGTATGCAAGGCTTAACATGGTGCCTGGCACTTGGCAGGCACTTAATAAATGTTTAATAAGATGAATTTTAGTAGAAGTAAATGTAAATTCAAATCATTCTCACATGTATATGAATGGGTAAACCTAGCTAGACAACAGTTAATCTTAAAATATTTGGGAAGCATAAGAGGTTGGGGATGCTTAGAAAAGAACTGCTGCATGCTTGAGACCGTGAAAGTACATATTTGTCAGTTCCCTGAGTGTTTTGTCAGACCTATCAAAAAGCATGACAAAGTAGTCTCACTGCCAGTATAGACTGTGGATTGGTTGGGAACCAGAGGTTGCAGTGAATGATGAATTGGGAACAAAGAGCTTACTTTATTGTGGTAGAGTAAGCTAATAAATTGAGCATCTAAGAAAGCATATTGAGTGCTTAGAAAGTCATGAATACTTAGAAAAAGTCATATAAATGAATTAGTTTAGTGTGAATCTATTAATTGAGTGGGAAAGAAGTGAGGGAATGAATATTTGGGTAATAGGTGGAACTGCCCAGGTCTGGCTCTATATTGAAACTGTCTGTGGTAATTTGGGCCTTAGGATTTGCCTGTACAGTATATGAAAGGTCAGTGATGAGAGTGTTTGTTTTTTTAAATCAGATTTGGCCATATGTCACTTATGTGAATCTTGCATTTTCTGATACTCCCCTGGTCTGTTTCACAAAGAATGCCCAGTGGGTTAAGGACAACCACAGCTAAGGGCACACATGAATGAGAATAAAAGGTTCACCACAGCAACTCACTGGCACTCCCATAGAATTCCTAAGGAATCTATGGATAGATTTTAGCATTTCCGTGAACTTGAGTGGAAAAAAAATAATCACAGCTCTATTTCACTCATCTCTAACTGAAACTTAGCATTTCTTTCAGTTATGAATGTAGGTAACAAACATTCTTCTGAGAAAGGGTCCATAGATTTCCCCAGACTACCAAAGAAGTCCATGACTCACACAAAAATAGGTTAAGAACACCTGTTCTGCAGGAAGTTGATTCAGGGCAGCATAGAGCTTAGGGAAGCAACTCCAGATGCTACAGTCTTAGAGCAACAGAATCACCTAATGTGTTACATTGTCTATTTTCCCAACCCCCACAATTATTAAACATAAGCAAGTGATCATTTCCCAATCTATTTTCTAAGTAGGAGGAGAGTGACATTTTGAAGACACTAGTATCATAAGTGGCAGCTCTCTGTATTTGCACCTGAACACAACTGGGCAGCCCTAGTTGTGCAGTGAATGCCTACCTAAGAGAGATTATATGGGAGAATAAGGGTTTTTAATGGAATTTTGAAGGTTTTAGTGAACTGCAAAAAATTTGAGTCAACTTTGTGATATAGCAGACAAAAAAGCTAATGCAATCATTTAGAGCGAACTTATTTGGCTTCCCCCCCTTTAAAAAAAATTATTCAGCACTACCTAAAAATCTACTTTCTTTAATCCTTTAACATATTTTTTTTAAAAAAATTATGTCATTTCAAAAAATGTAAAATATTTTTTAAGTGGCACATCTTAACTTTAATAATTTATTATAAATTTGTGGATTTTTTTCTATCATTGAAATTTTCATGACACAATATTGCTTCATGTAACTATAGTGTAATATTGTAAACAAGTCATTACATGCATATATTCCTGCCAATGCATGCTAGACTTTCCAACAGTGTACAACACACTTGCCTGCCAACACTTGCTTGTTAAGACCTGTCAGCTAACTTGACCACTGATGAGTTATGACTTGCATTTTGTGTATTTATTTGGAAAATAATGTAGTCACTATGATTTTAATTCTGTTACACAACAGAGGAAACATATAAGAATGGTTTTCAAAATTTTCCTCTCTTCTTTTCTTATGCTTCCACTGCCCCCTTATTGTTATTCAGTGCTCCCCAATTGCACCCAAGGCTACTACTGCTCCTCCGGATCATTCCAAAACCCCCCAGGGGGCAATATCACCCTCTTTGTGAACCTCTGAGAGGTATAATGTACAGAAGAACACAGGAAATGATAGTACTGTCATCAGGAAGTAATGTGGTGCCATTGAAAGAATGTTAAGCTTGGTTTGGGGTGATTGAACCTCATTTGTTATCCTGAACCTGCCACTTAGTATTACCTGTATGCCCTTGAATAAGTTGCCTGACCTATCTGGGCTTCAGTTTCTTCACTTATAAAAAAGGAATTGGACTAGAAAAACTGTAGGTCAAGACCCCATATGGGGTTACAACTGACAGCTTAAGAAGCTCTGACGGGTTCAAGAGTGGAAAAAGTTTAAGAAGCCCTGGACTAGATGACCTCTTAAGTACTTTTGAACTCTCTATCTATGAACTCCTCATCTAAGTAGCTTCTTGAGCTGCTCTTTGCTGCCCCACTTATCCCAATTGTGGTAATAAGTTAATATAAATCATTTTTCTTCTGAATATATAACTATATAAGGTTTTGCAAACCTGGTTAAATTCTCTCTCAAAAAAAAAATGGAGCAGATGTTGTTATATAGTCCATGGAAAGAATATCTTGTGTCTTCTTCCTTTGTTAAGAAGTTAAAAAAAAAATGCTAAGTACAACAGCAAAGTCCCTAGGGTTGACTCATCCTCCACAGTAGGAAGTAACATCTCACTTTGGAGCAATCATAGTTGATTTTTGACTTTGCAGTGCAAATGCATCTCTGAGTTGAGACTGGATAGTACAGCACAAAGGAAAAACTAAGGAAAGGCTCTGATGTAAGACAGCAGTGTGAAAATTTGAAAAGGTGATAGAAAAGTCTAATAGAAATAGAAAATGCACAAAGTCTTATAACTATAGGAAAATAAATTAGACACAATCAAGTTTAAGATGGTGTCTTGCATAAAATAAGCCCTTAGCAAATAACTGAAATGTTAAAGGCCTACCAAACTGTGCCTCTTTTCCCTTTATACCTTTAACTAATGTTAATTACTTTTATATTTCCAGGAGTTTTAATTTCATCCACCTGGTATGATAACATCTCACTTCACCTGCATCCATCTGTATCCTTCCACCAATGCAAATCCCAACCCCTTCCGTCCCTTGGTGGATAAATTTCTATTAGATTGTTGTGACTGAAAAATCATTATCTGGTGGCTAATCATGAGCCTTTTTGAATGTAATTAACCCTTTGCGGGGTAGGACAGTAGGAGGGGGTCTGGACCTATTATTTTATCAAAGTAGGGGAAATCTCTGAAGTAAAGGAAACACCTTACACCAATGTAGGTTGGCAACTGTTCAACTTATGGCCTTAGAGAGTTGATTTAGCTATGCCAAGGAGCGAATTACTACTGGAATCCTCTTAGTCAAACCCTAATAAAGGTTAAAATAACTCTGGGTTCTGACAATGGAATGCAGTCCCTGGGAGATCCTGCCAGGTTGACAAAGCCTCACCTGAAGACCACTTTGGCTGGGTTTGGTTCAGTTGGCCACCAGATGATGAATATTTTGTAGCCATAACAACCCCTGAACACTATATGCTAGGGTGTAGAGGGACTGTAATATGTGTGTTGTTATTGTTTAGTTGTTTCATTCATGTTCAACTTTTCATGATCCTTTTTGGGGGTTTTCTTGGAAGAGATATAGGAGTGGCTTGCCATTTCCTTTTCCAGTTCATTTTAGCAATAAGGAAATCAAGGCAAACAGGGTTAAGTGACTTGCTTAGAGTCACATAGCTAGTAAGTGTCTAGGCTTGATTTGAACTCAGGTCTTCCTGATGCCAGGGCTGGCACTCTACCCACTGAACTACCTAGCTTCCTTTTGCTGTCTGTCTGTCTGTCTCTCTGAAGGCTACAAAGCTACAAGAGCCCAGAGTGGGAGGATATAAGGGCGAAGATGTGTGTATAGGTGGAGGGAATAGTACCATCAGTGAAATCAGATCTTCTGAAATACATGCACTAAGTAAATGATTTTTCATTCATCCATCCATTCATTCATTCATTTGTTCATTCATGGTAAAGTTGTGTGGCATAGAGAAAAGAGTCAGGAGGCCTGAGTTCTAATCTCAGATCTCTGTCATTTATTTATTAAGTCATGGGCAAGTCACTAAGCCTCAATTTCCTTATCTTCAAATGAGAGGATTAGATAGTCACTAAGGTCCTTTCCATTTTTAAATCCTAGGATTCTATAAGACAGTACAAAGGCAGAATTAACAGCAACGTTAATTGATTGAATGTGGGAAGTGAGGGAAAAGGAAGAGGAAGGAAGGAAACAAACATTTGTTCAGCACCTGCTATATGCCAGGCACTATGCTAAGCACATTAGCTCATTTAATCCTCACAGCTACCTGGGAAGTGGTTGCTATTATTATCCCCATTTTACAATTGAGAAAACTGAGGCAGACAGAGGTTAAGTGACTTGCCCAGGACCACCAACCCAGCAAGTGTGGAAAGCTGGATTTAAGTTCAGTTCTTCCTAACTCCAGGCCCAGGGCTTTATCCACTGCTCCATCTAACTGCCTCTAAGTCAAAGACAACACAGGTTTCAAGCATCGAGCAGGCAGAAATGACAAGACATTATATTCTTCTGGAATTCCTGGAAAAATTTTCCTTCAATAAATACACGTTTTAGTCCAGGGCATGCTTTCTCAGATATGAAGTATGACCATAGAAATAAATCTAGGGATTGTTATAATTTTTATCACTTCTCATAGACTTCTCCTTACATGTTCAGTTTGACCCAAAGAGGAGTTTTTCAGCAGCTTCCTATGATTCATTCAAACCTTAGCAGCATATGACACCCTCCCTTGACTCTGGCAAGTTTCAAATGCCTTGGAGCAGCATCAAACTTTAAACACTCATTTAAAATTTCTTTATGTTGTGGTTTGACATATGAACATGTCATTTTGGACATCATTCAGTGCATGTTTCCTGAAAGTCTTTTCTTTGGTCATTTTATTCACAGTTGGCGATAAGTCCTTACTGAGTTATAAGAGGAATAAAGCCAAGCAAAATACTGAAAAGATGTGAGTTCTCAAGGTGGGGTGTGTCAACCTAACACAGCTGTTGTTGAAGTCTCTTGTGTTACTCTTCAATCTAGTCAGTCTGATTCCCTGCAGAATTCTGAAGTGGCTAGATTCAGCCCTTAGCACACTTCCCTTTTTCTGTCGTGTCTCCTCTTTCTCAGTGTTTTTCTCCCTCTCCCTTTATCCTTCCCCACACCCTAGGACCAGATATCCTCATATTGTCTCCCAACTGGCTAAAGATTCTAGTGTAGAATCCTACATAGGACTCCATGATTCTGTGGGCCCTTCTCTACCCCATCCCAATTAAATGTACCTTTCTCATGGCCACATCCCTTTCTGCTAACATGAGAATGGATAATCAATTATTAGACATGAACCCCAGTTCTGATAGCTATTTGTGTGACCTTTGTTCCTCACTTGTTCTCTGTGGGTTTCAGTTTTCTCACCTGTAAAGTGAGAAGGTTTGGGTTGGAGCAATAGTACTGTAAAATGTTATTCTTTGTCATGAGGAATCTGGGCACAGTACAAGGAAGTTGGGAAATTCATATATGTGTGCACGTGATTACACCTGTAAGTTTTGTGTAATTCCCAGGATATCCTAGTCAAAATATTTCATGGCATACCCTTTGAAGAACCACTGGATTTGATGATCTCTAATAGCCCTTCCTTCTGGTTTGGACTTTTTATGCTTCTTATCTTCAGGCCTAATATTACTTTCTCCAGGTCATACAGAATTACAGAATTTGAAGGTACTTTAGATGTCAAATTAGTCTAACCTGTACCTGAAACTTGATACTCTGTATATCTGGGGCTTTCTGGAGCCAATACTTTAACCCAAAGGAATAACTGTAATGCTGAGATTTCAGGTATTGTGGTGACTAGGTGGGGATGATATTGTAGAGAAAGTGTGCCCCTTTTGGCCCTCAAAATGACATCACATAGGTGGCTAACTGTCAAAACATACTTTTAAAATAGGTATTCCTTCATTCATTCATTCATTCCTTCAACAAATATTCATTAAACAACTACTTTGAGCAAGGCTATGTGCTTTATATTTGAGGATATAAAGGTTGTTATGAATATGATCCTGTTTTCAAGAAGCTTATCATTTAATAGGGGAAGAACAAATACACAAATAATTGAAATGCTAACAAGGTAAGATAAGTACAAAGGAGAGTCATTCAAAATCTTTATTTCCTTTCTTTTCAAACTGGATCTCTCTACCTCCTCCCAGGCTGGAAATGAAGCCAGCTATTCACAGGCTGATACCACTACTGATTGGCACAGAAACCTCCACTTTACTCCATTTCAAACCTGAACCAGTTAGTCTTTCTCTCCTTAACCTTGGTAGCCTCCATTGTGTGTGTGTTAGTGTGTGTGACCATATTGATTCTGACCTTATTGAAGACCCAGATCATCCTAGCCTCACTGAAGCTCAGAACATCTAAGCTCAAGAGACCAGCCTTTCTGGTAGCTGGGATTATAGGAGCATGCTACTATATTCAGCAGGTATTCAAATACTTGAATGAATGAAAAGGGAGTAAATTCTGACCTTAATTAATTTATTATTTATTAATTAATGTATTTCATTAAACAGTTTGCTACTTTGCTAGCAGACTGTGGCTGGATTCTTGAGAAGGCCTGATTCTAACCATACTAGACTGAACACTGAACCACTTTCCTAAACCATTCCTACTTCCATGCTGAAGGAAGTTAGTTGATCAAGAAAGAATGGACAAAAATGAACACTATGGAGAAGTATAGCAAAAGCCTAATAAGAAAAAAAAATATGAAGGCATAACTTCTTTTTATTGTCTTCTATTTTGGGCTTAGCATTACATGGTTTGTATATCATTTGTGCTGCAACATTCTTTAGTTCAGATGACGTTAATTTGTGGTAAATTTAGTATATTTATCTTTTTGGTATATCTTTTATTCATAGATATTCATATTTCTCTATCATGCCCCAGGAAACTCACTATTGGGGTAAGTTTGCCATGTAAGATCTCATGAGCCTTAGGGCTCTACTTCTTTGCTACCTTCTGGATCTCAAGAGTGGAGGGTGGCAGCATGAATTCCAAACTTCCATTTAAAGAGAAAACTCAACTCAGAAAATCTCATTTCTCCCCTGGCTGCACTACTCTGGGACCTCTCTGATTTTTCCATCAGGGTACCCTCTCTGGTCACCTCTTTCTCTTTCAGACCCCCAGGCCCCACCCCTTTCAGCTTCCTTTTGTGTTTTATCTTCTCTCTTTAGCTCCTGAAAGCTCCTTGAGAGCAGGAACTCTCTTTTTTCATATTTGTATCCCCAGCACTTAACCCAGGGCCTGGTACATTAATAAATGGCTATTGACTATTGAATGATTGACAATTCTTTTTTGTTCTTTATTCTTTTTTTATTAGATTTTTTATTTTTAGTTTATAATACTTAACTTCTACATATTCTTGAGTTTCAAATTTTATTCCCTTCCCTCCCCTCGCACCTTCCCCCCCAAGATGGCATGCAGTCTGATATAGATTCTATATAAACCTTTGCATTAAACTTATTTGCACAATAGTCAAGTTGCAAAGAAGAATTATGACCAATGGAATGAATCATGACAGAGAAGAAACAAAACCAAAAGAGAAGGAAAAAAAAAGAGAGCAAATAGTTTGCCTCAATCTGCATTCATATTCCACAGTTCTTTCTCTGGATATAGCTAGCATTTTCCATCATGAGTCCTTTGGAACTGTCTTTGAGCCTTGTATTGCTGAGAAGAGCCGAGTCTATCAAAGTTAGTCATTACAGAATCAATATGTCTGTGGTTGTCTACAATGTTCTCCTGGTTCTGTTCCTCTCACTCAGCATCAGATCATGTATGTCTTTCCAGGTTATTATGAAGTCTGTATCTTCCCCATTTCTTATAGCACAATTGTATTCCATTACATTCATATACCACAATTTGTTCAGCCATTCCCCAATTGATGGGCATCCCCTTGATTTCCAATTC
>CM053622.1:651201151-651218480 GCA_028646595.1 Phalanger gymnotis | reverse complement strand
CATGGAGTCGGCAGTCCCTGCCCCTCCTCCTCCTGACTCACCGCTGTTCCCTCTCACCGAGGAATAAGTCGGTCAGGAAGCCGCTCCATTGTCATGGCATTCAAAGAGACTGGCAAGACCCTTGTGGAGCCCGAAGTGGCTATTCACCGGATACGCATCACCCTCACCAGCCGCAATGTGAAATCACTCGAGAAAGTGTGTGCTGACCTAATTAGAGGAGCCAAAGAAAAGAACTTGAAAGTGAGGGGACCTGTTCAAATGCCCACTAAGACACTTCGGATCACAACTAGAAAAACTCCTTGTGGTGAAGGTTCAAAGACTTGGGATTGGTTCCAGATGAGAATCCACAAACGCTTTATTGATTTGCACAGTCCTTCTGAAATTGTTAAACAGATCACTTCTATCAGCATTGAACCAGGTGTAGAAGTTGAAGTCACCATTGCAGATGCCTAACCAATCATCCCTTTTAATAAATTGATTGCAACTATTAAAAAAAAAAAAGAGTAATTGTTGAATATTGAATTCCTTCCTCAGTGTTTCATGATCTTGGATTTATCGAACAGTAGTCTAAAATTTTCATTTCTTCCTAGATCATGGCGTTATGTGCTATTCTTTTGATCTATTTTTTTTTTCATTCAGGACCAGAGGACCATTAATTACCAATTGATAGTATTCTTTGAAATCATAGGATCAAAAGATTTAGAGATGGAACAGTCTCCTTATTTTACTGGGAAGAAACTGAGGCTCACAGAGTTTAAGTGACTTGTTTAGAGTTGAGTAGTGATAATCATTTGATATCATTTTTGTAACTTCAATAAGGGCCAGAGCCTGAACTGATTAACCAGCTGAACCTAAGCTTCTTTGTTCTCTGAGTAAACTCTTCCTATGTCAACAAGGACAGATGGGGCTGACTTAAGAGCATTCTTTCCTCCTCTGCCTATGGCCATTAAGGATGAGAACCTTAACCTGAGAAACTATCTTGAATAATGTGACTTTTTCTTATCTTAATATTTTATTGACATATACTATGTTATGGCATGTTGATGGTAAATTAAACACAGAGATCCTAGGTTGTAACTTCAAATGACACTTTGTCAACTCTCTTATCTTATTGTATTTACAACCTCTTCCATTAAGGAAAATCCTTTTCTTGTATCATGGTTAAACATACATGGGAATCATAAAAGTGAAGTAATGCAGGTATGCTGAGTTGGGACTAAAAAAATGTACTTAAGCCTTCTCATTCCTTTGTTCAGGCAGTCAGACTTTGTCTGGCTCCATACATGTATGTATCCACTAGCTTTAAGGGAATAAAAAATATGAATTTACATATCACCTAGTTGTTTGCCTCCTTTAGCCAAACTTTCAGGTCGACAATAGCTAGAAGTGAGATTTAAATCCAGCTCCTCCTAGACCCAAGTCCAGAATATCCATTATGTCACCCTACCTCTTTTGTTGACTTCTTTTCTGGATGAAATCCTTCCAACCTTTCAAAGAATCAGATACCAATTTCTTCATGATTCTTGCCTCCCTCCTTTCCCCAGTCAAAACTGATCATTCTCTGCCATTTTTCATTGCATGGTGTATAGAATTAATTTATCCATGTATTGGAGACAATTTGATGGTTCAATAGATAAAACAATAGGCCTAGACTCAGAAAGAATTGAGTTTGTGCAACCCTGGCAAACCACTTTAACTCTACCTGCTTCAATTTCTTCAATTGTAAAATAAACATAAAAGCACCTACCTGCCAGCACATATTAAATGAAGTATTTGTAAAGTACTTAAAATATTTTGTAAAATACTTTATACAAAGTACTGATAAGTACTTTGCATAGTGCCTGGGACAAAATAGGTACAGAATAAATGCTTCTCTCCTTCCTTATTGTTTAATTAGTATATACAAATATCTGTACCTTGGTTATCTCCCCTCCCAGATTGTAAACTTCCAAATAATAATTGTGTTGGATTTCATCTTTGTATTCTCAGAACACAAAGTGCCGTTTTCTTCACTTTGTGCTTAATAAATGTTTGCAGAATTGGACTATATGCTAGTGGAAAAACTACTTTTTCATTGAAAATGAGTGGGTTGGTTTCCAGAAGTATTTTTTTAAGGCCATAAAAATAGACAAGCCTTTTTATTACAGAATATTGGATTTTCTTTTCTCAAATTTGGTTAAGATTTTCTTCTTACTCCTTCCCCTGTCTTTTGTTTCTCTATCTATAGGTCTATTTCTCTTAACTCTAACATAAGGGAGTATATATACATATATATATATACATATATGTATATATATATGTGTGTGTGTGTGTGTGTGTGTACATATATATGTATGAAGTAGCCCTTCACAGGATGAGAATATATTTGATTATCTATTTAACATCTCTTTTCCCCTTAAGATAGTGAAAGCATCCTTGTTGCTCCTGTCTTATTTTTAAAGTGTGTCCAACTTAGAGATCCACAATAAATACAGCAATCTTAAATGAGATGAAAATTTTCATATATGCAATGTGAAAAAAAGAATAAAGGAACCATTATTTAGAAGTCTCTAGTCAATTACTTTGGTTCTATGGAGCAGCGGCTGTGTCTTGCCAGAAAGCTTTACAATTTGGTTAAATTCAGCATTATTAACAATTGCTTATTTAAGAAAAGGATGAAACCTTAAGATTGGGATGTTTGTAGAGAACTGCTCTTAGAAGTGCATGCAAGATTAGTAGGCCTAACACAAAGATTTCAGTGTTTGATACATTGTCCTTGGTCAAAAGCAGCACAAATTATTGTTTTTTTTTCCTCCCGGTTATTATAAAAACCTCAAAAGTATGGGAACTTCCAGATGATGTTCAAGAAACGGCCCAATTACATTTGACGTAATTTAGTCAAAGCTTAAGTTCATGATGACCTAGAGAAATGACATGAAGTTTTTAGATGTCATAGCCTTGAAATATTGTGATAGAGCTTCAACCCAGGAGTCAGTCTTCCTTATTCCTAAATTGGGCTCAAATTTGACCTTTGACACTAACTAGGTTCTTAACCCTGGGCCTCTCAGATACTTAATCTCCCAGTAATCCAGGAATATAAGTGGTTTACGTGCATTAAGGGAAGAAATAGAGAGTTCTATAGGGTTAGAGATTGGGTTAGTTCTATAGGATTAGGGATAGAGACAGGACCTGTGATTTCCTTTTGTATATGGAACTTCAGATTGAGAAAACTCCCTCCGCTAAGACAGATTGTACCTTCTTTGCAATTTATAGACTTAAGGGATTTGCCTGGAGTAGCACTTCTCAAAATATGGTCTAAAGACCCTTGGAGGTTCCTGAGACACTCTCATGGGATCCTTGAGGTCAAAATGATTTCCATAATCGTACAAGACATTATTTGCCTATTAAAATACTCTCCCCTTTTCCAGCTACATATCTGTATGAGGCCAGATTTTCTTCTTACACTTCAACAAAAACAACACATAGCCACATAGAAGGCAGAAGCAGATGGGAATACAGCTGTCTTCTATTAAGCCAGACATTAAAGAGATTTGCAAAAATATGTAAAACAATGCTCCTTTTTTTCTGTTTTGTAAAAAATAGTTACCTGTTATAAATATGTGTTATTTATTATTATTGTTTTAAATAAATTAAGTAAATATTTAAATTTTTAATCAGTTTTATTTTTTAAAACTGTAAATATTAATAGATAAAACCCGCATAAACAAAAGCTCAATAACTTTTAAGAGTATAAATTTAAGAGTATTTAAGAATATAAATTTAAGCATACTTAAGAGTATAAAATCTTAAGAGTATAAATTTTTAAAAGCATAAAGAGATCTTGCAACCAAAAAGTTTGATAACTACTGGCCCAGAGAACTGAGAGGTTTGTCCTGGGTCATTCATCTATCAATATATATTAGATACATTAATGTGATCACACCTCATCCTCACCTGAAAAAAACTTATTACAGCCAGACCAGGGGAATTTACCATTTATTTATTACTCAGTGATAGAAATGCTCATTGGCCACATTTAGTCCACGTGTGTTATTTAGTTTCCATGTACATTTTCTCTAATTCTCTTTTCTGTTGAAAGACCTACATGAATACGCCAATCTTGAATATAAAGGAGAGAGAGCTATTCTTTCTTCTTTCTCTCCTTGGGCCTATGGATGCCTGTTTCCAACTTCTTCAAAACCTATGTGATACCAAAGTAAAGACCTTTAATGAATAGTTTTCAACAATATGGAATAAACCATGGGCAAAGGAAGCCAGAGTATACCAACAAAGCAAATTCTGAAGAATTTCTGATGGTTGTTTTTGGATCTTCGTCACTTAATCTTTCCTTTTAAATATATGTACCTGCGATTGCATAGGTGAGGAGGAGTCCTCTAATGCTTTAGAGGTTGGCACTGGGAGCAAAAGCTCTGTCCCCCACTGAATATTGACCATTACTGTTCTCTTCCAGTTAGAGAAAGTATCCAGCTTATTAAATGCCAAACATAGGATTTGGAGAATACAGGAAAGACAGAGTCCCTGACCTTGAAGCCATCTGTTCAATTATCTCAGACATCCTTGTTTCTATTTAGAGTACTCTTAAACAGTAAGACTGGTCAAAGCATGAAGATATTCTTTCAAGAAGTAGCTTCCAACATACAGGGAAAACTTTGGTTCATTGGCCTTTCTATGTATGAGATACATGAGAGAACCACCGTACTAGGGTGGAAAGTAAGACATTTCTAAAACAAGTGACTGGCTAATTAAATCCATTTTTTCAGAATGGAAGTGCTTTTTCACTTCTGATACGGAGCAACTTAAGGAATTGATTCCTTCTTCTTGTGAAGCAGGAAGACCACTGAGTAGTTTTAGTCTAAGATCAACTATAAGTTATTAACTTTTTTACTTAACCCATACTAATATCCAGGCCTCAGAATGGCTCTCAGTCCAGGGTAAAACATATGAATCTATTCCCCCCTTTTCTCCCGCAGCTCATTTCTATATGAGTAAAATAAGGTCTAAATAAATAAATAGAGTCTGGAAGAGAAAAGATAGGGTAGAACCCTGACTTAGCAAATTAAACTGAATGTCTAAGATAGAGCAGTTTGTCTGTCCAAAGGGGAAGGGCCAACTCAGGATTTGCCTAGGTGATAACGTGTTATGGGGGGGAGCAGAGAGGCTGAATCCCCCCAAATCAAATGTTACACAGTCAAGGTAGAGACTCTGGAATCTGATGCCGCTCAGTCACAGCCAGCCCAGGTTAGCATGGTGTAGTGAATAGTGCTGGGCATTTGGTGTCAAAGATCTGGATTAAAATCCTGCTTCTGACACTAGTTGTTTGATCCTTGGGCAAATCACTTTACTTTTCTAACTTCAGTTTCATATAAAATGAGGATAGATGGTGGAGTAAAGCAGTATAAATTGAGAATAATAAGATCTGTGGGATTTCTGACACCTCACAGGCTGTTGTGAGGCTCAAGTGAGACAAGATATATATATATATATATATATATGTGTGTGTGTGTGTATGTATGTGTATATATATAAATAGATAGATATAGATATATAGATATACACATGCATATATATACATGTCATATATATGTGTACACACACGTATATTTATATATAAAGCATTGCGCAAAGTATAAAGCAGTGGATAAAAATTATTGTTATTACTTTTGTATTGTAACCTTGGTTTGTGTCTTTGAGGTAAATTTATGCAATAAGGCCTGCTTTGTAGCAATTTTGAGATGTCTGGTGCTTAGGCTCCCAGTTACAGAGCCAACTCTATTAATGTGCTGGGGTTTTTAACTTCCAGCCCTGTGCTTTAAAAAGGCTTCTCTCTCTTGAGTAGCTTCTAACGTTCTTCCAAAGCCTCAAGTCACAATGAGTGCGTAACAATAGTCAGTTACACAGACCGTTTATATCAAATGACCACCACTTCTCTACCCTTCTCTCTTCCTCTGTCTTCACATCCTTCACAATCTATTTTCATTTGTAGTTTTTCACCTCCTCAAGTCCCCATTTAAGGTCTGATCTCGCATTAGTTTCTTTTCTTCCCAAACCAGGCAAACTACAAATCTCAGAAGGCTTTGTGGCCATCCTACCTTTTGCCATGGGTGGTTACGTATATATGTGAATCTCAGGTCTTTTTCAGTACCTGCTGAGCCAGCTCTTTTTCTCTCTGAGTCCATTTTCTTTAGTGACTGTTTAGTGACCAGGTTCTTCTTATAGAACTATGGGCCCTGGGGCAGTCTTCTGAATTTACTACTGATACTCTACCACTTTCACTCTCATTCTGGTGAAGACTTCTAGGGTATAAATGAAACAAGCCCAAATCATATTGGATGTATATAGGAAAAGAAATATCCAAGTTACCTTCTGTCATATAAATGTAAGGTTGAGTTCAGGCTCAAGTGAGACAAGGTGTGTGTGTGTGTATACATATATATATATATATATATACATACACATATATACATATGTATATACACACATATATATGTATGTATATATATACATGTAGATGTATATGTAAAGCATTGTGCAAACTATAAAGCAGTGGATAAAAATTATTGTTATTAATTTTGTATTGTAACATTGGTTTGTGTCTTTGAGGTAAATTTATGCAATAGGGCCTGCTTTGTAGCAGTTTTGAGAAAGCCACATTGGAATGGGTTAGAATATTTTATTGATACCCAAACCCAAGGCCAAGTACAGCAATTCAGTCAAGCGTCCTTTGTCCCCACAGTCCCATGGGGTAGCATCTAGTGGGTGGTGGCCTGGATGAGAAGTGGGATGTGTTCTTTGGTCAACGTCACAGAGCTTCCCCAGTCATAGGGATACATAGAGTTTTCAGACAAAGATCTGCCATGGCAGCTGTCACGTAATGGGTAGGGCAATGGTGTCAAGAAGCACAGACCAATAGCAAAAAAGAGATTTCTCAAAATTAACTAGGAAAGCCTACTCATGGTAAGGAATTATAATTATGGATGGAATTATAATTGTGCCATGTCAGCAAGCTTGCTGGAGAGTTTCGGCAGCCAGTTCTAACTAGAACTGGGGGTGCATTAAACTTTAAACGTACCAGAGTTATGTAACAAAGGACAGTCTTAAGAGAGTAGGGCCACAGTCTCCTCTGTTTATTCAATCCACCCCCTGGTTCCACTATCCTGGCATAAACTGAACAGGAGATTCACTTCAATCAGACATGAAATGACTGAGGTAGTATCTGTTGAATACAGCTCAGGACATATTGGATCAACACTACTACTGTGACAATTAAGTTGAAGATTAGGGTAGTTAATCGTAGAAAGCCTCTGAGTCACCATCCCCAAGAGACCAGAAGGAGAAATCCCATGGTTCTACCTGTTAGATCTTGAAGAGCCAGGTGGCTTGTTCAGTCAAAGTGAGACCTCTTAAAGATCTTAGCTTAAAAAGGTCAAGGTCTCTACTGCATCCAGGGTCATCTCCAGTCGTCCTGATGTATATCTTGCCACTGGATCCTGAAGGCTATTGAGGAGAAAGTTAGGCTGGTGACTGCACAGCCCTCCCTTACTTAAATCCAGTTCACTTACATGTCACGGCATCACCTCGCTGATGTCATGGTCCTCTTGATGAATGACAAACAATAACAACAAAAACAATCTCTAATCTGCAGGGATTGTTTTACTTCTCCATTGGTATTCACCTCATGGCAACAGATGTGAGATAGGGCAAAGACACCTCTTTCATTAGCTACCAAATTATCTATGGCAATACATTCATCTAAAACCATCTGTGTTGTGGAATGAAGGCTTCTTTCTTCTGGAGAAAAATGACCTTATCTGTAGTAGGACTTATCAGTTGATTGATAAGTTGAGGATCATGTATTCTACCCTCTATTTTCCTATCCAGGGTAGGAAGACCCTGACAAATCTGTGGAACCCAGTATCTGAAATATCCTACTAGGCTATAGAGACAGACCCTGAGTCAGCCAATGTAATAAGGATTAGAGGGACTCTTGTGTATAGTAAATGATCTGGTTGTTGTATCTAAGGGTACAACTTTATTAAGGACTAGTGTGGGGAAGATTTGTGTGTGTCCTTCATTCTAGAAGAGGACCATGACATCAGGGAAATGATGACATGACTTGCAGTGACTTTGATTTGAGTGAGGGAGGGCTAGGGGGAGACTGTGTCATTACAAAGAAATCTGGGTCTTTTATTCTCTTGCCAGGATGGAGAACTTGCATTAAAACTAATGTTCTAGGAGGGGCATACCCAGGTTGTTAGGGGAAGTGCCTTTCCTGTTCACAAAATCTGAGACTGAAAAGTTATAAAGTTGAGAGAACTTGGTTGCATACTTAGAAAAGGTATATTCACTGCCATCAAAGTATTTATTAATGGTGTCTAAAATGCCTTTGTCTGTTCCAAAAAAGTTAGTTTCTCTGCTAACCATCAGAAGACTCTACTTGGAAGTCATAACCTGCAGGTTAAATTCTCCTTTTGGCGGGGAGCGCCATAGGTGGAATTCAACAAAAAACCTTAGACATGTCCATTGAGTGTTTCTGGGGCCAGGTTGCAGACACAGACGGCTGTAAGGTTCCCGGATGAGACAACTACCTGATTAGTTTCATTGGTATATTCTGGCTTTGTGTGGAGCCTCCTGGGAGACCCAGGCCAGGGTTGTACCCAAAAGTATTGTGATCCAAAATGCTATCCTAAAGGTAACATGAAGATGTGGTCACAAATGGTGAGCCAGTGGAACAGGCTACAAATCAGGTAAATCAAGAGAACCCACAGGAGAAAGAGAATGAGGTAGATGATAGTGTCTCTACCTCTTCCTATGTATCAGTGGTCAGGTCCAGTCTGTGTTACCTGTAAGAAGAGATAAGTTGAAAAAGAGACATGTACAAGGCTCATTGCTCTCTTTCCCATTACTTTCTGTCTGACTCATACTTGAGGTCTGGTGGCTTCTAATTCTGCTAATCTGTTCATCTTTTCCTCTCCTTTCATTATCCACAGGGTTTTGCCTGTCCCCTGGTCCACCATCTCCATAGAAATGCACCTATCACGCCTTCCAGCTTTCTATCATGTTTTTCCTCCCCCTCCCTGCCAATCAGTACAGGATCTGATGCACTAGTTGCAAATTCCCTGCGGGTTCCCCCAGTTGCAGATAAAGAGCTTAGGGAAAAATTCACAACTCTAGGGGAAGAAAACACTGGATGTTTTCCTTGTAAGAGTGACTACAAAGATGATCAGGAGGGTTCAGAGCATCTAGGTGGGTGTCAGCATCCCCAGTATTTGTGCTATAAACAAAGTCCACTCCCTGGCTTACTGTGGTTTTGATGAGAAAAAAAAGAGGGCATCTGGATGTGTATTTATATAACCAAGAACAGCTGCCCTCCTGATTATGAGTTTCAGTATTGGTTTCATGAGTTCTTCCCCCTCCTCCACCTCCTGTTAGTGGACTTGCAAGGAGACTAGTGAGGTGTGACAGCCTGTTTCTTGCAATTGCTATTTGGAGAATGAAGAATGCTCTTGGGAGGCCGTCAATCCAGCCTTTCAAGTTTTGCTTAGAGTCCTGTATCTTTGAGGCATGTGTGAGGTAGCCATGGATCACATGGGAAGTAGAATGCCCATATGATACCTTGCTATCTTACCCATTTCTGGATAGAGGCTGATGTGAAAGTAGTCATGGATATAGTCAGGGCATCCCAACCTGAGGCAGATGGCCTTTCCTGGGGCATTGATGGAGATTCAGCAACAGAATGGACTTAAGGTGTGACATACCCATAGCTTGTATAGTCAGTCAGTCAATAAACATTAAATGCCTACTATATGCCAGATGCTGTGCTAAGTGTTGAGAATACAAAGAAAGGCAAAAGACAATTCTTGCTTTCAAGGAGGTCACGGTCTGACGGGGGAGACAACTTGCAAATAACCATGTACAAACAAGCTATATGTAGGATAAATTGAGGATAATCAACAGAGGGAAAACACTGGAATTAAAGGGCTTCAGGAAAATCTTCTTGTGGAAGGTAGGATTTTTTGTGGGGCTTAAAGGAAGCCAAGATGTGGAGATGAGGAAGAAGAGCATTTGAGGTATAATGGACAGCCAGAGAAAAATGCCCATATTCAACAGATGGAGCATCTTGTTTGAGGAACAGTAAGGAAGCCAGTGTCATTGTATTGCTGAGAGGGGAGAGGATGAGGGAGGTGTAGGGTGTAAGGTATAAGAAGCCTGGAAAGCTGAGATGGGGCAGGTTATAAAAAGCTTTTAAATGCAAACAGAATATTTTATATTTGATCCTGGAGGTCATAGGGAGCCACTGAAGTTTATTGAATAGGGGGATGATATGGTCAGATTTGCCTTTTAGGATGATCACTTTAGCAGCTGAGTGGTAGATGAACTAGATAGGTTTCCATAACTATTTAAATATATGAGACACCTCTCCACAAGCTATTGAGGATTCAAAGGAGCCCTCTCATTTGTGTTAAAGTTGCTATGCAATCTTCTACCCGGAGGAGAAGTCTCAGTTCTTTTAGCTCATAGCCCCAGTGGTTATCACAGTTTTTATGATTCAAGACTCATAGGTAGCCAGCCAAAGAAGGCCTTAAATAAAGTCTTTTTTTTTTTTTAAAACAGCTCTTTTCCCCTCCTGTTTCTTCTGACTCTCCTTTGATTCAGTTCCTTTGAAATGCTTTCAATTCCTTTCAGGTTCTTGGTCCAAGCAAGTCTTCCTGGGAGTTTCACGTAGCAAGACTGAAAGTGATGCTGTAGAACTAGAAATCTTATTTCTGGCTTTCTTCCTTAGCAACTAAGTTGCTGTCATATGAGCTACATAGATTATATTCTAGACCGTTAGGCTGGTCAAGGTGATCTTAGGTCCTGAAGGAGAGTGGACGAGGAGAAAGGAAACCGAGCCAATAGACAGGATCCCAAAGAACAACGGAAAGACTGAATATTCAGGTAATAGGAAAAAAATGTTATGGGAGGTTTTTTGTTTTTGTTTAAAGTTTCAGAATCTCCATTTACCTGGAGATCTTAGAGTAAGGTTTCTTTTCTTTTTTAATCAAACTTTAAAACTTAACTAACTTAGTGGAATGGAAATGGCCAGGTGTGAAAGAAAGTCCAGACTGAGAGAAATTAAGGAAGCTCACGTGAGAGGGAGACTTGTTAAAACTAATTAAGAATTTTTGTGATGAATCTCTGCAGAGAGAGAAAGTGGGGTTAAAATAAGCCCAAACATGATAAAAGATAAAGAGAAACACTATAGTATAGGAGGAAATATGTAGAACCTAGAATCATGAGACCTGGGTTTGATCCCATCTTAAGGCAGTTAGGTGGTGCCATGGATAGTCAACAGGATCTGAGTTCAAAGCTGGCCTCAGACATTTATTAGCTGTGTGACCCCCAGCAAGTCATTCAACTCTGATTGCCTCAAAAAACTTGAATCTCATCTGACTCTTACTTATGTGAACATAGTAAAGTTAATGTGGGGGAAGTATTTTATTATTTGCTAATATTGTTTGAAGCCAGTTTTATGTGGCTAGACATTGTTCAACCTGGAATGTGAGGTGTGGGTAATAGGAGGGCTTGAACCCCACCCAGGTCTTGTTTTGTTATTGGTTTTGTTTTTTAGTCATTCAGTCTTTTCTGTCTGACTCTTTGTGGCCCCAGGGACCGTAGCACACTAAGCCCTCCACTATCTCCAGAAGTCTTGCTTCCATGACATTGCCATCCTCTCATCTCATCCTTTACTGTCCCCTCCTTTTGCCTTCAATCTTTCCCAATAGCAAGGTTTTTCAATGAGTCCCATCTTCTCATTGTGTGGCCAAAGCATTTAAGGTTTAGCTTCAGTATTTGACCTTCCAATAAGCAGTCTGAATTAACTTCTTTAAGTATTGGCTGATTTGATCTCCTTGCTGTCCAAAGAACTCTCAAAAGTCTTCTCCCACACCACATTTGAAAGAGTTGATTCTGCTCAGTTTTCCCCATAGTCCAACTCTCATAGCCATACACTAATCAAACTATTACTGGAAAAACCATAGCTGTGACTATATGGACCTGTCCCTTTGTTGGTGAGGTGATGTCTGCTTTTTCGTATGCTGTCCAGATTTGCCATTGCTTTCCTTTCAAGAAGCAAACGTCTTTTAATTTCATGGCTGTAGTCACCATTTGTGGTGATCTTTGAGCCCAAGAACACAAAATCCAACATTGCTTCCATTTCTTTTCCCTCTATTTGCCAGAAAGTGATAGGACCAAGTGCCAAGATCTTAGGGTTTTTTTGATGTTAGGATTTAAGCCAAATTTTACACTCTCCTCTTTTACCCTCATCAAGAGGCTTCTTAATTCTTTTTTGATTTTTGCCATCAGAGTGCTATTATCTGCATGACAATATGAGATCTCAGATATGAGACTGCTGATATTTTCCTGGCAACCTTAATTCCAGCTTTTGATTCATCCAGCCTGGCATTTTGTGTTGAGAGAAATTATTGTCTATTATTACCAAATATTAAATTAGGATTGAGGTTTTTCCTTTCTATTTCCTAATTTAGAGACCAGTCCTTGTGGGTCAGTCAGTCTGAAGAACAGGGGTGATGATGAGATTGGCCTAATCCTCTGTGAATATTCTCCTCAGTCTTGGGAGGGACCCAACCGAAGTAGGAGAGGTTACTTCTGATTAAAGTATAAATAGAATCTAATCTAGGTGAAACCTAGCCCTAAAAGCTTTAGGCTCAAGTCATTGGAAACCTTCCCCACGTTCCCCTTCAACCTGAGTGGTCTGGGTAGAGATGGATGTCTTTGTCCAGATAGCTGGAGGCAGCTGAGTCTCATGATCAAGCCACTTTCTCTGCTGGGGGAACTGAAGGCTTTCAGCTCACATCCTTGTCCACTCCCTCGTTAATTGTTCACCAATCAAGGTTGATCTTCTGCCTGTCAGGAACACCCACTTTTCCAAAGGTATTTAAGCATTGATGATTGCCATGGTATTGTCCTTGGTTATAGATAGAGACAGACCACTGACCATCAATTTATTGATTGTTTGCTAGCCTAGTTAATAAGTTGATTATAAATTACCCAGAAACTATCTCTTGGGCTTTTCATTAGTCACAGCATGATGAACTCTGCATATAAATTAAATAAGATGGCAACATACAGCCTTGTGGTACTCCTTTTCCAATCTTAAACCAATAAGTTTTTCTACCTTTGGTTCTAACTGTTGCTTCTTGTAAGTTTCTTAGGAGACAAGTAAGATGATGTGGTATTCTCATCTCTTTGAGGACTTACCACATTTTGTTGTGGTCCATACAGTCAAAGGCTTTAGTGTAGTCAATGAAGCAGAAGTAAATGTTTTGCAGGAATTCCCTTGCTTCCTCCATAATCTAGTAGATGTTGGCAATTTGGTTTTCAGTTCCTTTGCCTCTTAGAAAACCAGCCTTCTCTTTTGGTAATTCTTGGTCCACATATGGTTGAAGCCTAGCTTACAGAATCTTAAGCATAACTTTGCTTGCATGTGAAATGAATGCAGTTGTTAGGAAGTTTGAACACTCTTTGACATTGCCCTTCTTTAGGATTGGGACATAAACTGACCTTTTCCAATACAGTGGCTATTTTTGACTTTTCCAAATTTGCTGGCATATTGAATGAAGCACTTTAACAACATCATATTTTAGGATTTTAAATAGCTCAATTGTAATTCCACCACCTCCATTAGCCTTATTGTTAGAAACGCTTCCTAAGGTCCACTTACCTTCATTCTCTAGGATATATGGCTTTAGATCAGTAACCACACCATCATGGTTATCAATGTTAAGATCTTTCTTGTACAGTTCTTGCCACCTCTTCTTAATCTCTTCTACTTCTGTTAAACCCCTACCATTTTTGTCCTTTGTTATGCCCATTTTTGCATGAAACATTCCCTCGATAGTTCTAATTTTCTTGAAGAGATCTGTCTTTTCCATTCTATCATTTTCTTCTATTTCTTTGCATTGCTCATTTAAGAAAACCTTTTTTATCTCTCCTTGCTATTCACTGGAATTCTACATTCATTAGGGGAATTTCTCTTTCTCTTTTACTTTTCACTTTCATTCTTTCCTCAACTATTTGTAATGCCTCATCAGATAGTTATTTTGCTTTCTTATTTTTGATCCACCCACAAAATTTGTGTTTTGGCTTCTCCCAAATTTTATTGAATGCTTACCCACTCACGTAGATCTCAAGTAACATTTAAAAACTGTCCTTTTTGGGAACTGCCTACTTTCTGGCCTCTCAGCTTGTACCCTTGTTTGAATTCTATATAATATAAATCTCACAGAGACTTGAGAGGAAGCCACACTTTTTCTTAGTTCTCTCCTTTGCCAAATGACTTAAAGAATTCTTTCTAAATCCCTTTTTAGGTTTGGGTCAGTTCTCAACCGACATTACTTAATCTACTTGAGCCTTAGATCATAGTTATATTACTTCAAAACATTATTATGATGAAAAGTTCTATGTGAAGGTGGCTTTTTATTGTTATTACCTAGTGACTGGCTTAATAAGCTTGGTCTATTTAATATTTGGAGTGAAACATATTCAAAATAGACAAAGCTTCTTGAGGTCAGCGACTAGGTTTTACTTTTCTATTTGTATCCCCAGTGGCTAACACAGGCAGTTAATAAATGTTTGTTCATTAATTTGTGACCATATCCTGGAATCAGTTTGAATTATACAGCTGGAGAAAAGAGGTGGGTTTTGTCTCTCATGTTCTCCTCCACATGGAAGGAGAGGTTCCAGAGTTTCAGTTACTTATAACCCCAGGAATATTTCTTTATTCTGAATTTGATGTTAATGATTAAGTTATAGTCTTCATAAAATAACCTACTTAAGTTGCATCTACATGCTTAGAAACCTTGATGTAACTCTTAAAACAGATGGATATTTCAATTTCTGCAACTTTGACATATGAATAAAAATTGATTGTCAATAAGCTGAGGAAAGGTTGTACACCCTACAGAGAATAATCAACTTGAATTATAGCATCTTGATTAGATTCTTCAGAAATTCTGAAGACAAGGGTACATCAAAATGCTTCTACCTAAGTTAGGTAAGGCTCAGTATAAATCACTGAGTGATTTAAAAGTGGCCAAAGCATTTTCTGGTTCATAGATTTGCATAGCGATACTGCAGTGAATCTGGAATCTCACTGATATGCATATTGCCTCCAACAATTCAGATCACAACCCATGTTGTGCCCATATTGTGTGACTTAATGGAAAAGAAGTTTTGGGTTTTTTGCTTGAACAGAACTCTTCCCCACAATTTTACTAATAAATAAAATTGAATTTTCATTTCACAATAAAGAACTGCTTGTTTAATAATAAAACAGGTAAGCTAGTTCATTGAGCCCTCTCCCTCTCCGCTGAGGGTCCTTTCTTAGCTCTAGAGTGCGGCTTTGAGGCCACAAGTGGCCTTCTGGGTCCTTGGGAATGGCCTTTTGACTGAGTTCAAGTTTTACAGAACAAATCATTTTATTATGGGGATTTGTTCTGTGAAGTTTGGATTCAGTCAAAGGGCCACACGTGAGGACCTAGAGGGCCACGTGTGACCTTGAGGCCACAGGTTCCCCACCCCTGATCTAGGCCCATGCATGTGCAGTCCTGGGGGAGCTGGACCACATGAAAGAAGGGTCAAGCTTTTTTTCTTATTATCTTTGGCCCTTTATACCCCTACCTTAATATTCTGGGGAAAATTACTTAAAGTTTAGGTTTAGCTTTAGGGTCTCCCCAAAGGGGACAGGGGGATCTATATTTGTAAATCAAACATGAGATATCTATTTCCTCTACACACAGGAAAAGCTTAATACTAAGACTTACAAGTAAGCATTGACAAAATACTTATTTCTTAAAATTAAATTTTCTTTTCCACACAAAGATCAGCCTTCTTTCCCTCCTTCTTCCCTCTCCTCCACCCTCTACCCCATTGAGAAATCAAGAAAGACAAAATCTCTGTTACAAACATGTATGGTTAAGCAAAATAAATTTTTGCATCGACTGTGTCTAAAATAGATGTCTGGGTCGGCATTCTTGAGTCTATCACTCTCTATCAGGAGAAGGGCAGCATGTTTCGTCGTTAGCACTCAGGAATTATGGCTGGTCATTGTATTGATCAAAGTTTCCAAGTTTCACACACACACATACACAGAGTTGTTGTTGTTTTAATCAACCAAGATTTGTCTTCTAACCCTTCTCTCCTCCACCTCCCTTCTCCATTGAGGACACATGGAAAACAAAACCCATTACAAACATGTATAGTCACTCAAAACAAATTTCCACATTGGCCATATCTTAAAAATAATTTATTTCCATCTGCATTGTGAGTCCTTGGGTAGCACACTTTGTCATCAGACATCTGGAATCCTGGTTCATCCTTTCACTGATAAATGTTTAGCATAATTATATCTTGTCACATTTATACATTGTAACTTGTTCATCCATTCTTCTGTTTATGAACCCCCCTCAGATTCCTAAACTTTGCCACCTCAAAAAGAGCTAGTAATATTTTGCATATCCTTAGAATTTTTTTGCTTAGAACTAATCATTCCCTTATCCTACCTTCCCTTTTATTCTCTCTCCTCTCTCTCCTCTTTCTGGTGACATAGATTAGATTAGCATATATGTGACAAAAGTGGCATTGGCAGATAGGAGACACAGGTGACATTGGCACGTCGGTGACATGGGTGATATTCACATTGGTGAAATCAGTATATTTGTAAGTAGGTGATGTACAGATAGTTGAAAAAATTGACATTGGCATTTAGGTGACACAGTTGATATTGGCGAATAGGTGACACAGATGGCATTTACAGATAGGTGACATAGGTAACATTTAGTGATAGGTGACATGGGCTCATAGGTGACATGGGTGACATTAGCACATTGGTGATATGTATAGCTAGGTGACAAAAGTGACATTTGCATTTAGGGGACATAGGAAGTATTTACATATAAGCAACAGAGGATGCATTTGCAGTTATATTACATAAGAGGCATGACAGAGACAAAGTAGTTATTTTGGGGGAGTGAGGGTGGGAAAGGTATGTCACCTATGTGTTGCCATCACCTACATCACCTTCTTTCACCTGCTAGTGCCTTCTCTTCTAAGGTTACCTTCCACATCCTTCTGGTCCTGGTCTCCATCATGTCTGGGGCTGGATTTGAACTTGGATCTTCATGACTCTACACCTGTGTAG
The DNA here is from genome assembly GCA_028646595.1 of Phalanger gymnotis. NCBI lineage: Eukaryota > Metazoa > Chordata > Mammalia > Diprotodontia > Phalangeridae > Phalanger > Phalanger gymnotis. The sequence goes on along the minus strand of CM053622.1, from coordinate 651,201,283 downwards.
TAGGAAGGCCGAATTTGTAATCTCAAATATAATCATGTATATGTTTGAATGGTTCGAAATCGCAAGGTATGAGAGATTCTCTAAGTAGAATGCAACAAAACATTTATTTAGGCCCCACCGCAGCAGATCCGC
>CM053622.1:651181536-651200651 GCA_028646595.1 Phalanger gymnotis | reverse complement strand
GTAAAATAATTATTTCTGTCACTCAGATGTAATTTTGTCTTTCTAAAGGTTTTCTAAAATCCTAATGGGGTTCAGGGATTATTTTTTCTACCCCTTTGAACCTGCACTTAGACAATAAAATCTAGCTTTTTTTTTTACCTCTATAATCGCCATATTGTAGTTTTGACAGCAGTTACTTACCACACGAACTCAAAAAGGCGATATTTCTCCCCAACATAGGTTTTCCTCTTTTTCCTCATTATTTGTCTGAACTATTAGCTGTATTTAATTTCAGTTCTTCCAGACTCTCCTTCCGAAATCTTCTTTTGTTTTTACAGGTGCACGACCTGTACCAGTCTTTCTAGTCCAGAGCTGTTGTTACTTTCTTTCAACCTGTCTTCTCATATAAATGGTCCCTTACTGTGTTTAATTTGTATTTTAATACCTTTGGTAGCAGTTCAGTGCTGTTTTTATGGTATTCATGGAAATGCAAAAAAGCAGTATTTTTTCAGAGATAATGAAACTAATTACCTTGTATTACCTCTCTAACTCATTTTCCCCCTTGAATACCTCCTAGAGTTTAGGTTGAATATATTTCAAAATAGGCTCCTTGGGTCTACTTCTTTGTTAGAAAATGATTTCTCACTTAAAACACATTTTACCAAACCCATGCCCAGCATTCTCATATTTCAGCCCAGAGCCCTGCTGGTACTGGGGATACCTGATGAGGCAACACAGTCTGGAAAGCATTTAGACTACCATATTGAAGTACTTTGGTCTGCAGGGCACCAACAAAGAAAAGAAGGTGTGCCAAATAGATGAGATCCCTCTGAAATGCATCAAGATGAAAATAATGATATTGATGTAAACAAAGGGATATTAAGAGAGTTGTAATGTAAATCCTTTACTACAAGATTTACTACAAGTGTCTTTCCACTTGCTATCAACACGGATTATAAGTATCTTTTAAGTACTTTTTTTAAACCGTTTAGTCTGGTATTGTCCTTTAAACAGTAGCCCCAGTAGCCTGGCTTTCTTCACTGAGATAACAAGAACCTTTTCCCCTCCTCCAGCCACGTGAGTTCCCTGTTAGCTACTGGCTCAGTACCACACCATTGTAAATGTTCTCTTCCTTCTGTGTTTGACCTTTAATGCAAAGACCCTTGATGCAGAAACCTAAAGAACAATGGAAACCTTTGGTCTTAATGGAATCTCTCTCTTCCCTTCCCCCTTCTCCAACCACTAAGAAAAAAAGAAAATAGAGATTGTCAGTTCTGGGATTTCATTCCACTCTGAATGTGCTAGTCTTTGTTTCTGTCATTCTTCAATCTAATAAAGTCCGTACCAGTCTCCAGGAAATATGGAATTGGAATCCCAGTGCTTTGCTCAGTAGCAGCAGCAGCAGCAAGGAAAGCTAATTGACAAGACTATATGACCCTCTTGGTTTAAGCAGGTTTTTTTTCACTCAGACGGCAATGGTTTATCTAAGAAAGAAATTGCTTTAAAAACCCCTAAACACCCCCAGCAAAAAAGCAAACAACCACCATCATTCATCCATCCCTCGAATCTCTCCTTTAATTATGTGAGGCATGAATTTGCTGATTCCAGTAGAGTTGCCAAACTCTGGGGCAGGAATCTCCCAGGAAAGGTCAGTCTAAGGCAAAATTGTGAAGTAATTGAAGTTTTCTTTTGGCTCTCTGCCCAGTTCTCTCGATCTGATATATCCCACCTTCTACAACCCAGTGCCATAGTGTGGCATCTGAAAACCCAGAGACAACTCCCAAGTCACCCAGTTGATGCACTCCTTCCTCCCTCCATTACAGTCTATCTGCTTCCCCTATACTCAGTTGAATTCAAATAATCATTTGTTAACAGCCCACTAAGAACCAGGCATTGTGCTAGGCACTGGGGATACCCAATTATCCTTGCCCTCAGGGAGCTTCATTCTACTGAAGCAAAGCATCCCATACATAGATAAGGAAACGAAATAAACACACACATATGCACACACATATAAACCTGCATATATTCACACACATGTTACATATTATGTGTATGTACATGATATCTATGCATATATACACATGTGTTATATGTAGGTATACACGTATGGATCCAGATTCAAAGTAATTTCATAGTGGTGGTAGAGTGGGAGAGTACAACATCTGAGATCAGGAAAGGTCTCCTGCAGGAGATAACATTTGATCTGAAACTTGAAGCGACCTAGGGATGCCAAGAGATGGAAGTGATGAGGAAGAACATTCTAGGCAGGGCCTGTGGAAAGAAAGGCATGGAGGAAGCAGTTTAAATGTATGCAACAGCAAATGGAGCAGTTTGTGTGGAATGAACGTATAGTGTGTGAGGAGGAAGAATGTGAGAAAGGAAGGAATGAAAGTAGGAATGCTATATTTTGGGCCCTCCTTGCTTAGAGCAAATGTCAATGGTAACTGTTTTTCTTTTTGAACAGCAACCCTGGGGATTTTCCCTTCCCAGCTTGACTTTTTTTTTCTTTTTTTCTAACTGAAGGGGCCATCCCTTGATTCACTTCTTAAAGAGGCCTATTCACCAAATGTGCACTACCTCACTCTAAGTGAGTACATGAAAAGGCCTTAGCCTAAAAGGGCCAGGGTCTCCCATTGCATCCTAGGTCATCTCCAGTCACCCTGATGAATATCTGTTTACTGGATCCAGACAGCTCTGGAGAAGAAAGTGAGGCTAGTGACCTTTCACAGCCCTCCCTCACCCAAATCAAAGTCAACTGCAAGTCATGTCATCATTTCCCCAATGCCATCCATGGTCCTCTTCGAAAATGAAGGACAAACACAACAGCAATGTTGGCCACTATTTAGAATCCTTCCATCTATACCTCACTTAGATCATTTACTTGGTTGTCCCTGGTAACCTCTGACTCACCTGGACTATAGAACTCTTCCTTTTACTCTTCCTCTTCTCTCTTGGTTAAGAAGCTTAATGCTGAACTGATCTGAACAGGTTAATTTCCCTGGGATAACTTCCCTACCTATTAGCTCAAATATACTGAGTTTCATAGTGCTACCTATGGAAATAGACAGAAACAGGACAGCCATTTATGTTCAACCCAATTCAACAAGTATTTATTAAGTATTATTAAGAGCACTGTGTTAAATGGTGTAACACCAATGCTCCTTGCAGCTGCTGTAGAGGTATAAAGCCAGTAACACCAGCACACAGAAAGGCTGCCAGTACAGGTTCTTTGATCTGCTTTTCTAAGGAAAGCAACTTTAAGGGGTTTACAATCTCACTTTCATTAAGCACACATATATCATCTACTTCATTCAGGGGAAAAAGTCACCCTGAATTTCAGAGCAAATAAAAACAGAAATTGCAAACAGAGAAAATAACACAAGTCAACAGACAGGCTTCTGTCTGACCATAGCAATACATACATAGTTACCAGAGAGAGAAGCACTAACATCTGGGTTTTCAAAGCCAGGGGGCTCCATAATGGCTACCCAGAGTCTCGCCTGGCCAAATCACATGAACACTCTTCCAATGAGTGAGCCCCCCAAAGCAAAATGCTAACCTCGAGGCCACAGGTTCCCCATCCCTGCACTAGCCAATATAAATACACTTCTTCAGAGTCAGAGGGCGTCACAACCAAGTGACTCAAACTCACATGACTTAGGCTTTCTTGTGACTTGAGCAGGTCATCGAAGACTTGATTCAATCAAAGGCAAAGCTCAATCAAAGGCACTTGGTTGCCTTAGTGCTGAGAAGCACTCCAAAACAAAAGACAACAAAAGTCCCACTTTGCTTGTCATTACATTTCCACCCCTCCAGGATCCTTGGCCTTACAATCTAAATAGCTATAGATCCTGGAACAAATAGAGGCACTGAACTTTGTGATCCCATCACATAATAATTTATTAGTAAGGTGGCCACATAGTCTTAGATAAAATGTATCATTCAGTATATCTTATAGCATATTTCGGGATACTCACACAGCATATATCATTGTTCAATAAACCAAACCACAACATTCATAGCAACATCCTTAAGCAAAACAGCATTCAGTAGCATTCCCCAAAATACTTGTTTACACAAGCAGGGGGTCCCAGGCCGGGGTCTTCCCTAGCACAACATATCACCTTAAGGGGTGGCAGAAAATATAAACACCATCTACCCCTAGGTCACAGCAGGTTACAATCTCCTCAGTCAATACAGAGTGTCCAAGTAAAATCTTTTATCTTAACTTGAGGTTCCTTCTGTGAGGACCAAGCTCTTGCCTGGGTTCACATGCAGGCAGTTGTCCATTCCTGCTCTCACCTCACCAAAGTTGGCAGGCAGTCAGTTCTCCATTCCTCTGAGCTCTCAGGGGTCTCCTCTGCACTCTTGGAAGGCTCTTCCTGTTCCTGCTCCATGGCTCCACAGAATCATAGCTATCACAACTGGGAAACAAACAATTATCCCATCCCCCATACTTTCCTTTTCGTTTACAGATCCTGCCCAACTATGCCATTTTGGAATAACAAGGTTATTTGCAGCTACTGTGGAGGTATAAGGCCAATAACACCAGCACACAGGAGGGCTGCCAGTACAATTTTTTCAATCTGCTTTTCTAAAGGAAAGCAACTTTAAGGGGTTAACAATTTTACTTCAATTAAACATACATATATTATTCACTTAGTTCAGGGGGAAAAGTCAGCACCCTGAACTTCAGAGCAAATACAAACAGAAATTACAAACAGAGAAAATACCACAAGTCAACAGACAGACTTCTAACTATCTGACCACAGCAATACATACACAGTTACCAGAGAGAGAGAGTCACCAACCTCTGGGTTTTCAAAGCTGGGGGGGGCGGGGCAGGGAAGGCAGGGGGCTCCTGAATGGCTACTCAGAGTCTCATCTGGCCAAATCACACATCAAAGACTCTTGATTCAAACAAAGGCAAGACTCAATCAAAGGCACTTGATTGCCTTAGTGCTGAGAAGCACTCCAAAAGAAAAAACAGCAAAAAGACCTACTTTGCTTGCCATTACACCTTCTAGGTCCTTGGGTGCAGCCTTTTGACTGAGTCCAAGTTTTACAGAACAAATTTTTTTATTAGGAGTATTTGTTGTGTGAAGTTTGGATTCAGCCAAAGGGCCACACTTAAGGACCTAGAGGGCTACATGTATCCTTGAGGCCTCAGGTTCCCCATCCCTGCACTACACAATATGAAGAATGTCAAAAATACAAAAAATATTAACTTCCTTTGAAGAGATTATATACTAATGGGCAACACATATAAGTAAATAAGTACATACATAAGGAACATGGAATAGAAGAGAAGTAACCTTAAAGAAGACCTAAGTGGATAGGCAGACCAGGAAGGGCCCTGCAGAAGGTGACATTTGAGCTGAGTCTTGAAAGATTCCAAGGATGTCCAGAAGTGGAGGCAATGCAGGCATTGGGAGCAGTCAGTACAAAGTTACAAATATGGGAAATGGAGTCTCATGTTTGAGAAACAGCAAGGAGATCAGTGTGTGTGGATTGTAGAGTGTGTGGAAGGCAGGAAAGTGTGAGATAAGTGGAAAGGTAGGAAAGTGCCAGGTTTTGAGGAGCTTTAATTGCCAGAGGATTTTACATTTGCTCCTGGAGGTAATAGGGAGTTACTGGAGTTTACTGAACACAAGTACGAAGCAGTGAGACCTCTATTTTAGGAATATAGATTACATAAATAGGGCAGCTATGTGAAAAATGGATTTGTGTAAGGAGCTACTTGAAGCAAGGAAATCAAACCAGTGAGGAGGCCATTGCAATAATCTAAATGAGGGCCTGAAGAAAGATGATAACTACATTTGTAGAAAGAAGGAGTCAGATGTTATAAAGGTAAAAACCAGCAAGGTTTAGTCATTTATTAGATACATGGGGTGAATAACAATGAGGAGTTGAGGATGATTAAGAGGTTTTGAATGTGGGAGTCCAGGAAGATAGTGGTGACCTCAATAAAAATAGGTAAGTTCAGAAGAGAGGAAAGAAGCAGAGTTCCTTTTAAACATTTTGAGTTTGACATTGTATGAGGCATCCAATTCAAAATGTCCAATAGGCATTTGGAGATGCAGGATTGAAGCTCAGAATGGTGAGTAGAGCTAGCTATATAAATCTAGAAATCATTCTCAGAGATGATACCTGAACTCATGGGAACTGATAAAATGATCAAGAGAGTATGGAGAAAAAAGAGAAGAGGAAACAAGATAAAGCCTTGACGAACACCCACTACTAGACAATATGACAGGGATAAAAATCTAGCAATAGGGAGAAGGAACAGGTAGATAGGCAAAAGTTGCATCAAGAGAAAGTGGTGTACAAAAACCTAGACAATAGAGAGTATCCAGTAGGAGAAGGTGAGCAAGGCTGCAGAAAAGCTAAAAGGGGGAGGGAGGTAGTGAGAATTAAGAAGAGGCAATTAAATTTGGCAATGAAGAGATTTTTTTTAATAACTTTGGAGATAACAGTTTAGATGAATAATGTCAAGACCCAGAGTACAGTGGGTTTAGAAGAAGGGAAGGGGAGGCATTGAGTATAGATGACTTTTCAAAGAAGTTTAGCAGAGAAGAGATGAGAGGATAAGAAGTAGTAGGAATGGTCACAATAGAGGTTTTTGAAGATATGAAGAGACATGGGCATGTTTGTAAGCATTAGAAAAGGAGCCAGTAGATAGGAAAAGAGGGAGAATTTGAAAGAAAGTATTGAATACCAATGAGGTCAACATGCTAGAGAAAATGGCAGGCAATGAGATCAAGGATGCATATATTGGATTTAACCTTGTCAAAAAGAACTACCTTTTCATCAGATATAAGTATTAGTATGTGCCATAAAATTGGCCATTGAAGGCAAAGACATTTTTAATGAATTACTAATTCTAATTGCTCTTAGACAGTACTTCCTGCCTTCAAGATAGTTTTTATTTAGTTTAAACCTTCTCTAGCCCTTCATATAATCCCAGGAGGAAAAAAAAAACCAAAAAAAAACCTCTTTTATATTAAGTCTCATGGTAGCTTAAACGAAAACCAAAGGACAATATGGTGGACAATCAAGCATCATATCTTTTTTGTGTGTGTGTCCCCCTTCCCCTCAGTTTGGAAATGTTATTCTGGCCTTCACACTTCTGCCATGTCCTTTTACCTATTCTCAAATCTATATTATACTCAGGTAACTAAACTCACGGTTTTTTGATTCCTGATCACTTCTGATAATAAATTAACATGTCCAAAACAGAACTCATTATCTTTTCCCCAAAATCCAAACCTCTTCCAAAATCCCCTATATCTATTGAAGGCATGACCATCCTCCTAGCCTCCCAGATTCATACCCTCGGCATTATCTTGGACTTCTCAATTCATATATACTGTAGTATATCCAATCAGTAGCCAAGGTCAGTTGCTAAATCTTATCATTTATAACTCCACACTCACTCTTTCTCTCCACAAACACAGCTACCACCTTAATTCAGGTCTTAATCCTTACCTAGATAATTGTAGCAGCCTCCTCATTTGGTCTCCCTGCTTTAAGTCTCCCATTACTCCAATCCAAATATAAACTCCTGTTTATAGCTCTTAAAATCTTTCACAACCTATTCCCAAACTATCTTTCTGACTCTACTATAAATTACAACCCCTCCCATATTCTACAATCCAGCAACCTGGTGTCTCTATTTCTCACACATAGCAGGCCATCTCCTGTCTTCATGCCTTTACACAGGCCGTCTACTGCATCTTGTATGCACTCCCCCTCTTCACTTTCACCTCATAGTATCTGTCTCTTCCTTTAAGATCTCACTCAATCGCCAACTTCCACATGAAGCCTTTCTGGATCCTTCCAACTTGTAGTGTCTCCCCTACTCCACCCCCAACCACCACTGTACCTCAACTTACACATAAACGCATTTATTTTTATATATTCTCTTCATGTTTCTTCAAAGTTCTATATCTCATTATATATGTACTTGTTTCCCCCTTTCAAATGTACACTCCTTAAGGATTATTTCATCCTTTTCCTTTTCATCTACTACAATGACTGGCACAAAGCAGGCACTTAATAAATGCTTGTTAATTGGTAACGACTACTATTCACATTCACCTAAGACTTGAAGGGCTACAAAGCACTTTTCTATCAAGAGTTCAGTGAGATAAAGAACATAGGTATTATTATTTCCATTTTATAAATAAGGAAGAGTGGGAGCCATTCAACTAACAACTATCAGAATCAGGGAGTGAGAATATCTCCAGATTAACTTTTCCCCTAGTTTCACCTTGTTATCTTCTAATGACTTATTACTATCTAGTTACTGCAACTTCTCAACCAACTCGTTTTCTTTTTCTTTCTATCTCAAGCCAAAGACTTCTTCTTATGTTTTACTTTTTATGCACACATATATTGAAAAGAATAGGGCAGTTTTTAAGTACAATATTTCCTCACTTTTCCCAAACTTTGCTATTTTTAATCTACCATAATTTGAAGAGTTTTACTCACTCATTGGAATCCTAGTGAGGAAAGGTCACATCAAATAGAAGAAGTGGCAATACCTCCTGTGCTTCAACATCATTCTCTATTTCATTATTCTTTTTGTTCAACAAGTTGGAGAGTTGAAATATATATCTTGAGAACTTAAGCGAAACTCTCATTTGATCTGATTCTGTTTAGCTGTTTGACTATTCAGCTCCATGGTCTTTTCAAGAATAGCATACAATCCTCACATCTATAGACTAAGAAGGACTGAATTCTCCAAGGGAATCTTTGCTTGCTTGTTTGCTTCCTTCCTTCCTTTTTTCTGTTTCACACTTTTCCATCCCCATCCTCTTGATGAGAGTGAAAATGCTCCTCCACCACTTTCTGCCTTTTTTTCTTGCTTCTTTCTTAAAGCATTTCTTCCATTCTTTCAAGGAACACCTAATTTTCTCTGATAACCTGAATAGTAAGATGTCATTCCTCCAGGCCTTCAACTTTCTCCCCTAGAATAGAGACAAGCTTTTACTTTCAGCATATATAAATATGGCTTAATACTAGCAAGAACACAAACATAACACTCTCTTCAAGTCACTCAGAATTTCACCTTAATCTCCATACTAGCTTTTGAAAGGCTTCCAGTCTTCTTGTTGGTAGTTTCTTGGATAATCTTTGGAGCCAACTGCTGAGAAAACTACCCATTTCCAGAAACTGCTAGGCCACTGAGATAATTCCTACTTCACTGGACTCTTGGCCTTCTGTGCCTTGAAAGGTTAAAGTGGAAGAAGAGGAAAGGAATGCTTAATGACTTACCAGAAAAAAGCACAAAAGACAGGCAACCAGCAATATTCCTGAAGGTTACTAATTGATTCCCTTAAATAGCCCCAAGGAATTGTGGACCCCTGAATTCTCCATTGATGAGTTATTACTGCAACTAAAAAAAAAACCTAAATGCTTAATGAAAGCAACACTTTTAATATAGAAAATAAAAGCTATCTGTAAAGGGTTTACAAAGTTATCCATTCTACAGAAAATTTTATTTGGTACTGACATAGCAAGATATTCAATCTGTTACATCTTCTGTCATTAGACAAAGATATCCATTAAATTAATACTATTAAAACAGCATATTCCAGGTGTTGCCCCAAGCTTCAGACTTTTCTGTACCTTTCTTTGTTCAAAATTTACCTATCTTATGCCCCATTTCCTCTATGCAAATAACTTGTGTCAATTCTCTTTGCATTTCAAAACCGATGTTTACAGAGAGTAAGGTTTTATCCATCCATCAATCAAGAAACCTTTTCTAAGCACTTACTATATGTCAGGTATCTGTCGTAAGCACTGGGGATACAAAGATAAAGCGAAATACTCCCTATCCTCAAAGAGTTTACATTCTATTGGAGAGAAAACATGAACATATATTAATATGTTCCAATATGCACAAAATAAATAGAATGAGGCAGCTAGGTAGCCCAGTGGATAGCGCTCTATGCCTAGAGTCAGGAAGACCCATATCCTTGAGTTCAAATCCAGCCTCAGATACTTACTAGCTATGTGACCCTGAGCAAATCACTTAACCCTGTTTGCCTCAGTTTCTGCATCTATAAAATAAGCTGGAGAAAGAAATGACAAACCACTCCAGTATCTTTGCCAAGAAAACCCTAAATGGGGTGATAAAGAGTAAGACATGACTAAAAATGACTGAAGGACAACAAATATGATGAAGATTTAGGAAAGAGTGAGCTACTAATACAGAGAGAGAGAGAGAGTGGGCATAGGATGAGCTGAAGATGAATAAGGGATGAGAGAGGAATATATTGAGAGAAGGAGATAGGAAGAGACAGAATGGGGTAAATTAACTCACATAAAAGTGGCAAGAAAAAGCAGTTATGTAGGAAGGGAAGAGGGGGCAGGTGAGGGGGAATGAGTGAATCTTGCTCTCATCAGAATTGACCTGAGGAGGGAATAACATACACACTCAACTGGGTATCTTACCCCACAGGAAAGAAGGAGGAAGGAGATAAAATGGGGGGATGATAGAAGGGAGGGCAGATAGGGGGAGGAAGTAATCAAAAAAAATTTTTGAAAAGGGACAGGGTCAAGGGAGAAAATTGAATAAAGGGGGTTAGGATAGGAAGGAGCAAAATATAGTTAGTCATTCACAACATGAGTATTGTGGAAAGGTTTTACATAATGATACACATATGGCCTATGTTGAATTGTTTGCCTTCTTAGGGAGGGCGGGTGGGGAGGGAAGAGGGGTAAGAATTTGGAACTCAAAGTTTTAAAAGCAGATGTTCAAAAAAAAAAAGAGTTTTTGCATGCAACTAGGAAATAAGATATACAGGCAATGGGGCATAGAAATCTATCTTGCCCTACAAGAAAGTAAGGGAAAAGGGGATGGGGGAGAGTGGAGTGACAGAAGGGTGGGCTGCCTGGGGAACGGGGCAATCATAATATATGCCATCTTGGAGTGAGGGGAGGGTAGAAATGGGGAGAAAATTTGTAATTCAAACTCTTGTGAAAATCAATGCTGAAAACTAAAAATATTAAATAAATAAATAATGATTTTTTTAAAATGGAGGTATTAGAGTAGATGACCTTTAACATTTTCAGTTCTAAATCCACTCACTTGGCTAAGGTCACCTAGTTAATCGATATCAGATATGGGCTTTGAAACTTACATTCTCCACCACACCATGGTGTTGCCTCTTTAAAACAACTGGCTCTTTCTCATTGTTCTTTTTCCCTAGGAAGTATATATGTATGTATGTATTTATGTATGTATGTATGTATGTATGTATGTCTCCATCTCTCCATCCATTATCTTTCTATCTTTCCATCTTTCTATCTCTCTCTTTCATTTGTTTATTCCTTTACCTATCCATAAATCTATCTATTTTCTTATTTAGCTATCTATTCATTAACTTATTGGCTTGTTTATTCATCTATTTACCTCTCTCTATTTATTTATTTAATCCCTCATTTATTTACTTTTACATTTGCTTTTCAAATGAGAATGAAAGCTCAGGGTTATAAACAGCTTAAATAGGAGTGATAACCCCATGATGTGATTCTGAGGAGCTCAGAGCTAGGTGGGAACATTTTGGAAAAACAGTGGCAGTGTCAAAGCAGCTGTGTGACCTTAGACAAGCCCCTTCCTTTCTGTTTCCGTATCTATAAGATAGGAGGGTTAGCCTGGATGATTGCTAAGGACTATTCCAGCTCCATGAGCCCCAATTAAGACTCCAAATCACTTTTTTTTGAGCATTGGCTGGAGGTAAAATCTCATTCTGGGCATTTTGTAAACAGGAATCAATTGACAAGCATTTATTAAGTGCCTACTATGTGCCAGACTGTTGATGGCCTGGGCCTTTCTAAGTTACAGTCTTTCCCAGGCCTCAGTTTGTCTGACATGGCTTCCAAAGTGATCTCCCTAAAAGCATCTCCCTAAAAGCATTTCCCTCCATCCACCCACTGTTCAGAATTCTAGTGATTCCCAATTGTCTCTATGATAAAATATTATTTAATCTTCATTTTGTTCTTTAAAAATTTCTATCTGTGTATGTGTTATAATATATGTATTACATACAATGGTGCAGATATATAATTTATAAATAAATATATACATAAAAAAAAGAAAATATGTCAACCCCAGCATCCTCTCTTAAGGTCAGTCATGTGATGTTCCCAGAACAACTGAAAAGCTTTTTTACTTGCCAGGGCTGTTGTGAAACATCAGTATAGATCAATTAATATTTGGAAGTGCTACATTAGTGCTAAGTATGATTGCAAAAATTAGTAACCTATCACATTCCTTAATGATAACAAAGTACTTTGCAATTCAGAAAATGAGTATGTCAACAAACAACATAAACATGAAAGATGCTGCAAGCAAAACATGCCTTCTTGATTAGTTCAAATAGGTAAAATTTAGGTTCTCTCATTTAGTAGAAAATACTTTGTAACAAACTAATAAAGTATGTATTTTTTAAGTGCAATAAAGCTTTATTAGTGTAAGATCTCATTACAGCTAATGACTCTTTGAAGTAGATGAAATTAGCTTGTTTCAGTGAAGCCTGTCAAGTTTGTGGATTAGGAAAGCGAGGAGATTTGGAAAGATTAAAACATGATGCACGGCAAGTCAGGCTGACCATCCTTTTCTTTCTTATCTTTTCATCAAAGATGAAATATCATGGTGGATACTTCTTAAACTGTATGTCTGGGACCCCATATGGGGTTGAGAAAAATTTGGTAACAGTAAAAGGTTTCTGAAAGTGCAATGACCAAAAATTAATTAAAAATCAAACAAGTAATGAATCTGAGGTATTTCTGGCAGTGCTAGCCCATGTTGTACCATGCAACTTTACCAAGGCTTTGGTTCTGAAAGTATGCTCACTTTGCACTTCTCATGCTCAGGCCTAAGGCCATGCAACACCAACAAATGCTGCCAAAATGCAAGAAGGGGTCATGAGTGGAAAAAGTTGAGGAAGTCCTGTGTGGATAGAGTTTTGGAATGGGAATCATGAAGCTTTGGGTTCAAATATTGCCTCCATACCAGCTGTATGACCATTAGCAAATCACTTAATTTCTCTGAGCCTCAGGCAACCACTATTAATTGTCTATTAAATTTGAGAATGAATAGGGTCTGCCTTTGTGGAGGGAACTCCCATACCAAGGATATCACAAAACCTGGAAATACTGACATAGGCAAATAAATGGCAAGGGGCATAAAGGAAAGGCACTTGGGGAGACAATATCATTCAAATTAATCAAACTATACATGGGTAGACAGAAAAGAAGTTTCTTGCCCTATGAGCCTTATCTTCTTCTAGTACTTCTTTCTTTGTATTCTGTGCTCCAAACAAACTGGACAGCATTTTTTTCTCCTGAACATACACTGAGCTCTTTGGAATCTCTGTGCCTTTACTCATTGGTTCCTATACCTAGAATGTCCTCCTCCACACCTTACCCTAAAGGATTGAAGGGTATCTTGAGTGTCAAATATAAATTTGTTGTTGTTCACTCATTTCAATCACATCCGACTCTGTGACCCCATTTGGGGTTTTCTTGGTAAAGATACAACAGTGGTTTGCGATTTCCTTCTCTGGCTCATTTTAAAGATGATGAAACTGAGGCAAACAAGGTTAAGTGACTGCACTAAGGTCACACAGCTAGCATCTGTAATGTTAATGGAATAGGAAGATCCTGAGTGACAGAGAGAGAGAGAGAGAAACACAAAGACGTTGGTGCTCCCTGGATTAGTGATGTATACAAACTTTTTTGTTTCTATGGTAAATCTTGCTTTCTGATATCTAAATAAATGCCTTGGTTTTGCCTTTGAGGAAGAGAGTTTGTTATATTTTGCCATACAACCCTGGAAATATGCCTGCAGATTCATAGCAGCAGCTACAGGTATTGCATTGGCAATATACTGAGACTGGATTTGTACTCGTGTCTTCCTGACTCCAGGCCCAACGCTCTATCTACTGTGCCAACTGGGTGCCTTGTTAGGCAGAAGGTTATTACTGACTAGAGGAATCGGGAAAGACTTCAGGGAAGAAGAAGTGTCATTTGAAGTGGGCTTTAAAGAACAGAGGAATAATATGGTTAGAAATGTCTGTAGAGATTATGTTCTGACTCACCATTCCAGAACCAGGCTGCTACATCTCCCCCACTCAGGGCTCTTGGTATATCCTGAGGAGTAGGGTATATCTCAAATGCTATTGGTGTCAGTCTCTATGTACTGTATTCCCACCTTTCCGCTATTAAGTGTCAGTGACTGACTAGCACCCTAGTTTTATTTAACTGCTTAATGTCACTTAGTTTTTTACAAGGGTTGTTTACTTCAAAGACATAGCAATTACAAAATCAAAAACATTTCCTCCTCCAGCACTTTGGAGGCTCACTCGCTCCTGTCTCCTCATGGTCTCTGGGGAAAGTGAGGCCAGTCAACATAGTTTCTACATAGCATTGGTCCCACCAAGTTCACATGTAAAGGTAGAATGATTACTAGATGAGTTCTTGTCTCACCCCGCCCAGACATATCCAATGAGTTGCCAAGGCCTTGATTTCACCTTCACAACATCTCTAGAATACACTCTCTTCTCTCCTCTGACATGACCCACCACTCTAGTGCAGGCCCTCATCACCTCCTGTCTCGATTATTACAACAGCATGTTGGTACTCACTTAGAGTGAGGTAATGCTCAATCAGTGAATGGGCCTCTTTCTTGGCTCTTCTCAGCAATGCAAGGTTCTAAGACAACTCCAAAAGACTCATGATGGAAAAAGCGATTCACATCCAGAGAAAGAATTACAGAGTCTGAATGCAGATGGAAGCAAACTGTTTGCTTTCTCTTTTTTTTGTTTGTTTTTATTTTTGTTTCTGTTTGTTTCTGTTTCTTCTTTCTCGTGGTTCATTCCATTGGTTATAGCTCTTCTTTACAACTTGACTATTGTGAAAATGTTTAGTGTGAAGGTATATGTAGAACCTATATCAGATTGCATGCCTTCTTGGGTGGGAGGGAGGGAGGAGAGAGAGGGGAAGAAAATTTGAAACTCAAAAACTTGAGGAACTGAATGTTGTAAACTAAAACTAAAAATTGATTAATTAATTTTATTTTAAAAAGAATAAATGTCTAAGTATGAGTGAGACTAAAACCATGGAGGTATATTTGTGAGTTAGTCAAGGACCTTCTAAAAGATGAATATTTGGAAGAACAATGAAATCAAAATATTTGCATGGGAAAAAAGTGAGTCAAGGGATGGCCCCTTTAATTAGAAAAAAAGAAAAAAATCAAGCTGGGAGGGGAAGACCCTCAGGGTTCCTGATCCAAAGAGAAACAGTTACCATTGACATTCACTCTAAGCCAGGAGGACCCAAAATACCTCACTCTAAGTGAGTACATGAAAAGGCCTTAGCCTAAAAGAGCCAGGGTCTCCCCTTGCATCCTGGGTCATCTCTAGTCATCCTGATAAATATCAAGCCACTGGACTCAGATGGCTCTGGAGGAGAAAATGAGGCTGGTGACCTTGCACAGCCCTCCCTCACTCAAATCAAAGTCAACTGCAAGTCATGTCATCATTTCCCTGATGCCATGGTCCTCTTTGAAAGCAAAGGACAAACAATCATGTTGGTAGGTCAGTCTGTCTCCGGTCCCTCCCTACTTCAATCCACCTTCCATTTAGCTATTTAAGTGATTTTCCCTAAAGGATAATAGAATTATGTCACCATTACCACCATTATCCCCACCCCCATCTCACATCCCTCACATCACACACACACACACACACACACACACACACACACACACACACACACACCCCTACTCAAACTCCAGTGACTTTCTTTTGCTTCCAGGAGTAAATATAAATCGCTTTTTTGGCATTCAAAGCCCATCATAATCTAATCCTCTGGGAGCTGCTAGGTTGCGGAATGGGTAGAACCTGGGGCCTGGAGTAAGGAAGACCGGAGTTCAAATGCAACCTCAGACAATTATTAGCTGTATAATCCTGGGCAAGTCCCTTCAATTCTGTTTGCCTCAGTTTTCTCAACTGTAAAATAGAGATGATAATAGTATATATCTCAAAGGATTGTTGTATCAAATGAGATGTTTATAAAGCTCTTAGATCAGTGCCTGGCACATAGTAGGCATTATATAAATGCTTATTCATAACCTAGCCCCTTTCTACCTTACCTACTACCAATATATATCCTTTGATCCTGTGGCATTCCATTTTTGCCTGCAGACATTTTCTCTATCACACATGGCTTTACGGCTCTCCCTCCTGCTATATGACTACTGACTTCTCTGGCTTCCTTTAAGTCTGAACTAAAATGCCCTCTTCTACAGCAAGCCTTCCAGTGCCTTCCCTCTGTTAATTATTTCCTGTTTATCCTGTATCTGGCTTGCTTTGTATAGATTGTTGTAACTTCTCTTGAGGGTAAGACTGTCTTTTGCATAGTGCCTAGCATAGTAGGCACTTATTAAATGTTGACTGATTGACTGATTGTCTTAGAATGAACCCATACTCCCAGAATCCTAAACCTCAGGTGGTTCATGGACTGCTAGACGTAGACTTCAATGCTACTGGCTCCTGAAAGCTTGTTGTTCTGACTTTTTAAAACTCACAAACTGGACTTTCCAAATTAATCTCCTTTACCTAAACTAAAGAACAAATACCAAGGCAAGCAAAGAATTAAGAATAATTATTATTAATAACCAATGATTTGGGAAGATTCAGATTCCCCTTTTTCTCTATCTTCATTTCAAGACTTCAATCTCTGAAGATTGAGCTAACCTTTTTCCTCTATCCAACCCCACCCAACCTGACAAGGACTCTCTTAAGGTGAATTCCATTCAGTTAAAGTTGGGTGGAAATAGAGCAGGGTGGGGAATCTTCTGCCTCGAGGCCACATGTGACCCTCTGGTTCCTCAAGTGTGGGCCTTTGACTGAGTCCCAACTTCACAGAATAAATAATAATCTTTGATAAAAGGACAGCCAAATCAACAAAGAATTAAACTGAGAGAGATAGAGATACAAACTGAGGGCAGATAAAGAGAGATAGATTCAGAGAGACAGAGAAACAAAAAGAGACAGATAAATGGAGAGACAGAAAGAGAAATAGGTAAGAGAGACACAGATGCACAGACAGGAAAGGGAAAAAAAGGGAGGGATGGGGAAAGATGAGGAGGAAAGGAGGGAGAGAAAGAGAGACAGAGAGAGACAGAGTCAGAGAGTGAGAGTGAGAGAGAGAATGAAGAGAATGCCTAAGACTGGCTGGCCTAGCGACTTTTGAAGGTAACACCAGTTACAGCTAAGCAGCCAATTGAAAAGATTTTTCCTAACCACGTGGTCAGCAGACCAGAAGCAGGTATAGAATATCTACACATGTTCCAAAGTCTCTCCGAGGCATTTCCATTAAATGTCCTCACTACTCTCTCCCCAAGTAAGGTCCTGGGCCTCCTCTGTGTGGAGTTCTGTGGCACTTAGGGTATATGCCATTCACAGTTACACTCCCTTACACAGGACCATTTCCACTGCCTCCCAGTTTAAAAATTTGTGGTCCTCAACAAATAAGCTAGGGTACATCCTGAACACATTAACCATAACCTTAATCCGGAACAAGCCTCTGGGGGCTGATGAAGCAAAAGTATGGTCATTTCATTTGCATTCCCAGCACCATACAGGAAAGTCTTAAAACAGTTAATGTTTTGTATATTGTGAAAATCACAGTTGTCCCCAAATATTGAATAAGGCAGATTCAACAAAGATCACTTTGTGAAGTATGCTAAGGATTACTGCTTGCCTTGTACTTAATACAGACTTATCTTGGAGCTTTCCCAATAGAAAGGCAACAAAGAAAAGAAAAAGACAAAGAAAATTGCCTTCCTATTTCAGAAGAAAACCTTGTCAGTACCTATAGAGCTTTGAATACCATGCGTAACTCTCTCTCTGTAAAGAGATTTACTATACACTCCAAGTGTACTGCCTCCCCTTCAACCTAAAGTAAGAAACCATCTGGAGGGGATGTGGGAAAAACGAGACATTAATGCATTGTAGGTGGAATTGTGAACTAGTTCAACCACTCTACAGAGCAGTTTGGAACTATGCCCAAAGAGCTATAAAACCATGCATACTCTTTGACCTAGTAATAGGTCTGTATCCCAAAAGAGTAAAGAAAACAAAAAAGAAAAGGATGTACATGTACAAAAATATTTATAGCAGCTCTTTTCTGGTGGCAAAGAATTGGAAATTGAGGGGGTGCCCATCAATTAAGGAATGGCTGAACAAATTATGATATGTGATTGTGATGGAATACTATTGTGCTATTAGAAATGAACAAGCTTGTCTCAGAAAAACCTGGAAAGACTTACATGAGCTGATGCAAAGTGAAATGTACTGTGAACAAAAAAACAGCAACATTGTAAGATGATTGACTGTGAATGGCAGCTATTTTCAGCAATGCAATGATCCAAGACAATTCTGAAGAATTTATGATGAAAAATGCTATCTATCCTCAGAGAAAGAACTGATGGTGTCTGAATACAGATTGAAGCATACATTTTTTACTTTATTTTTCTTGAGGTTTTTGGGGGGATCTGTATTTTCTTTTACAATGTGACTTATTAGGAAAATGTTTTGCATGGTTATACATGTATAACCTATACCAAACTGAAGAGGTCAGGGAACTATATGTTTTTAGGGGTACTCAAGACCCCAGAATACCAGCATGCTGGGTCCTGCTCAAAAGAATTTGACTCAAGCCTTCTCACAGACAGAGAGACAAAGTTTATTACCAATTCACCATATTAAGTTGTCTTAAGAAATCTTACCCTTTCTGATGCTCATTTTTCACAAGCGGGCCAGATTCCATCTGAGGTAAATGGAAACTGAGCACCTTCATAGAGGCAAGATGAAATTTATATACACAAAGACTGTGGGAGGGATCTAGGATGGCCCTGTGGTGATGGGAGGAGGGGTTTAGGGAAGACTCTTGAGGAGTCTAAGGAGGAGATTGATGGGACTGGGATGAGGTCAGACTCCAGGAACCAAGAGAATGGATTAAGGGTGGGAAGTAGCTGAAGGCTACCTGGAGATACCAGACAATGTAGGGCTAGGCTAGTTTAAGGGTAACAGATTTGGTCATGGACACTTTGGTAG
>CM053622.1:651154794-651181036 GCA_028646595.1 Phalanger gymnotis | reverse complement strand
CCCCCCCCCCCCCCCCCCCCCCCCCCCCCGCCCCAGCTTTTGCACTCACCGAGCTCATGCTGGTTCCTTTGCAGCACAGCTGGGTCTGGCATTCCTCATCAGCAGAGGTTCCCTCAATCTCCCTGGGCTCAAATGCCCAAATCCCCTCACTATCCTAGTGGGGGTGGGGGTGGGGATTGGGGCGGGGAGTTCAGGTGACTGGGGCCCAGGCAGCCTCTCAAACCAACTAACCCCAGGGTTCGCTGCTTGTTGTTTAAAGGGCTCATGGCTTGTTAAAATGGAACCTAGCCTTGTCCCGGGATTTTTCTTCTGATCTTCTCAAATTGTCCCAGGAAGATACTGGTTGTGCCCCTATTATTCTTTGTCTCCATCCATACTTTGTTTGTCCTAAGGTACTATTTTAACTCTTTTGTGGGGAGAGGAGGAGCTCACATTCTAATGTGAGAGGTAATGCATATGGAAGATTTCAGCTGCAAGTCAAGTGGAAAAAGTCCATGGTCCTTCTGGTGCAGCAGCAAAGCAGATGTTAATACATCTTCTTTAATATCATTTCCACTAATAAAATCATATTAGTTTCTGATGTTAAATATTTGACAGTGCCAGGAGAAGGTGCCAACCTATGATGGTAAGAGTTTCCTCAACAATGAAATCACAGGTACAGTCCCCATTCCTAATTATATGTGGCATGATGCTAAGCACTTTAGAAAGAGACCTATTTGCCTTGTAGAAATGTATAAGCTAAAACCAAATTTATAGGATTATAAACATGCAAAAGACTGAAAAATATTAATGTAAAACCACTAAAGTTAGTTAATAAAGTTGATTACAAGCTGGCTTCATTGTCAAGACCTCAGTTGATTAGAATAAGTACTAATATCCCATTTTCCTGAAGAGGAAAATTGGAAGACTACCCACCATTCCCAGAACATGAAACCAAAAGGGAACTTCAGATTCTACCAGCCAGTTCCTTCCTGAGATTCTATCTTAAAGAATCCATAGAAAAGTCAAGAGCTGGGCCCTTTGGGGGAAGAGCAGTCACCTCTTCCCTTTGCCTCCCTCCTTCCCCTTTTCCTTCCTCTTGCCCCACTCCTGCTCAGAGCTCCAGTTACCAGTCACCAATTCATGTGACAGCAGGAATGAATGAAAACAAGACATTGATTCAGCTCCATTGATGTCTTCCCTCCAAATTGCTTCCCTTTCTTGGGGTCAAGTGAAGGTACAAGACTAGCACAACCTGGATTGTAAAGTGTGGCCAGGGGTAGTAGGTCCTGGGACTGGAGAAAAACTGGAACTGAGCATCTCCCAGATGTGAAGCTTATAAATATGGAGGAATAAACCAAGAAAGGCATCCAAACCCTTATAACTGGCCATGGAACGAGTGAAGCATTGAAGGTGCTAACATCCACTGTGGCCTACCTGAAGAGACAAGGGAAAGATGTACTTGTCCTCCAGACAGAACAGAGAAAGAAGGCAATGCTTTAGCTGCTCAAGGAGTCAACATGGGAGGTGTCTTCTACTCTACCTGCTGACGCCACCGTCTCAGCTTAGAGAAAAATAAAACAGTGATTTATGACTTATCACTTATACCCTAATCTTTCACCCCAGTCAGTCATTAAATATTTATTAAGCACCAAAAAGAGAGAATCCATAAAAATAATGAGACTCAGGAGTAGAATAATATCCCATCACACATATAGTAGATACTGTTGAGAGCTTTGTAAAACTTTTACTTTTCTGTAATGCCACAATGGCTTGTACCCCACTTCCCTGTACTCTGTAGTTCCTATATGAGCTTTCATTGGTAGCTATAAATTTCTTGTTTGTAAATATGTAAATGCATGATCATAAGATGGTGGATTTAGAACTGAAAGGGATATTCTGGGTTATCTAATCCAACTCAATAGTAGGTGTGAATGCCCAGGTGTGATGGCACTTAGGCTGGGATTCTTGTTATATAACGTATTTTTGAGAATCAGACTACATGCTGATTCATTTGTAATGAATATTCCATTACTTAGCTTCATATGTGTATTAACAGATATTGATTTTTGACAGGGAGCTTAGCCCAACTTAGTATAGTCAGGGAACTTAAAAAGTCAACAAACATTTATTAAGTACCTAACTATTTGCCACATTGCAAAAAAGGTAAAAACCATCCTTCAGGGAAAGCTTTGAGAAGTAAGAGAAAGTGAGGAGTGTGAAGGACATTAGGTAAATGGACCAGCATGAATAAGGGATTAGATGTGGAAATAAGTATAGTGTATATGGAAGATAGGAGACTAAAGAACAAACATAGACTGACTCTAGAATAAACTAAGAACTTGGGGAGTGATCTGACCACAGTATAACATCACCAATTATTTTAAATACACTGGCTACTGTTTTCTCACTGGTTCCCATTAACTTGCTTTACACTCTTAGACAGTACATTTGGGCCCCTCCACTATCCGTTGTAAGTGCTAGGGTATTACTTTGCTTTGCTCAAGGGCTCCCCTTTCTAAAATTCAACACTTTTTGTTTATGCCAATCAATTTTGTACTTAATGGTACGAAGTCATCCATAAGTACATAAATTATGGAAGGACACTGGCAGATGGACAATGAGTTAGGCCAAGAAAAAAAAAATGGAGGAATAAAGTGAGCTAAGTTGCATTTAGGGAATAGTGATTTAAATTAACTAAAACTTTTCCCTGAATCAAAAACTCATCTTTTAACACCAATATTCTCCCGATGATGTGAACATTGGCATTAAATCATCTAAGGATTTTTGGTGTTATAAAGTGAAATTTTGCTAAGAATGTTGCAAATCGGGCTGGCATGGGATAGGAGGAAAATTTAGGTAATGTTAAGACAAAAGATTAACAAAAATGTAAAGAAAGTGCTACCTATTTTAGCAAGTGAAATAAAACTCACTTTCTTCCTTTTATTCAAGTCTGATTCCAGTGAATTACACTTTTTCAATGTCTATACAAAAGTTTGCCCAGGCTCTGTGGGCTATGCACCTAACTGCACATCAGAGTCTGGACAATGGGCATTCTTTTTAGTTCTTCTTATATAGACTTAGGTCCAAGTCTTTGGAGTGATTATGAATCGAATTTAGGAGGAGCTGCAGTACTCAAGGACCTGGTGCAATCAAATGTCATCACCAGAAAGGAAAGTCTGAAGTATCTCAAGATTTTAAAAATCTTTCCATTTGGATGCTGTGCTCGACCTTCTCTTTGACAGTGACAAACACCTTTGGTGAACAGATGTCTCTTGGTTTATGCAGAAGGAGAAACAAAAATATGACAGAATAACTACACAAGGACTTGGTGAAGTCGATGATCTCATCTGCTGGTATGAAGCTATTTGTTGTTCTTTGATTAAAGATGCCTGAGGCTTTCTCTTAATGCTTACCTCACCCCTGCTTTCTTAAATTAAACAGATTTCTCTAAGGGTTGTAAAAGTGTTTGGTCACATTCACTTTTTTGTTTCCCTTGAACAAAGAATGTTTTTTTTTCATTCCAATAAATTCTTCCAGTTTCATCACAAATATCCCCTTTTCTCCTTTTAATGATCCCTCCTTTCTCTACCTCTACCTCTTCTGGAAAAGCTACTACCTATCTATCTTAAGTTGCCTGAGAATGCTGCTGATTGGTAGGCCTGAAAAGTTATAAAAACTTAATCTTTGAATTTTCTTTTGCAACATTGTTAATATGGAAATGTTTTGCATGACTGTCTACACATATATAATCCATATCAACTTGCTTGTCTTCTCGAGGAATGGGGGGGGATGGGAGGGGGAGAATATGGAACTCAAAAATTTTTAGAAATGAATGTTAAAAATTTTTGTTTACATGAAATTGAGGAAAATAAAAATAAAAATAAATGTAAAAAAAAGCTCCTCAGTCTTTACCCTAAGAAACTGAAGCTGCTGTCAGCTAGTAGTCTTCCTTGGCATGGTAATAGATAATTTTCTTTTCTATCTGGCTACTTAAGTTATTTGATTCCTCTCTTCATTCCCATCAGTGGATCTAGCTGCTGAGTGAAATTCTTCCTGAGCTCTCCAGAAACCCAGGCTGAGAAATTCCCCAATGCTATCTTGCTTGACATTAATAATCAGAGGATGATTGAAGAAAATTATCTCTTATTGATCTGTCTGGGAGTCTTTTATAGTCTTCATAAATGCACATGCTTTACTGGAGGAAAACCTTTAAGGCTGAATTTTGTTCTACAGAATCAATTTTTTTTTTTTAATGCTGAACAGTACATCTGGATCTTAGATTCTTTATGTCTTTCAGTCATTTGGATGACTGTAAAGATGAAGTTTGTTATAAGATATCATTTGCAAAGCCCAGACTGTTTCCTTCTGATATATTCATGAAGTATGCCCTTGATAACATGTGCAAATTATCCTTAGGAAGATTTTGTAGGGATGAGAAAGTGGGCATATGGCTTGATAGTTCCTGATAGCTTCACATAAATCACTTTCTTTCAGTTTTAATAAGATCTAGGTTGGTTTTTTCCTCCTGGTTGTTATGTACTTTCCCCTCTTTCAGATATCTTGAGATTTGATCCCTCGATATCCTCAGTGTGTTGCCTCAAGCACAGACCTCCTCTAAGTATACATGATCTGGTGAAGTTGCTCTTCCTGTCTTTGTTTTCTCTAGTGCTATTTCTACTTCCTCCTGCAGCCCATCAGGGAATGTGATGTTAGAATCCAAATGCAGTAGCTCACCCATCATTGACAGATAAAATAGTGTATTATAGAAATCTTAACATATCTTTGCCATTTTTCATGCTTGTCGCCCTCCTTCCAGTTTCTATTCTCTCATAGAAAAGTGAGAATAAAGGAATTCTACCCTGCTGATACCTTCCTTTCCAAATGATGCATTCAGTGCCAAAGTGTTGGGTCTCATTTTCTATGTCCATCCCCAGGTTACAACACTTCAGGGGGGAAACTTGGTTCTATAGACCATTCACCACAGCAGTTGGCATCAGGATTTCCTAAGTCAAGAGCAAATAACAATTGCAGTTGTGATTCTTGCCTCCTGTACTGATTCTACCAATTAGGGATAGGTTTTGCACTGTCCCTTCACAATGGGATTGGATGCTTCAAATGCCTTTCTAGCCAGAGGTGAACTGAAAATCAAGTCATTGGTTCATATCATTTAGGCCATTCAACAGCCATGATATATCACATTCGAGGCTGGTTTGTGGCAGATTCGTATGGCTGACTGGAAAGTAAGAGACTTGCTACCCTATTAATAGTCCTCAAAGACATAAAATCCTATAAAAAGTATATTTTTAGAAGAGACAATTAGAATTTAAAACTCTTTAAGTGGATGCTGAGCTAAATAGGAAAAGGAGAAAAAACAGAAAATATTTTGTTAATTAAAATCAATTATGCAGTGACAGATGAATGAGTTATAAGACATAAATGGCTACTCTGTAGGTGCCAGTATTGCTGAAGAATGATGCAAATAATACATGGGTCTAAACAAACAAGTCTCCATGGGAAAAAAAAATTAAGAAAAAAAACAGAGAAAGGGAAACCATATGTAAACTAACAGATATAGACTCCATGAGTCTCTTTTCTTTAAAATGGAGTTTATTTTAGCTTTACCTGTCTGTCCAGAGCTATCTGAACCATATTGATAATTTAGCTGTTCCTGTACTAAATATTTTATAAAAACAAACCAGAAAACTGTTGTTTGTTTTTCCACTTGAACTTGAAGCTAGTAAATCACACACACACAATCTTCTTCTGTGCTCAGCTAAGGCTATTTTAGCAGCAATTTTTCTGCTGACATAAATGGTTTCCAAGTCTGTGTTTCCCAAGACTTTGTAATCACCTCTTCTTCACTTTAAACCCTGTATCATCCATTACAAGCCCCCAAGACAACAAACCTGGCACCATCCAAAGGACACACTTTTGATTTTCTGGGGAGGTGTAGTCACAACTGTGGCTGGCAGGATTTTTCTTACTTCAAGGAGGCTCATGTGATGTCTCAGTCTAAGGAGCTGATTAATGGAGGATCTTGTAGCAATCTGGAACAATAAGTCATGGCATCTTAGGAAAGACAGGTCTATGGATTATGTTTGTGAAACTGAGAGACTTTGAAAGCTTGGCATATAAAGTCATGAGGACAAAATAACACAAGGAGTCCATGTGATAGAATGCTAAAGCCCTTTATGGCACCATAGGAGTCAAATAATACCGGTTTGCTTAGGAAAAACTTGGTTTTATCAGAAGGGCAAATGTGATTATGTGGGAAGTCACTGGTATCATCTTAAATTTTTACTTGAGATTGAGCTGTACTATGAAAAATTCATCCTGTTTAATGGAAAAAGCAGGTTAAGACCACAATTCCAGAGGATTCATGAGGGAGTATGCTATCTAGCTTCTGAAAGAGAAATGATAGACTGATAGACTTAAGGTGTCTGTATCTCTGTGTATGTATACACACATACATATATACATACATACAAACATACATATGCATGTGTGTTTATTATATATATTTTATATTTATATTTATATGAGAGAACAATCACTAACAAGATTGAGCCTCTCTATCTCAACCCAGCTGAAAGTACAGTGGTGACTCATGGGCCTGATCCCAGTACTGATTGACACAAAAGCTTGGATCTGTTCCATTTTTCCTACCTGGGGCCATTTGTCTCTCCTTAAGCAGCCTGGATTTCCCCCCATTCGCCCCTCCCCAGCCACTTAATCACCCTTTAGCCCTACTCCAGCTCAGAGCCCTCAGCTTCTTATCTCAGAAATCCACTTGTAGTGCAAGCCAGCACAAAGTTCATCTTTAGAAATGGCCAATGCAAGAAGTTATTTTGTTTGACTATTCAAATTTATCGCGTGGGTTTTATTTTTCTTCAATGGGGAAGGGTGGCAGTTAGAAGAAAAACGTTCGTTGAAAACCAAAGAAAAAGCAGGTAAGCATACTGAAGTCTTTAGCTTGTTCCTTTTATCCTCACTGTACCAAAACTTGGCCATCTTTAAAAGAAAGGACAATAGTTTCCATAACAATAAGCTCTACTTGGACCTCATTGATATAAATGAGAAGTTGGTCTCCCTTAAAACTGTAGCTTTAATCTATGCAAAGTGTCAAAAGAAAGATATTCCAGTTCAAACACACATTGTCACTTAGTCCAAAAAAAAAATTATTTTCAAGTCCTGGCTTTGACCCTAGTGTGCTATGTGATCTTTCACAAATCATTTCCTTTCTTATTACCTCAGATTTCTCATCAGTAAAATTCAAGTATTGGATTAAAGTCCCTTCCAAGTTCAAAATTCCATGAGAATATGAAAATTGAGAACTCAGCTAGGCACTGTGGAATATCCAAGGCACAATGGGAGAGAACAAAAGTAGATAATGTGGTCCCTGTCCTTAAGGAGCCTACTTTCTAGCGGAATATATCCAACATACACACATTTCTTTTCAAATGATAATTGTATAACTCAATGCCAAGTTATACATGGAAGTTATATGGGATTCCATGCCATCTTGGGGAGCGAGGGGGGAAGGGAGGGAAGAAAATCTGGAACTCAAAATTATGTAGAACTGTGTGTTGCAAACTAAAACTAAAAAAATATAAAAAAATGATAATTGTATTTGTTTTTAATTTATTTTTCAAAATTTAATTAAATAAATTCCCCAGCATGCCTCATCATCAATCCTCTAGAATCATTGGTCATTGAGATAGTCAGAACTTTCAAAGAGATAATTATATTTACAAGGCAATATGTACAAGTAAGGACAAATGAATATAATATGTGCATGGGCATGGATGGCAGCCACCAAAAGGAACAAGTAATAGGAAGACCAAGCAAAGAAAGTAATGAAAAGTAGAGACTAGGCAAGAGTTCTCCAGACTTAAGAACAACTGATGAATTCCTCCAATAGGGACAAATATATGTCAATAATTAGGTTCATCATGGACCTGGGAGCAAAAATACTTGTGAGGCTAAAAATACCAGGTCCAAAGTAACAATATAAAATGGATTGAGCCTGGGTCAAGAACCAGAGATAACCTTTGTATTAGAGGCTTCCTCTTGAAATTAAGAAGTCAGATGCTCTGGGAGACTGCTTGCTTCTCTTAATCATTGTCTTCCTTCCAGATAAGGTCAGATAATCAGTACCTAGCATTAGAGACTGCTGGTGGCTAAGGGGATAGTGTGCTGGGTCTGAAGTCAGGAAGACTTTAGTTCAAATCTGGGCTCAGATATTTTTAGATGTGTGACCCTGAGCAAATCACTTAACCTCTTTTTACCTGTTTCCTCAACCGTAAAATGTATCTATCTATACCTTCCTAGATATATGGATATTATCTAGATAAGTAGATAGATAGATAGATCACCACATACTTCCCAAGGTTGTTATGAGGGTTAAATGAGATAGTATTTGTTACTTAGCAAAATGGCTGGCACATAGTTGGCACTTAGTGTTCATTGACTGACTAACTAGGTGCTTTACATGTTTGTTTACTTTTTTACTTCCTTCTTTCCTTTCTCTCTGCCTCCAAGAGTAGCCAGGGGGTCCCCTTAGACTCGCAAAGCTCAAAACATAGTGATTTTATTTGAAAGCTAGTGTATATAGAAATAACTCAAAACCACTCTTGCCAGAGATATGCACAGTCTCTGTAACTTGCAGGACTGCATTGAAGTGGTGTGGATCAAAATACTTGGATTCTTTGGATTGTAAAACTTTACAAACAGAAGGGACCTTAGATATCATTTAAATCAGGCAATACATAAACAACAATAACTCTACTACCTAGGTGACAACTGATCATACAGCCTTGCTTAAAGAACGCCAACAAAGGAGAGCCCCCTTCCACTTTTGGACAGGTTTAATTGTTGTGGTTTTTTCCTAAACCCAGATCAGTTTTACCTATTTTGTACTTCCATATGTTGCTCTGCCGTCTGCCTTCTGGGCCAGAACAGAACAAGTGTAATTCCCTTCCCCATTCCTGCTGAGAGTCATATTGCATGATATTGATGCCCTTCACTATCTTGGTTGTTCTCTTCTGTACCAAATTACCAATGTACCTCTCCCCCTACCAAAGTAATACCAGGAACTAAATACAATATTCCAGCTATGGTATGGATCAGAATTCAATGGTACTATGATCTCCCTAGGCTTAGTCATTTTGCCTCTCTTAATGTAGCCCAAAGGCATGTTAGCATTTCTTTTTTTTTTTCATGTTAGCATTTCTGCTGTCATATGGCACAATTGGTTCATAATGCTTTTAGTCAACTAAAATTCTCAGTTCTTTTTTCAGACAAACTGCTGTCTAGTTATTCTTCCCCATTCTTGTACTTGTGAAGTTGATCTTGGGAATGGAATTTACATGTATCCCTAATAAATAACATCACATTAGATTTGGTCCAACAATCTAGCCTGTCAGAATCTTTTTTGGACCCTGACTCGGTCATTCGATGTGCTACCTATACCTTCCAGCTCTGCTTCATGCATCATCTATGCCTTTGTCTAAGTCACTGAAGAAAATATTAAATAGCATATATCCAAGTACAGATGCCTAAGAGACTGCTTCCTAACTGACTCTAACCCATTAATGACTATTTTTGAATGCAACCATTCAGCCAGTTCAAAATCCACCTACCTGATATGGTCAAGTTCACAAGCTCTCCCCCACTTCCCCAAGTATAGCACGAGAAACTTTTGTTAAATGATTTGCTTTAATCCATTCCCTGACCTACCAATCTACTAATCCTATGCAAAAAAGTAAATGAAGCAAGTCTGGCTTTAACTGTCTTCCGTGAAGCAATGGTGGTTTTTGTGCCCACTGGTTTCTTTTCTAGATGATCACTAGTCATCTCTTCAATTGCTTGCAACTGAAGTCAAGCTCTTTGGCTTGGAGTTTGCAAACTCTACTCTTTTCTCCTTATTGGCAACCAAGATAACATTTGCCCTTCTCCAATGCCATGATATCTCTCCATTTCTGTGATCACAGACAGTGGACCAGCAGATAACTTTTACCAGTTTCTTTCTTACTTAAGGGTATTATTCATCTGGGCCTAGTAACTTGACTTCACTGAGGAAACCTAGGTGCTCTTCAACTATTTCCTTATTTATACTGGGGGACAACACCCCATTAGTCACTTCTGTTCTATCCTTTACAGCACAAAAAAGTCATTCTCCTTGGCAAAGAAAAAGAAATAAAGAATTAAACGATTGTCTATTCATCATTATCTGTCATCATTGTCCTAAACACTCCTCATAGCATTCCTATTCTTTCTTTGATCCACCTCTTTTCCCAGATATAACTTAAAATAGTACTGTTTGTTGTTTTTAACTTTCCTTCCCAACTTTGATGCTCCATTGTTATTCTTACAGGACCATGCAAGGCTTTCATATTTATCTTTCATTGCCTGCCCATTACCTCTTTCCATCTTTTGGAAATAGCTTTTGAAAATTTGCGCATGTTGATGAGCTCTCTCTGCATCTGTATCAATCTCTTTAGACAACTGTCCCCATTGAAATATTTTCTCTTTATGTCTTCAGAGTTTCATTCTTGAGAGAATTATATTCTTCTTGGACTGACTCCCCCTCTTAAATTTCTAGATCATACAATCCTACCTATTCTTTCTCTAAACCACTTGAAATTTTCTTTCCTGAAATCTAGAGTGCAGATCAGACTATACCTGGCTTTCTTCTTCTCTAACATAAAGTATAAGAAGGAGGAGTTATTTCCTCTATAAGGTTCCCATTATTCATATTATGGCAACTAATTTCTCCTTGTTGGTGAGATAGATCCTAAATATCAGTTCCCACTTTTGTTTTCTCTATCTTTTGAAGGATAAAATTGTCATTACAACAAGTTGAAAAACTGTTAACCGTTCTGATTTTATCACCAAGAAAATTCCTATAGACATCTAGATGAAGTTATCCAGCAATCAAGAAAGTAAAAAATGTAAGTGCTTACCATATTCCAATCACTATGAAAAACACTAGAGTTACAAAGGAAAAGCGAAAACATCCTATGCTCTCATCAAGTTTATATTCTGATGAAGGCTACATCAGGTACATAAATCAGTAGATATAAGATAGAGGCTGAGCAGATGGAAGATAGCTCTAGAAGGGAGGGCACTAGTAGCAGGAGGGACTGGGAAAGGCTTTCTGCAGCATATAATATTTTGATTGAATTTTAAAATATTCCAAGTATTTTAAGAACCACAGGGAGGGCATTCCAGCATGGGGGACAGCCAATGTAAAGGCACAAGAAGAAGAATTGTGAGGAAAAGCAAGTAGGTGTATATGACTAGACCATAGTCATATTTGGAGGGGAGAAGTGTGTTTAAAAAATCTCCCCAAAACTAGGAAAATAGGAAGAGATCAGGTTGTGAAACACTTTAAATACCAAATAGAGTAATTTACATTTGATACCAAAGGCAATAGGGAGCCATTGGAATTTAATGAGTAGGGTAGGGTAACACAGTGAGACTTATGCCTCAGGAAAACTATTTTGACAGCTATGTGGACAATGATTCTTTCAATAGTCCAGGTAAGAGATGATGAGGGCCTGAACCAGGATAGTGGCTGTTTAAGTGGAGAAAAGAGTTTATCTGGCAGAAAAAAATGACAAGCTCTAGCAACTGTTTGTGGGATGATCAAGAGAGAGGACCCAATGACAAAACTGAGATTTGAACTTAGGTGACCAGAAGGATGATTGTGCTCACAGTAGTAATAGGGAAGTTGAGAAGTGGGGTGGTTTAAGGGGAAATATGATGATCATGCCTCTATGCCAGGCTTGTTTCAGGTTTTCTAAATTCCTCATTTATTACCCATTTCTATCTAAGTAGTTTCTTATATACTCTATTGACAATATCACTCCTGTTTCTAACCCAATTGGTCTTCACAGAAATATTCACATCCTACTCCACTAATTAGTAGCTCTGTGACTTTGGGCAAATCATTTTTGAGGCTCAGTTTCCTCATCTGTAAAATGAGAATGATGACATTTACCCTACCTATCTACGGGATTGTTGTGAGACTCAAAAAAGATAGTGAAAGAATTGTGAAAAATGTAAAAGCATGACATGACTGTAAGAGAATTTCTGAGAAAAAAGTGATCTTGTATTTCTACAGGACCAATATCAAAATGGAATACTTTAGTAAAAGCTAATTAAGAAGGTAAAATCCTACTTCAACAAACTTAACAGTAAGTATGTCAGAACCGCTTCCTAAATTCTAATTCTGTCCCTCCTAGGCCAGCTGGCAGAGCTGGCTAGTGATTAGAGAAGTTAAGGGTCATTTTTCTAAGTCACTAGGGTTTGCTCAGAAAACAATAGTATACTCAAGTTCAAGCAGTCCAACTTAGTTAGGGTCACAAGGAAAGAGGGTGATGATGCCAACAAAGTCAGGGAGAAGTAGTCAAAGTCTCCACTGCTGATCATAGAATGCAGTGGGCAAATCAGGAACTGGGACAGAAAATTTAAGGTCTAAGGTTTCCAGAGATCTACAAGGCAGGAGCTAAGAGCAGTACTTGGCATCAGTCTCTTCAACAATAGCTTAAAAACTTAAGCTTCGTTTTCTCCCTGAAGCAGTTTAGTCCACCCTATACTTTCTGAGCAGCTTCTCTGGATGGAAAGATCTTGTTTTTCTCTAACCAGACTTCTTTACTGTTAACATAAGCTAACAAGGCTCTGTCCTAAGTACAGGAATCAAAATGAATTGGCATTTTAGAGATAAAAATTTAAAGGTTGGGAAGAAATTTTTACTCCAGCAATTCTGATAAATTCTGCTTAATTCAATTAATTGAACAAATGTGAAACACCTAATAAGTACAAGGGATTTTACTAGTCATTAGGAGTATAATGATACATAGATTTACTTGATTATATTTATTTAAATAAAATCAAGTCTTTAATCTCATCCTTCCTTTTGTTTTTGTAATTCAACCCCCTTCTATTAGCTTTCATTTATCCTGGATAGAGGGCCCTATAAATGTCTATTATATGTGGGTTAGGTGCCACTCTACAATAGGGCAGGTAAATGATCATTCAGGGGAGACCCACTATCTCCCAAAATAGCCCACAGGAACCTATCGCTACTTGTTAGGATCATCTTCCATGCATCAGGATGTAACATTTCTAGCTCTTCTCAATGAGACTGAGGAAAACAAGTCTAATGCCTCTTCCATATAACAGCTTTTCAAATTCTTGAAGACAGTTATCCTATTCCACTCTCTATTCCTGCCCCCCCCCAATCTTTAGTTCTCTAATCTAATTCAGCTAATTCTTGTTAGACGTATTCTCAAGACCCTTTCTTGTCCTGATTGACCTCATAATTCTCTCTTTCAAAGATTCTTTAGCTGGGATCAGTGAACTTGTTTTCCTTTCTATTTTTTATACTATTTTGGTAACTATTTTTTGATATAATTGGCTTTCTTTATGATCTTGTGTATTTTATTTTAAACATTATTCTGAGAAGTAGTCCTTATAGGTTTCACAGAATTCCAAAGGGATCCATGACAAAAAGATTTGGAACCCCTGCTCTTATTTATCAGTGTTTCTAAAATGTGGTACCCAAAATTGAATACAACAATCCAAGTACCATCTAACCAGTACAAAGTGTAGTGATACTATCACTTTTTTAGTCCTGAATACTCTGCCTTGCTTAATGCATCCAAAGATTTTCATTCACGATTTGATACTATATATGCTGTGAGCTCATATTGAGCTTGCAGTCTTTTTCAGATGAACTGTTGTCTGACCATGCCTCTTCCATTCTGTATTTGTGAAACTGGTTTTTGGACCCAAACATGACTTCATGTTATCCCTATTAAATTTAGGGAGCCAAGGTATTGCAGAACTTCCCCAAATAAATTGGTAAGTCACATAAATTTCTCTTTTTCCAGAAACCTGGACCCAAATTGGTCCATTTCCTGACCTAGTTTTGGTACACTTACTTTGGTAGTTTTTTTTCTTTCCTTTCTTAACCACGTTTCCTTTTTTAACCACCTAGTCACTCTTCTCCCTTCCTCCCACCTCCACCAGTGTGTCCTGCTGCTGACCTTGATATTGAACTCCTGGACCTGTAATAGTGGGTTTAACCTAGAGCAGCCTTCTTAGTCTTAAATGGTCTTGACTTTTCCCAAGCTTTGGCCATTTCTCTGATCTGTTATTTTGCTTGCACGCGTCTGATACAATTTCAATTCCTTTCCTACACTAGAGATGAAATCTTCATCATTCTCCAGAATATGGCTGGTATCATTCTATAATTATCTGTGACCTTAAACAGGTCCCTATCCCCTACCAGTATTAGAAATCCAGCCCAAACTTCCTTGAGATGCCTTCTTACCTCAGTCTAAGTTCTTACTGAAACTGACCCTTTGCCAATGCAAAGATGGTACCAAGTATGACTACAAAACAGCAGACCTCCAGGATAGGAACACACAGATACACACTCCTCCTGGTTCCTTCCTTGCTACATAATACACCAGGAAAGAGATGGACACAAACCTATATAAGGGAAATCAATCCTCAGAAAACCCAGAAAATATTAAACATTGTAGGCGCACCTATATCTTGCTCTTGCTTTAAAAGTAATCCAAATTCCCCAAGGGAACAAAAGTCAGCCTTCTAGCATCTGTAGTAGCCCATCCTCTTCTTTTATTTTTTTAGGCTCATTATTTAATTTTTCATCATAACCTGATTCAATATCAACATCTCCATTGGGATGCTGCTGCTGCCAGTTACCAGCACTAGCATGCTGTGGAAGCTAAGGTTTCTTGGTTTTTGTGGTGTTTTGAAAACCATCACACTGTCTTCGTGGGCAGCTGGGCAACAGCTTACACCAAATGGGCATCAGAAGCAAAAAGCTGATGATGCACTGATGCCCAAAGTACCGAGGGGTGCATATTAAAAACCCTTCAGGGAGGATACTATTGCAAAGCGACCTCTGGAGATCCTAGTACGTTGGTTGTGCGGATATTTTAATGCCTTGTAGGAATTACAGCATCTGAATGTGTCTTAGAGAAACTAAACTCATGCCCCTTCCCACCCCCAAATAGACAATTAACATTTTTTTTAGAGGACAACAGGAAACCTGCCTAGCTAGGGTCCAAGGGAAAAGTAGTAGGGCTAAAAAGGAAGGGGAGAAATCTACACATACTGCTGGTTTGATAACACACTTGAGACAAGGGAGTTATAGGAATTAAGAGGAGTTCCAGAAATAGCGGCTATCGTGGTTACATTCCTGCCAAAACTTTTTCCTGAGTCTGTTACAGCTAGGCTGGAAGTAGGACTGGGGCCCTGCAATTTCCCAGACTTTTGGATTCTGGATCCTGGGCTATCTCCACCAAAGTCCAAGGCAAGGTGGCGGTCATCCTCTTCTTTTAAAGAATAAAATGTTTACTATATATATGTATATGTATAAGCATATATACACATACACACACACGTATCCTCCTTCCCCCTCCCAGAAAGCTATCCCTTATAACAAAGGAATAAAAAGGGTAGAGGAGAGAGAAACACTTCTGAAAAACTAAACAGTTCAAAAAAGACCTTCAAGGTAAGAAATGATGAATATTATGAGCACTGAGAAGCATTGCAAGGCTGATGTGACCTGATGACTAGTGAAATAAGGAGAACCAAGAAAACAATCTAAACAATACTACAGCAACTAAATGAAAAGAATAATCCCTAAACATTGGAAACTAAATGCTGTGAAATTAAGATAACTAAGCTTGACCCCAAAGAAGATATAAAAGAAAGCACTCTCTCCTTCCTCTTCTTTACAGCAGTAGGAGAATATGATTGTGGAACATGCCCATTTTAAAAAATTCTCACTTATGCTCCAAGCCACCCCAGCACTTTGCTTTCCTCCACCTTTAGTGCTGATCCTGTGTTACTATCGCTAGTCATGGTGCTAACTACCTCTTTAACCGGTACAAAAAGTATCTTACCTTCTGAAGTTCTTTTCTTTATCTTCCTAAAAAGAGGAATATATTTGACTTCTTTACACACCCCCCAGAGGAATTGACCCAGACTAGCAGGAAAAGGGGTTCTCTTCTGCCATTCAATAGCAAGCTGTATGATTGGCAAGTGTCTGTACAACTCCATGCTGTGGATTTCCTTCCCTTCTTGGCACTGGCTGTTGTACACAAATAAAAGCCAGCACTGCGAATCTCATCTTTGTGATCCTATATTAAAATTCCTGTCTTTTTTAAATGAATTTTTCTTATAACCTTATCTCTGTTTGTAATTTTAGCATTTATACAAAAGAGGCAATAAACATATTCTATACCTTCTGTTCTTCCTGAGGCTTTTCTGACCAAGGAAGAAGCTTGAATTTAAGTGCCCTGTCCACCAAGAGCTTCTTCTCACCTCTATGAACAAAATGGATCAGGCTGCCCTGTTCACAGTTAGGAGGCTATTGATTGGTCCTTTCCCCTGGGTTACATTTACTGTTCATTAGGCTCTAGCTGTTACAGTGGAGTCTTGGGAAGACCTTACCCCCTGTGAACTATATTCAGAGATATTACACTAACATCGACTGAGTTCCATTCAAAGCAAAGTTTGTACTACTTGAACAATTGAAGTATTCTTGTGGAGGTCATGTTAACTCATAGATGGCTCCAAATAATTAAATTCTGAAGACACAAAGAAAAACAGTTCTGACAAAGATGAAAAACTAGTGTTGTCTAAAGTCATTAACATGAATGCACAGGGAACTCAGCAATTTAGATTTTTAGACATATATTTACAGAAAATGGAAATGAGTTCAAAGTAAAGGAGGATGCATACAAAAATATGTCACAGTATTCCAAGAATAGTGTCAGGAATTCTGAGCAGAAGCAAGTCCAGAATGAGCTCAGACTGGTGAAAAGAACTAAGGATAACAAGTAGGGGTTTTTTAAAGCTATAGTTTGTGAAAAGGGGAGCAGAGAAAGGATAAGAGGGTTGCTTAAGATATATAATAATACAATTGATGACAGAGAGAAAGTAGAGCTGCCAAGAAGAATGATACTGAGACTACAAAGGGCAAAAGACTAGATTTTAGAAACATTAGGCAAAAACTTTAGAGACTAAAAATGGCTAACATGAAGTTGATACCCAAGGCAAATAGGGAATAGTGAGATGCCACCTAGATGTATCTGGTGGGTTCAAGTCACTTTGCCCAGAAAAACTACATCCTTAGATACAGGAAGAACCGGTCAATGAGATTGCTGAGCTATTTGTAAAATGCTTAGCACAGTATATGTACTTAACTGAAACTTACTCCTTTCTCCCTTTCCCTCAATCAAACTTCCCTCTTTCATTTGAGGATGCCACAATTCTTTGAGTTTTCCAGTTTTTTAACCTTCATACCACATATCCAAACAGTTGCTAAAAATTGCCATTTCTATTTCCACATTTCTCACATTCAACCCCTTGTTTCTATGGATGCTGACTTTATTTCTCACCTGGGCTAGTCTCACCTCACCTAATTGTTTTTCCCTGCTTTCCACCTCTACTCACTCTAATTCAACCTTCAAACAGTTGCCAAGGTGATTTTCCTTAAATACAGATTTAACCATGTCACTCTTTTACTTAATAAACCCTAATGATTCTCTATCATTTCTAGGATAAAATATAAGCTCTTTTGTTTATCTTTTAATTCACTTTATGACCTGTCCCAACCTATTTGTGCAGCTTGCTCATACATTATTTTTTCCTATACTTTATAGTATAGCCAAACAGATCTTTTTTTTTTTTTTTCCTGTTTTTCAAACACGCCACCACATCTGTTCTCTCCATGCCTTTGCACTGACAGGCCCCTGTGCCTAGAATGGACTTCGTTCTGACCTAGTTATACTATATCTCAAACTATACTACACAGCAGTAGTCATCAAAATTATTTTGGTACTGGATATAAAGTGTAAAAGTTGATCAGTGAAAGATATTACTAGCATGGCATACAAGCAAATTAGCATAGTTTTGTAGGGTTTGATAAACAAAAAGACCTCAATTACTGGGATATAGACTCGCTATTTGACAAATACTCTTGGGAAAGTTGAAGAGCAATCTGGTACTAATTTGATACAGACCATCATTTAATGCCATATACAAAATAAACTCCAATTGTAGAGATAGATAGAGAGATATAAATATATTATACATATATCTGTCTATGTATGGTCATTTCATAAACAAATTAAAGGAATAAGAAAGGAAATGCTTTTCACAGCTAAGAGTAGAGGAAGAAAAGAAAGAAGGTATAGGTTTTACAACAATGGATAGGGGAAACATTTTGACCAAACAAGGGAAAGAGAAAATCACAGGAGACAAAATAGAATTTTAAAAAATTACATGCAATTGAAAAGATTGTATTCAAATAAATGCAATTAAAATTCGAAGGAAAACTGTTAACTGGGGGGAAATGTTTGCAGAATATTTCTCTGATAAAGGTCTGACATTGAAGATATGTAGAGAATTGATTCAGATAATTAAGAACAAGAACCATTCCCCAATAAATAAATGGTCAAAAGATATGAACAGTCAGTTATCAAGGGAAGAAATACATGCTAGCAGCAATTATATGAAAAGATGTTCCAAATCACTAGTAATAAGAGAAATGCAAATTAATACAACTCTCAAGTTTCATATCACATCCATAAGATCAGCAAAAATGACAATTAATGGAGGAGATGTGGGAGATTAGATAATGGTATCTATGTTGCTGAAGAAGCTGTGAATTAATCTAGCCATTCTGGAAATCTATTTGGAACTATTCCCATAAGGTCACTGAACTGTGAATACCCTTTGACCCAATGAGACCACTACTGGTCACATAACACTCCCCTAAAAAGAGTTTAAAGAAAGATGGAAAAGACAAATATGTACAAAAACATTCACAGCAGCACTTTTTGTTGTAGCAAAGAACCAGAAACTAAGGGAATAATGAGCTATTGGGGAATAGATGAAAAAATTGTGGCATATGAATGTAATTGAATATTACAGCATCATAAAAAAGAGATGGATTCAGAAAAACCTGAGAAGACTAACAAGAAGTGCTTCAAAGTGAAATAAATTGAACCAGGAAAACAATTCATGTGCTGATTACAACATGGTAAAGAAAAACAATTTTGAGAAACTTAACTCTTATCAATGCAATGGCCAACCACAACTCCAGAGGACTAATGAAAAAGCACAATACCCATTTGCTGCCAGAGATGTGACTGACAAGAATGAGACACATATTTTTCAGACATGGAAAATGGACAAATTTATTTTGCTTGACTATGCTTATTTGTTACAAGAAAGGCATTTTTTTTCTTCCTGAGCAAGGGCAGGAATTATGAAGGAGAGGAGATTATAATAGTGAATTAAAAAAGAATGAAAAAAGTTTCCGTGTAGCATTTTCAATACACAAAAGTTCAGAGAAGACCCAGACAAACAAGATAGTTTCGAAACTAAGGTGTGAATTTCTTATTACTGTCCAACAATATTGTAGAGATTCAGAGTTTTACATGTAATCTTCTTTTTCTGTTGTTTATAGAAATATTCATTTTCACTGATGTTTGTCAAGATCAGAATAGCAAAAAATAAAAATTGAAAATACAATAAAATATTACTATGTCTATAGGATTGACTTCTGTGGCCCAATTTGCCTCCTCAGATTAGGATCTTTAGTAAATGCCTTGTTAAGCATTTGCATTGAGATATCTGAGGCAGTAGATTTTATTATTGACTTTCTTATCAGATATTGACTTCTCTTCTGTTGTTCCTTCTTCCTGTGTTATCTGTGTTATCCTGTGTTATCATGCCAGAGCTGTGTGGACAGTTGTCTCCCTCTCCCTTTTTAATTTAAAGACCTCTTGATTAGATTTACAACATTTAGAGTATATCTCTGGAGTACATCTTAGAAAGACATCTTTTACCAGCCTTTGTGAGATGTAAACTCCCTAAATAAGAACTCATCTTTTTGTATTTTAAGCAGTGGTCCAGAAATCCAAATCCCTCAGATACTCTCTTTCTAGCCAGATGTTCATCTTCTAAATCTTCCTTTCTCTTCTGATTCCCCAAGCACAGTCTGTAGTGTTGAAAATACCATCTATACTCTAAAATGTTTTATTTGCCCATGACTCTATAATTCTTACTAATGCTCTCTAGGTTTTTTCTGGTGGCACCACTCACACCCCTATGAATCACCAGATGTGAATAATAGTTCTCAGGTTTGACAAGTGTTCTTTGTCCCATCTCAAATACATGCTATAAGAAAATAGATTTTTCTCTTGCTCACTTATGTCATAACTGCCTTGGTTTCCTTCATCAGGGAACCACCAGTGCTCACAATCTATATTTTCTTCCTCTGACCAGTGCTGATGACCTCTCGTCTAGAGTCTTCAAAATCATCAACACTTCTTGGTGAATAAGGAACTGTTCCTTCCTGAAATGATCCAGTTCCTCTCTATCTAAAAAGAGCCTTATATCTATTGCTTAGCTCCATATATTAAGTTTTCCTTCCTCTTTTCCTTCCCTTTGTGGTGCTGGAGAAATCAGTTATTGCTAAGGAGAACCTTGCCCCCAGCCCCTAACTAAAAAGCCTCAGTTTGCATAAGAAAAACAGACTTAGTTCCTGTCATTTGGTGTTTAGTGGGTGTCCTTGGGCTCTGTGACTGTTCTGGAGAGTGTGGACTGGTTGGCCAGGGGAGGGGCCTGATGCTAGCAATCTCTTTCTGTTTCCTGAGTGGGCTGAGAGAGGTCTCTATCTTGTGTCAACAAACCTAGCCGGAGCATCCCTTGGTCTGCCTATGGCCTTGAAGGATGAAGGCCTCAGCCCCAGACATTATCTTGAATTATGTGACTGTTCCTTATTCTTATCTTATGAGTCATGTTGTGGGATATGCTGTATTTACAATCTGTTCAGGAGGTTCCTCTTCATGTATCATGATCATAAAAGTGAAATAACAAAGGCTTGCCAAGCCTGCTAAAAATAACATATATAAGTTTCAAGAGATAATTAACCACTGTACCTAGATTTTCTGTATAAATACTACTTCTTCACCCCAACTTGGGGCCGTTTTGATTTGGGCTTTTAATTGCCCCTGAATGGACGCTGGCTAATAAATTCTCCATTTAAAACTTATACTCTGTGGTGTGTCTCACTCGCTCTTGGTACAACACCTTGGTCACGTTCTTCCACACTCCAATTTCCTGATACAGATGAAAATTCACCTAGGCCATTTTTTACATCTTTTTTCTTCTTGATTTCCTCCTGGAGGCACTTCTTCCATTCTTTCAAGGAACTATAGAGTAGTTCCCCCAGACCCTTCACCTTGTCCCTTGGAATGGAGATCACCTTTCATTTTCTAAATGGATGAGGATTGCCTGATACTGATAGGAAAATAGATAAATCTTTTCAAGTCTCTGTAAAATTCTATTTGGCCTCCCTGTATGTTTGAAGCTGGAGTCAAAGCTAAAGGTCCTGTCGGTAATCATTTTGTTTAACTCTTGTATCTTACTGCCATGGCACTGAGCCATACTTGATTTTCCCTTTCCCCATAACGTGGAAGGTGGGAAAGGAAGAATTTTATTGCATACGGGAAGAATGTCTCCCCTTTTGAGATAAGGTCTTTACTATTCATTTAGCTATCCCTAATTGCAAGTTATTGTATTCCTCCCTAACACAGAAGCAAAAGTTTATTCACAAGTAGAAATGCATATATAATTAGTTATAATTATCAATATCATTTCTCCTTACTACTGATCTCCAGATATCTCTTTGTGTTTTCCTGGGCTCTTTGAGGTGTTTTTTCAGAATTTTGTTATTGAGAACTTCCTAACCCTCCTGAGGTGATGGTCCCTTTTGTATTTTAGGCCTTGAGATCCAACCTATCCTTTCTCTGAACACTCTGAAGTCCACTCACCAAAAAGCCAACATTCCTGTCACACTATACAGGGAATTATTTTCCTTCTCTTTTACAAGATACAGTAATCTCTTTTCTCCAGGCTTCTACCACTCCTACTGTAACAACAATGCTGCTTGTAGCTGCTGTGGAGGTATAAGGCCAATAACACCAGCACACAGCGGGGCTGCTAGCACACGTCCTTTGATCTGCTTTTCTAACGAAAGCAACTTTAAGGGGTTAAAAATCTTACTTTAATTAAACATACATATATCATTCACTTAGTTCAGGGGAAAAAGCCATCGCCCTGAACTTCAGAGAAAATACAAATAGAAATTAAAAGCGGAAATTATATAAACAAAGGAAACACACAGAGAAATTGACAGGCCTTTTGCTGTCTGACTAGGGAATTACATAGTTACCAGAGAGAGAGAGGCACCAACATCTGGGTTTTCAAAGCCAGAGGTCTCCCTAATGTCTACCCAGAGACTCGTCTGGCCAAATCACCAACACTCTTCTAATAAGTGTGCCCCACAAAGCAAAAGGCTAACCTCTGAGTATACATACACTTCTTCAGGGTCAAAGAGCATCATAACCAGGAGACTCAAATCCACATGACCTAGGCTTTTGTGTGACTTAAACGCTTCCTCAGAGTCAGAGAGTGTCATAACCATGCCACTCAGACTCATGTGAACTAGGCCTTCCCTTGATGTAAGCAGGTCATCAAAGACTCCCAATTCAATCAAAGATTCCTTAGTGCTAAGAAGCACTTTGAAATAAAGACAACAAAAGGTCCCACTTTACCTGCCCTATTCAAACAGAAGCAAGACTCATTAAAGGCACTTAACTGCTTAGCATTCCAAAAGAAAAGACAACAAAAAAGTCTCATCCTAATTACCATTACACCTACTTCTATAGGATACTTGTCTTTTAGCATGAATGCTTCCCTCCTTTGACTCAATAAGAGAAGCTTTGTTCCCTGATAAATGTATTGTCTGTGAAAGGTAACACCTTGTGAATGAGTTTATCAGATTCTTTTCTGAGGGCAGAACCAGTTTGGAGAGAGTTTGACAAGATACCAGGAAAGAATAAAATAAAGTTTGGGAGACCTTGGAAGCATTGTTTATTTAACAATTTTGATACGTCTGGTGTTATTAGGAATCCTTCTATTTCTATGATGGCTATCAATCTGGAATCAAAAATTAATTACATTAATCTTGGTAATTAAAAAAACAACTTCACCACACAGTCTATCATCTACAAAGTATGGCTGCTTTGCTGTTCCTCCATCTTCTGACTCTGGGCATTTTTACTGACTGTCCCCCATGCCTGAAATGTTCTTCCTCCTCAACTCCACTTCTGGCTCCCTTGGTCTCTTCCATGTCCCAGTAAAAATTCTACCTTCTACAGGAAGCTTTTCCTGACCCCCTTCTTAATTATGGGGCCTTCTCTTTGTTGATTCCTTCTCCAATTTATCCTGTATGTAGTTTGTTTGTTCATAGTTGTTTGCATATAGTATCTCTCATTAGATTGTGAGCCCCTTGAGAGGAAGAACTATATTTTGCCTTTCTTTGTATCTTCTGAGCTGAGCACAGTGGCTGACACATAGTAGGCACTTAATAAATGTTTATAGGCTGACTGAATTAATAATAAAAACTAAGTTCGCCTGAGGTCATAGAAGCATAAAATTGTAAAGCTAGTCCAGACTTTAAAGATCATCTTGTCTCATCCTCTCTGTTAGACATGAGGAAACAACTACAGAGAGTTAAAGTGTAGTGGCCGAGATCATATATCTAAGTGGCAAAGTCAAGATTTGAAAGTGACTTATCAAATCCAATGCTCTTTCCATGAAAAAAAATCAATTTAGTTGATGATCAATTTTATTTTCCCAGGTTCCTTCTACTTTCTTCCCTTCAAGCTACAGTCCAGCACTAACATGTCTTTGTCGGTAGAATAGAAGTATGTTATTCAAGTATTCCCCAAAATCAAAACTATAAAAACATATTAAACCTTACTGCCTTATTGCCCTAGAGGCATCTATTTTCTCTGGGTTTCAATTTTTTCACTTATATTCAGTGGAAAATTATTTTTTAAATATTTCTAGGAAAAAAAAAATTTGGCCACATGTCTGTAGTCCTGGCTTCTTTAATCTTACTTCTCCTGCCACATGTTACATCAATTAACTTATCAATCAATAAAGATTTATTAACAACTTACTATTTTTCAGACATTATGCTAAGCACTAGACCAAGAGTGGGGAAGCTGCAGCCTTGAGGCCACATGTGGCCTTCTGTAATGGCAAGCAGAGCCAGCACACAGGAGGACTGCTAGCACATGTCATTTGATCTGCTTTTCTAAGGAAAACAACTTTAAGAGGCTTACAATCTCACTTTAATTAAGCATACACACATCATTCACTTAATTCAGGGGGAAAAGTCAGCACCCTGAACTTCAGAGAAAACACAAATAGAAATTAAAAGCAGAAATTATGTGAACAGAGGAAATAACACAAATCAGCAGACAGGGCTTATAACTGTCTGTCTATAGCAATATGTACATAGTTACCAGAGAGAGAAGCACCAACATCTGGGTTTTCAAAGCTGGGGGGTGGTGTTCCTTAAGGGCTACCCAGAGTCTCGTTACACAAATACTCTTCCCATGAGTGAGCACTCAAGCAAGATGCTAAACTCAGAGTATATGCACACTTCTTCAGGTTCAGAGGGCATCACAACCATGTGACTCAAACTCATGTGACTTAAGCGGGTCATCAAAGACTCTTGATTCAGTGGAAGGCAAGGCTCAATAAAAGGCACTTGATTACCTTAGTGCTGAGAAGCATTCCAAAAGAAAAAACAGTGAAAAGTCCCACTTTGGTTGCCATTACATTTTCCACCTCTCTGGGGTCCTTGGCTTTACAATCTAAATGGCCATGGATCCTGGAACAAATAGAGGCACTATACTTTGTGATCCCATCACATAATAGTCTTAAATAAAATGTATCATTCAGTATATCTTATAGCATTTCTCAGAATACCTAGACAGCATACATCATTGTTCAGTAAACTAAACCATAACGTTCATAGCAACATCCTTAAACAAAACATCATTCGGTAGCATTCCCCAAAATGCTTGTTTATACAAGCAGGGGGTCCCAAGCCAGGGTCTTCCTTAGCACAACATATCATCCTTAAGGGGTGGCAGAAAATACAAACACCATCCACCCCTAGGTCACAGCAAGTTATAATCTCCTCAGTCAATACAGAGTGTCCAAGTAAAGTCCTTCTTGGAGGCGTGTCCTTCTCCCCATACTGCCATTGCAGGCTTCCTCCTGGCACTCTCAGGTAACGCTGGCATACTTTAATGAGCAAAGTCCTAACACAAACAAAAAAATCCAAATAAAGTTCTGTTGGGGATGTGTCCTTCTTCCCACACTGCTCCAACACCTGCTTCCCAGTCCTGAGGGATGGCTGGGTAACAAATCCAATAGGGTAACAAATCCAAGGCACTTCCCCCCACCCACCATAGACAACTTCATTCTCCCCCTGGGTTCTTCTTCAGGATCAGAGAGCATTACAACCAGGTGACTTAAACTCATGTGACTTAGGCTTTCTTGTGACTTAAGCAGGTCATCAAAGACTCTTGATTCAATCAAAGGCAAGGCTCAATCAACCACTCGATTGCCTTAGCACTAAGAAGCACTCCAAAAGAAAAAAACAGTGAAAAGTCTC
The DNA here is from genome assembly GCA_028646595.1 of Phalanger gymnotis. Taxonomy (NCBI): domain Eukaryota; kingdom Metazoa; phylum Chordata; class Mammalia; order Diprotodontia; family Phalangeridae; genus Phalanger; species Phalanger gymnotis. The sequence goes on along the minus strand of CM053622.1, from coordinate 651,155,454 downwards.
ACTTGGCTTTCCATTACAGGTACAGGCTATGGGACCTTTTTTTTGGGGGGGGGGAGTCCTGATATTTGATTCCAGATTAGGCACTAAAAATTTTTATTTATTTATTTTTAAATTTATGGACTAAAACAAGCATTTCTATAACATAGCATAACAAAAAAAAGATGATTGCATGTGAAACTGCAAATCTATTATGTACACCTTGCTATTCCTTTTAAATACATAATAAAGTTATCATGTAAATACCTTTTTTTCTCTCTCCCTCTCCCCCTCCTCCCATGGTTACCATTAAACACTATACACTATATAGTACATATATATACATATATATATGTATACTATGTACATATATATATATAAATAAAATCTTCTATACATACTTTTATCATTTCTTTTTTTTAAGCATTTATTTTTTTTATTATTTAATATATTTAGTTTTCAGCATTGATTTTCATAGGAGTTTGAATTATAAATTTTCTCCCCATTTCCTCCCCCACTCCAAGATGGCATATATTCTGGTTGTCCTGTTCCCCAGTCAGCCCTTCCTTCTGTTACCCCATTCCCCTCCCATCCCCTTTTCCCTTTCTTTCTTGTAGGGCAAGGTAAATTTCTATGCCCCATTGCCCGTGTATCTTATTTTCTAGTTGCATGCAAAAACTTTTT
>CM053622.1:651111175-651154294 GCA_028646595.1 Phalanger gymnotis | reverse complement strand
GTGTTTGTTTTTGATTACCTCCTCCTCCTATCTGCCCTCCCTTCTATCATCCCCCCTTTTTTATCTTCTTCCTCCTTCTTTCCTGTGGGGTAAGATACCCAATTGAGTATGTATGGTATTCCCTCCTCAGATCAAATCTGATGAGAGCAAGATTCACTCATTCCCCCTCACCTGCCTTTTCTTCCTACAGAACTGCTTTTTCTTGCCACTTTTATGCGAGATAATTTACCCCATTCTGTCTCTCCCTTTCTCCCTCTTGCAATATATTCCTCTCTCATCTATTAATTTGATTTTATTTCTTTTAGATATCATCCCTTCATCTTCAACTCACCCTGTGCCCTCTCTCTGGCTTTTAGCTTTCTTTGTATCCCTAGCACAGAAAAAGTGATTAATAAATGTTTATTGATTGTTAACTTATTCCAAGTCTAATACCTATGCACTACATTGTGCTCACATGAAGAATAAATATCAAAGAAAGAACTGAACTCACATTCTTGGACTCTCGCTCTTGGATTTTTTTTCTTCCTACACCATGATTTGATCCGGTTTACCTCAATTTTTAAGAGGAATTTTCTATATTCATGTTTATGAAATCATAGATCCATTTGTGTCTTTCAGTATTTTTTGGGAAAAAAAATCCACACATGGAGCAAGGGCATCCTCAATGAAGGAAAAAGAAGGCAGTTGTCCAGTGGTGTTTGACTCTTTCTGACTCCATGCAAAGTTTTCTTAACAAAGATATTGCAGTGGTTTGCCATTTCCTTTTCCACCTCATTTTCAAGATGAGGAAACTGAGGCAAACAGTATTAAATGACTTGCCCAAGGTCACATAGCTAGTTAGTGTGTGAGGCCAGATTTGAACTCAGGAAAATGAGTCTTGCTGACTCCAAACTTAGCACTCTACCCACTCATTGTACCACCTAGCTACTTGATTGTGTCTTTCTAGTCACATCACACAATTGGATTGAAATGTACAGAGAAGACAAGACTCCCTTGTGCTTGATGTTTGTGACTATAAAACCTCATCCTAAAGCTTTTCTACCATCTACGTGTCTCCTATGCATAAATCAAAATCATACAAGATTCTTTAAAAAATTTAGCAACAGAGAACTTCGACAACCTTTAAATTATTAATACCAAGAAAGGCATAAAACAGGAAAACATGCCTATTAAACACATTTGCCCAGTCATGGAGTAGCTCCAGCAAAGAGTCCAAATTGAAAAGGGATCCCTATGGATAGTGAGACCCTGAGTATCCTTCCATTTGTGGATGACATGGTAAACTCTGGAAAGTGGTACATTCTTTTAAATGAGATCCATATTGATTAATAATAGTTTGTCCTGATTATACAAACAAACAAACAAACAAACAAGAAAACCCAAACCAAATGTAGGAAAAATGCCTATTGTGCTAGTCAGGCAACCTATGGGGTTTGTACATCAGTATTGTACCTGGGACAGACACCACAAATAGACAATGAACTTGGGCCAGAGTTAAACAGAGGTGGGGAACAGGCTGGATTGCCTCTGGGAAATTGTATAATTCTTTTTTTAATTTTTAATTTTATATTTACACATTTATTCAGTATCAGGGCAGGTAAAACACCTTGTATTATTGACTCCACCCCTTTTAGAAATCTACTCCTCAAACCAGTCTCATGGGCCAAATAGTATTTTGCATATACTTTGGGATTTGAGAGGAGACAAGGTTTGGATAAATAGTAGTAGAAAAGTGGATATAGGCCTAAGGCTCATCTTTTTTTAATAACAATATTCTTCCAATGATATATAGCTGCAAGTCATGGAATCCCACTATCTCTGAAAAATTAACGTTGAAGATCACCCCAATGGTAATGGAGAGGTGCATAATGGGCATAAGCAGACTGCAACACATTGTAAGTGAGAAATTATGCAGAAAAAAGTATTATAAGAAGATTATACCATCAGAAAAATGTATAACTGGGGAAAAAAATTGGCTAATCATATAGAAAGAGCAAGGGATAACTTATCGATGTTTTACATGTTTCATTCATCTCCCCACAATATTAAGAAAATGAACAGAAGGCTTCTCAGAAAATGGGAAGATCCTCACAGCAAATTTATGGCAGAACATCTTGTCTCACAGAAAGAGCAGGTCCGAATGGGTTATTGAACTGCATTACTTGATTTAGTGTCCATATTAAGGAGATCACATATTCATCAATGACTGAAAATTGAAGATGAACTTTTCTGAAACCTTTGGATGGAAGAAAATAAGCATTTATACGGCCCCTGCTATGTCCAGGCATGGTGCCAAATGCTTCAAAGATTTAATCCTTTCTACCACCCTGGAAACTGAATCAGACAGAGGTTAAATGACTTGGCCAGGGTCACACAGCTAGGAAGTATCTGAGGCTAGACTTGAACTCAGGTCTTCCTGAGTCCAGGAGTCCAGGAAGGACTCTATGAACTATGCCATTTAGCTGCCTCTGACTCAATCTCACATTCAGTTCTTGCCTTTGTTTCCACTGCTGTCTTGAATTCCTTGTACTTCATCCTTCCTCCATCAATGTGTCTATTGATCCCTTTTTTGGCCCTAAAGTTTCAAGGGAGTGCTAGTTACTGTTCAGTTGTTTCAGTTGTGTCTGACTCTTTATGACCCCATTTGGGATTTTCCTGGCAAAAGATACCAGAGTGGCTTGCCATATTCTTCTCTAGCTCATTTTAAAGATGAGGAAACTGAGGCAAATAGCGTTAAGTGACTTGCCCAGGGTCACCCAGCTAATAAATGTCTGAGGCCAGATTTAAACTCGGGAAGATGAGTCTTCCTGACTCCAAGTCCAGCCCTGTATCCACTGAGCCACCTAGGGATAGAAAATTACCAGTTCTTGTATTTGCCTACCTAGAAGATCTTAGCTAACCCTTAAATTCTCAGATACTCATCTAAAAATATGTCCTCCAGCAATATCCCTGACTTCCTTCAAGGCCACCCCATTTATGAGACCTTTCCTAAACACTATAGGTGTTAGTGTTTTCTTCATCCTTGAGATTATTTTGTGTTTTCTTTCTATGCAAACATATATACACATCTATCTCTCCATCTATGTGTGTCTGTCTATATCTATCTATCTATCTATCTATCTATCTATCTATCTATCTATCTGTCTGTCTGTCTGTCCGTCCGTCCGTCCGTCCGTCCGTCCGTCCGTCCGTCCGTCTATCTGTCTATCTGTCTATCTATCTATCTATCTATCTATCTATCTATCTATCTATCTATCTATCTATCATATATTTCAGTACATTTTGTTTTCCACCAGCAAAAAAGTAAACTCTTTGAGGACAAAGACTATTTAAAAAAATCTTTTGGATTCCTGTGGTTTAGCATAATGCCTGGAAGACAGTAGGTGCTTAAAAACTTCTTTCTGGATTGCATTGCCCAACAACTTTATTCTCCTTGCCGGAAACCACATACAACCTTCCTCTCTATTTGCAGGTTTTAGCTGTACGTATGCTTTGCCTGGCTCAACCTACCTACTGTGCATGACATCAAGAATGAAGAGTAGACTGCTTTTCAGCTTTTGAGGGTCCTAGTTTTTTAAAATGTAAATAAAAAACAGCTCCAAATGGCACATGATTTAATTTTTAAAAAGTAATCTACTTTTCTAGACTTTCCCCTTTCTGACTCAATGCACTAATTTGTCTAGACCTATGATTTCAGTGGTATAACTCAGGAAACTCTCAACTACGGCAGGTAATGAAACTCCTTCAACTAAGGCAGATCTACAAGTATACCCCAACAGCATCTCCTAGAGAGAGATGCTGGGGCACTGAGAGGTTGTGACTTACCTAGGGTCACATGACCAGAGTGTGTCAGATGTGGGACTTGAACCCACAGTCTCTTGGGTTCTTTATCAAGGCTGGCTCTCTGTCTACCGTGCCATGCTACCTCTCAATGTTGTAACGTATCAATGGGAATCCTAACTTGTGTGCGGTGTGACTAAGTACAGTAAGACAAATACAATGTCAGTATCAGTGTCTCATAATCTAATGATGATTCTTTGTAGGCCATTCTCCCCCTGCCCCACTCCCCTCTGTCCCTGAGTACATAGAATCAGTTCCTATCTAGGAATAAAGAAGGCCTTTGGATATGTAAGGCCTTCCAGGCAATCATCTTTGATTCGGTCTGTCTGGCTGAGGACCATTCATAATCAGCTGTTCCTGCATTAGTGGGCTGAAACTGAAGGATGGAATTTCATAAAGAATAAGCCTTTCCAGGAAAAAAGGGTAACAGCTCAGACACGGTTCACTCTGGAGATTGCCGTCCAGAAAGTCACAAATGGATCCTCTCGAGTTGCCACAGCAATGCTTGCAGATTATGACATGGAAGCAGAGCGGGGTCATGATTGTGGGATGTGTAAATGCTCTTGTGATCCTGTTTCTTATTTCCGTGGGGAAGAAAAAGACAGTCAGTAGAGTGAAAGAAATTCTAAACAGGGAAGGAGATTCAGGCACTTAGGCAAATGGTTTTCTAAATGGCTTTGTTATTGAAGGGTTACTAAAAATTCAACAAAACCTAGAGGTCTAGTAAAAAAAAAAAGTTCAAAATGATATCATTGGAGATTTGGAAAGTGAACGAATCCAGATTAACATAACTACTTTTAGGCAACGGAGAGTATCTTTAATTTGGATGCTTAGGACAGCAAGAAGGAGACAATAATGATTTAAGCTATGTGAAAAATGATTTTTTTTCAAGCTCCTTCTAAAAACTTCTTTTGAGATCACCCGTCATTTGGCTCATTGATAATCTGGAGTTGTAATAAAACTCATTAATTCATAGTAAAGTATGAAGTAGTGAAAAATATGAATCACAGAATATTCTAAAAGAAATGCCTTTTTTTAAAAAAAAACTTCCAAATACATAGAGTATTAAAGATTCTTAAGATCTGTACTTGAAATCTGGAGACCACAATTAATAGACCCAAATACCTTGCAGTCTTTGCAGTGATAATAGGCTTAAAGTTTCTGGCCGAATTTTAATAGAGTAATAAAACTGGAATGTACAATGGATTCTTTGGAAAATGAGTTAGAGTTTTCATTCTGCTTGAATATGAAGGATCTGTGATTTCTTTGGCATAGGAACTGTTGATTGATGCAGATTGCAATGTATTTATAAGATATACAACCTTGTGTAAGAATATATTCTTGGAGATTTGCCAAAGGCCCCTGAGAGGTTTAGTGAGTTACCCAAAGTCACAAAGCTAATATTCTTCACAGGCAGGATTTGAACCCAAGTCTTCCTGACTGCAGGTCCAACACATTCCCTATTATGTCTTTCTAGGCTTTTTACTAAAGATTTAAAAAAAAAATATTTACCCAACATGTAAATAATCTCAAGAATTAACAAATGACAGCGACAGGAGTTTCAGTTATGCAAGATGAACTAGAGGGAGCTGATAGTGCCAACAATCGCATTTTGTACCGACAATTGAGGACAAATTTTTGGCCAGATCTTTCTTATAAGTTAAGCCATTCCTATGCCTTCAAATGCTTTCTTTATGCAGGTGACTCATGTCTGTATCTCTATCCCCAGCCTCTCTTCAGAGAGATTGACTGAAATCTCTTCGTAGCTTATAGGAAATCTCTCTGTGGGTTCGTGTCAGTCAATTAACAGGTGTTCATTAAGCACTTTCTATGCGGAAGCGCAGTGCTCCCTCTGGCACTTCAAATTCAACATGCCCCAAACTGCACTTCCTCCTTATTCCCTTATGTCTGTCAATGGTACCACTCTCCTGCTAGTTATCCAGGCTTAAAAGCTCAGTGTAACCTTTGACTTCTCTTCCCTCACCTCCCTCATCTAATCAATTGCCAAGACCTGCTTATTCCATTCTTTCTCTTCAGTCTCTCCAATATTAGCCCCTTCCTTTTCATCTCATTGTCACTACCCTAATCCAAACCCTTATTACCTTTGCCTTGTACTAGTGAAATAACCTCTCTACTGGTCTCTCCATCTTTAGCCTTGAGATTTCATAGCTTATCCTGAAATTATTGCCGTTTAGTTGTTTTTCAGTTTCATTCAACTCTTTATGACCTCATTTGGGGTTTTCTTGGCAAAGATATGATTTTCCATTTCCATCTCCAGCTCATTTTACAGGTGAGGAAACTGAGGCAAACAGGGTTAAGTGACTTACCAAGGGTCACACAACTAGTATGAGTTGAGTTTGGTGTATTACTATACCAAACTATTTGTTTGCATTTAGCTTGGAGTCAGGAACACTCATGTTCATGAGTTCAAATCTGGCCTCAGACACTTACTAGCTGTGTGACCCTGGGCAAGTTGCTTTACCATATTTGCCTCAGTTCTCTCATCTATAAAAAGAGCTGGAGAAGGAAATGGCAAACCATTCCAGTATCTTTGCCAGGAGAACCCCAGATAAGGCCCCAAAAGTCAGACATGACTGAAAAATGACTGGGCAACAAATTTAGATCTGTAATAATTTTTATATTGTTTGGTCTTTTTAATGAATGGATCAATCAATAAACAATTATGCACATTCAAGATACCAATGTATAGGAGGCAATCCCTGAGGGAAGTAATAAACGTTGGGAGGACCAAGAAAGGCCTTTTACAGAAAGTAGGATAGGAGCCGATTCTTGAAGATAGATAGGAAGCAAGGGGTAGAGTCAAGGGGTAGAGCATCCTGGGCATATGGTTCAGCCAGTGGAAAAGGCACCAAATTGGAAGCTGGAGGGCTATGTGCAAGAACAATGATAGCATATATGAATAATATGTGAATCATAGCATATATGAATGGAGTAAAGTGTAAAAAGACTAGGAAGGTAGGAAGGGATCAGGTCACAAAGGGCTTAAAAAGCCAAATAGAGAATTTTATATTTGATCCTGGAGGTAATAGGGAGCTACTGGAATTTATTGAGTAGAGAGATGGCATAGGTAGACCTGTGCTTTAGGAGGATCAGTTTACCAGCTGAATAGAAGATGGACTGAAGTGGGGAGAGACTTGAAGTAGAGAGTTGAACCATTAGGCTATTGTAACAATCAAGGTCTGTGGTGATGAAGGTCTGCACCAAGGTGGTGGCAGTGCCAGAGGAGAGAAAGATGGATATAGGAGAGTTGTTATGAAGGTAAAAAGGAGGGCTATTCACAATTTATCCTATCCTTAGGAATAAGATAGAATGATGTGGGCCAAATGATATTACTATTAGATGGATTCAGAGCTGATTGATAGCTCACCTCAAAGAGTAGCCATTAATGAACTGATAGCAAATTCAAAGGAAGTTTGCTGTGGAATACCAGAATATATAGTTGGACTTGTGCTGTTTTAAGATTTTTATCAATGACCCAAATGAAAGCGTGGACAACATGCATATTAATTTGCAGATGGCATGAAGCTAGAAGAAATAGTGAACATGTTGGATGACAACCAGCATTCAATAGCTCAACAGACTAGAATGATGAATTGAATAGTGCCTGCAATATGGTTATGGCTGCACAAGTAGAGAGAAAGGTATGTATAGATTTAGTAGCAAGCATTTTTTAAAGTATGTACTCTTGCCAAGCACTCTGCTAAAGGCTTCATAAATCTCTCATTTGATCCTCACAACAACCCTTGGAGGTAGTTGCTATGATTATCTCATTTTACAGATGAAGAAATTTAGGCATAGGTTAAGTGACTTGCCTAGGGTCACATAGATAGAAAGTATGTGAGGCCAGATTTGAACTCAATTCTTCCTGACTTCAGATCCCAGGGCTCTATCCACTGCACCACACATCTGTCTCCAAATCAATATATTGTGGAGGTAGAAACAACCAGACTTGGGAACAGATTGGACATGTGGAGGTTTTATGAGACAGGAATTAAGAACAATAATGAGACTGTGAAGGTGACTGAGAAGAGGGCTGTGTCATCACAGTAAAAGAAGTTGGGAAGGGAAGGATGTTTTCTTTCATTTACCTATCTCTGTAGTTTTAGTTCCTGAGCTGGCAGTTTGTGCCAGGCTCAGCAACTAGCCACTCCTGTGCTTTTGGGTGGGCTACTTAGCTCTACTTGGGGCCCTTGGGTTTGTGAGTTGAACATTGATTTTAAATTCTATTTTACTAAGACCTAATCAAGCTAGATTTAATATTCCCCTTTGCTGTTCCTTACCCTTACAAGCTTACTCAGGTAAACTCAGGTTACCTTGATCACAATTCTATTCTTGGGGCTCATATCTCCACCCTAATCTTTTGACTTGTGCCTCTACCTTTGTAACGTCACCCCTCACTTTCCGGAGAAATTTGATTAATCTAAAGATCAAGCTCAAATTTAAACTCGCATCACCTGCAGACTAATCCCATCACTTAAGGACTGCTCCCCTCACCTGAGAACTGATCTCAATCTCTCAAAGATGTACTGAAGATGATGCTCATCCCACCCCTTCATTAAAACATCTAGCTTGATCTGTTATCTTGTTAATCACTATGAAAGAGCCTATCATCCTTACTTTGGGGTCTTCGAGGAGTCATTGACCCAATTGATTGGCTACTGCTCACCAAGCAGGATGTGATCAATGGCTTCTTTCTATCTTTGGCTTGGGTGGCACAGAGTCAGGCCTGGAGTCAAGAAGACTCATCTTCTTGAGTTCAAATCTGGTCTCTGACATTAACTTAGCTGTGTCAAATCACTTAACTGTTTGCCTCACTTTCCTCATCTATAAAATGAGCTGGAGAAGGAAATGGCAAACCACTCTAGTATCTTTGCCAAGGAAACTCTAAATGGGGTAATGAAGAGTAGGACAGAATTGGAAATGATTGAACAATAAAGCTTAGCTAATAAATTGATCATTGTTGCCTCAGTGTACCTTTATTTCCATTGTGACAGGTTTCTTGCACTGATGTCTAACTCCTAGATCATTGAAGTTGAGATTCCTCTGTGGTGTCCTAGGAAAGATTTCTAGGGACCTCAGAGTCCCTAAACAACTGGGCTGTCACTGACTGAGAACTGCCCCATCTTCCTAGGCTTCCATGCCTTACACCCTGGGACTTTCTCTGGGATGGGTCTTTTATTTTTAATGACTCTAGACACAGAACCTTGCAGACCACATGTGTCTTTGGTTGTTGGGCTGGGAAGCTGGGCCTTGTTTGACTGTACTGTTATTGGCCTTGTTGGCAACCCCTTTTCTTAAGCCTGTATGTAAGCTTCTGGCTGACTTTTTACACATACACACTTCTTTGGTGGAGGTAGAAGTGGGAATGGGGGAGCTGGAGGAAGTCACCATAATTTATCATTGGATTTTTTGGTCATTATTCAGTCTGGGGTGAACTTCAAGTTTTTGTTGAAGTAGGTGTGGGGAGCTGGAAATTCTGCCTCTGTTCTGGAAGCCATCCTAGGTAGAAGTCTCTGGTATTTTCTTTGTACTGAGTCACCCAGGTACTGTAGTGGATAGAGTACTGGACCTAGAGTTAGGAAGAGCTGAGTTCGAATGCAGCTAGATTATTGTGACCCTGGGCAGTCCACTTAACCTCTGTTTACCTCAGTTTCCTCATCCTAGACTGGGGAGATAATATCGCCCATCTCCCAAGGTTGTGAGGATAAAATGAGATGGCATACACAAAGTGATTTTCAAACCTTAAAGCATTATATAAATGTTAGCTATTATTTTCAGCATCTAGGTGGTGCAGTGGATAGAGTACCTGGCCTGGAGTTGGGGAAAACTCATCTTCCTGAGTTCTAATCTGGTCTCAGACACTAAATTAGCTGTGTCACTTAACCTTGTTTGCCCCATTTCCTCATCTGTAAAATGAACTAGACAAGGAAATGGCAAACTACTTCAGTCTGTTTGGCAAGAAAACCCCAAGTGGGGTGACAAAAAGTTGGACATGACTGAACAACTATAAATTATTTTTATTATGCTGGGTTGTTAGTTGTGTGTAAAATCTTTTCTAGATTGTAAGGTTTATGAGAGTAGGGAATATGTTTTCCCCAATCCTTAGCACATTGCTTTCCACATAGTAGGGACTTAATTTGTTTGTTTACTGGAGTTAAGTAGGGGAACACTAAGAGAGATAGGCTCCCTATCAGCTCTAAGGATGAGGGAGTGGGGGAAGAGGGACATTCTTCCTTGATTAAATAATTTTTTAGAACTCCAGTAGACATAAAAGAAAGTGCGTGGGATTATGGTGTAAACTAAATTCATTTTCAATGTTATATTATCAAATAAGTATGTGTTTGCTCTTCCATGAAACCTTTCTTTCCTGGTTTTCCAATGTGGGTTGCTTTGAAATCTTGATTTATAATACTGCCTCCTCTCCCAGCATTATTAACGGCCCAAGAAAATGTCATGTTTTTTTTTCACTTTAAAAAAGAGATATACAGAGTTCAGAAAGAGCCTTACATTGGATCCTGGCTGCTAGAGAAAACAGAATTTACATGTAGCAATCCAGGGAAGTTTCCAAGGCAACACCAGCTTCCTATGACATCCTATGAGAGGTCACAATTGTGGCAGGCATGTCAATACTGCTGGTTAAGCCTTGAGAAGTCCTTTCTGGTTAGGATGTGAACATCATGGCCTCACCTTTGGATTCCAAAGCAGATTCGACACAAGAGTTCTTAAAAAAACAATACTTTTATTGGCTTCTCATCCTTTGGCAACAGCACACTCATATGCAGCTTGTTGATTTGGCTGAATCCTTCATTCAGGAGCTTGGTAAGTAACCCAGTCCTGAGGGACTATGTCTCTCTATACAAGACATATGTGTAAGTCTTATTGTAGACAGGAGACTACTGACTAGATCCTTCTTTTTCCTTTGGCCTCCATAGGAATATCTCTTAGTTTAAGGTCAGGAGGAAGAGAAGAGTTTTCTTTCTCAGCTGGGTCAGTTCCTTGTTGTTGCTGTTGGATCTAGTTGACATTCACAAACTGAGTGCTGACTTGACTCTCTAAGGTTTTCTTTTAAAGGGACCCAGAAAAAGAGGATCCTTAAGGGTTAGAAGTCTAAAAGATTTGTAATGTCTTGGGCATTACAGCAAATGAATTTTTTTAAAGTAAATTGAGGTTCCTATATTTTAAAATAATGTACCTATGTTTTTAGAATTGTAATTTAGAATCTTTGATGCTGGGGTATATTTAAAACATTTTAAATAAAATGATCTTGAGAAAAAACAATCCTAGAATTTACAATGACACATGATCTTAATGTCTAATATAGGGATATTAATGGGAGTAATTTTAGAAAAACAATCAACTTGGTGGAAGGGAAAGGAAAGAATAATCCCATGGAGAATTTGAAGTAGTGAAAAGGAAATAATCCCTAAGATAATCAAAGAGCTTGAGATGGCCGTTTTCGTTTCAAACCTTTTTTTTTTTAATCAAGTTTAGAAGATAATTGCACTACAGTAGAAAGGGAGGTGAAGACTGGTTACTTATACAAGGACAAGGTTGCGGTTTAGGATATGTTCAACTTTAGGAAAGAAAATAGATGGAAGCAAGAATTTGAGTGAGAAGAAAGCAAGCTGTGAGAGTGTGAATAAAAAGACACTGTCTCAAACATCTTGAAAGAAAAAGAGAAAAAGGTGGGTTTTTTTAAGAGAAAATAAGGTTATGGAAATTTTGAATGCATTTTTATTCAGCACATCACCATCTTCAGAAGAAAAAGGATGTGGAAGTGGTTCTTCATTAAAGAAGATCATTGGATATCTTGAGGAAAGGCAAATAACTGTGTAGGAGGACAGGGAAATGAGGAGCAAATTTACCAAGGCCATAAAAGGAGACATGGTAGAAGTACTTAGAGAGAAAGACAAAACTGCTACATGGAGAAGCAGTGGTGGGTAATCATTTGTTGACATGACGTTTGTCTTAAGTAGTAATAAGGGAAGAAATGAACAAGATGAAATGGCAAATGGTACCTTCAGATAGCTCAGTGGTGTAGTGGATAGAGCCTTGGGCCTGGAGTCAGGAAGACCTGAGTTCAAATCCAGTCTCATATTCTTCCTAGCTATCTTACCCTGGGCAACTCACTTAACCCCTGCCTTAGTTTGTCCAACTGTAAAATGGGGATCAAAATAGCACCTACATCTAAGGTTGTTATGAAGATCAAATGAGATAATATTTGGAAAGTGTTTAGCTCAGTGCCTGGCAAAAGGTAGGTGCTTAATAAATATTTTTTCCCTTCCTCATATATTTTAGAATAAAAGCAGATCTTCAGCAGGAAGTTAAAGATGGGAAGTGTGTGGATTTTTTTTAAAAAGCATTTGAAGGATCTGAATTTGGAATAGGAAGTAAATGGTATGAGGGAGGGGGAGCAATCTGTTTCAGGATGGAAAAAGAACATGGTAGTGTTTCAAAAAAGATAGAGGGAGAAATAGGTCCAAATTATAGACTAGGGATTTTGATATTATGACTAAAATGAAGTGTGAAGAAGGTATGTCTTGTGAATATGATCTTTCAGAAGACAGGAAGACTTTGGACTGAAGATGAAGGATGGCAACAAGCATATTTTCCCAGTGTAGATGATTTGGTTCTCAGTCTTTATGAGAAGATAGTAATGCTACTCTAGAGAAGTGATTTGATTTATAAATTGGGTTCAGAACTTGAGAAAGCAGAGTTTCTTAAGATAGAGAAGAACTTTTTAAAATTTAGTTTTTTATAAAAGGCTTCTTTAGTTATAAGTAAGAGAGCAAAAGTCTTGAGTACCTAGATTGATCCTTTAGATAAGGGTTCTTAACCATTTTTGTGTATGGACCCCCATGGCAGTATAGGGCAGACCTCTTCTCATTATAAGGTTTAAAAATCCATAGAATGCATAGCATTACACAGGAAACCAATTACACTGAAATCTAGTTATCAAAATATTTTTAAAAAAAGTTTATAGAACCCAAGTTAAGAACTCTTGCTGTAGGAGAAGAAAAAATGTTCTTGAATTCCTAGTTGAGGCATAGGTATAAGAAACATTTTACTTAGGAAGGGCCTAATGTAAAAACATGAGAAGATGAAGATTAAATTTCGTGTATGAATTTTTGTCAGCATCTTTAAATAAAAGGAAATTCTTCTCATGGAAATAACATGACATGACATGGAAGTTCATTGTTATTTCCAGGAGATTTTAAAATTTATCTAGTTTCCTCAAGGACTTCTCATTCCCAACAGTTTTCACCCTGTGTTTTTGTCATATGTCCCCTTGCATGTATCCAGCTTCATAATCCAATTGCCTGCAATATAATTCAACAAAAGTGGAACTTTCTTTTATTAATCCTTGTGACAACTAATGAAGACTAATGAGGATGAATGAGGACAGTGTTGCATGGAGGAAGAAAGCTCGTTTCCCACTGTGTTGTATAAAGGCAAATTTGTTTGTAAGAGAGAGAAGTAGGAAAAAATAGAATCATCTAATTACCTAATTTATGTTGAAAACTAACAGCAGTGAGCTAACTGAAATGTAGACTTCTGGTTAGAAAGGAAACACATGCACACAAACTGGAATGATTTTTCTCATAACAGAGACTAATTTTTTAGTCTGAAAGGAGAAATAAAATGTCCAGGGTTTATTGTTGACTGGTAAACATTTTAAGCCCTTGTGAAATGATGACTGACTTCAGAGGCACAGAAATTTTGGATCCTGAAGAAATTCTGAGATAGGGCTCTCTTCCACTCTGCCAGTGGCAAAAATTGTAATGCTGAGGCTGATCTCTCAGAAGTATCTTCCTCTGCAGGCCTCGAGGCTGAAGGTTCCCCACCCCGAATAAGCGTTAATCTGGTTAGGTCAGTGTCTGTGTTGAAGCTCCACATCTCCTTCAATTCAATTAAACACGAGTCTAGAAGAGACACCCAATGACAAGGACTACATTTTGTGTTACCCTTGTTGTTGTTCAGTTGTTTTCAGTCATGTCTGACTCTTTGTGACCCCATTTTGGGTTTTTCTTGGGCAAGAAACTGGAGTGGCTTGCCATTTCCTTCTCTGGCTCATTTTACAGATGAGGAAACTGAGGCAAACAGGGTTAAATGACTTGCCCAAGGTGACATAGCCAGTAAGTGTCTGAGGCTGCATTTGAACTCATGAACACGAGTGTTCCTGACTCTAGGCCTGGCACTCTATCTAGATGCCCTTGTTTTACACTTACACATTTTTAAAAGAAATCATAAATGCAACTTTTGAATCCACAATATGAAGGACTCAGGATCATTTTGTTGAAATCTCACTTCTCTGGCCTGTAGCTCCATCCTACTCCCACCCCCAAACTCTGGAAGCATTTACTATGCGTCATCACCGTGTACTAATAAAAACTCCCACTGCAAGCATGAAGTTCATGATATTAAAGAAGGAACATCCATAAAATAATAATAGCTAGCATTTATTTAGAATGTGAGCTCCTTGAGAGAGGGAATGTCATACTTTTCTATTTCTATCGCCAGTGCTTAACATATAGCAAGCACTTAATATATGCTCCCCCCCCATTCATTTATTATATAGCTCTTTAAGGTTTGCAAAGAAATTTTTGAATATTTATCCCATTTGATCTTCACAATAACCTTGTAAGGTAGATGCTATTTTTATCCCCATTTTATGGATGGGGAAATAGAGGCTTAAGAAAAGTTAGGTGACTGCCCAGAATGACACAGCTAGCTAGTATCTGAGGCAGTATTTGAACTCAGGTCTTTCTAATCAGAAGTCAGGAAGAACAAAGATAAGGCCCAGCACTCTAACCACTGTGCAACCAAGCTGCCCTAAACTATGAAAGCTCTATTAATAGTTTGGCGAAAACAAAATAGAAGTCAAAATAGAACCTTTGAAAAATAGATGGAAACCTTCTTGTCTTGTTCTCAGGTGTTGCACTCTGTGTGGCTCCTCCTGCAGTTCTTCTTGGCTTTCAGAGGTCAGCACCAAGGAGTGCTCTCAGGTAAGTTCAAAAACCCTCTGTTAAAGAAAATCTTGGTAATTGAGTAAGTCAGAGAAGGCCTCCAGAATTTTCACTGTATGGCAAGAGACCCAGGTTTCCTTCAGTTAATATAGTTCATAGCTCTAGTGATGGAAAGCCAGAAGAAGAATATCCCCTTACTGAAGTCTACTTTGTCCACCCATTCTGCTGTTCTCTGGTCTCACCAAAGCTTGTTTGCTGAGAGGATGGACTTAGCTTGTACCCTGTAGCTTTCCAACTTGAAAAAGGTTCCTGTCATCAGCTCTGTCTGTGGTCAACTGCAATGACTATAGATTGTGAAATCCTTTCTCTAGTCCCAACAGAGCACACCTCGCCTGGTTAGGAATTGATAAAGCATCCCTTGAGTAAGAATCTCAGCCATGTGGAATTATCCATTCACCCTAGGAGAGATGGGTGGCACACACTATTGATTTTGAGAAAGGAAGAGAAGTGAGGGTAGGGAAAAGATTTCAGCATTGGCTACATAAACTTAGCATTCTTGAAAAATGTAAATAGTCAAGAATATTTTATTAAGTACTTCGGCTAGAAGAGACTTTAGAGATCATCTATCCCAACACTCTCATTTTACAGAAGAGGCAAGTTGAAGCCAGAAAAGTTAAGGGACCTGGTGATGGAGGTCATAATGCTAATGATTGGCCCCAAACCCAAGTTTCTGGCTATGAGTCTATTCCTCAGAAACCAGTTATTTTCATTTTGGTTTAAAAAACAAATAGAAAAAAGTTATTTGATTAAAATTTATTTTCTATGTTTTTCTTAATTTTAACAGAATAGCAACAATAACAATTTATTTGCTAGTTTTCATTGGTGAAATTATTTTGTTGTTGAGCTTTTTAAAAAAATACAGTTGTCAATATGTATGTTCTTCCAATTTTACTGTTATTACTTGACATAACTTCATGTTTCTTACACATATATTTCTTTGAATTTCTTATTTATCATTTGTTATGGTATAATATCACAATGTATTGATATACTACAATTTAATCAGCCATTCCTCAATCTTTGGTCATGGATGTATCTAGCAATATCTCTGTATAGCTACATCTCCATCCCCATTTAATAACATCTTTAGGATATATTTGCAATAGTAGGCTCACTTAGGTCAAAAAATATGATCAGTTTGGTAATTCTTGTTGCATATTTTCAGGTTATTCTTCAGAAAACTTATATTTTAAAGATTTACCAACAACATAAAAGAATATATTTTTCACTGAAGCTGAATTCCCCACCATTGAATTTTATCATTTTGAGTCATTTTTGCCAACTTGATGGATAAGATGATATACCCTAAAATCCTGAAAAATACCCTCTGTTCATATCACCCACTTTTTTTTTATTGGGAATACTTATTATTCTTATAGATTTCTATCAGCTTTTCAAAGCTTACAAATGTCAGATTTTATCAGATACATTTACTACAATGATTTTTCATCAATCTATTGCTTTTATTTCTATTTTGGAAACATTGCTTTTTACTTGTACTATCTTCTTTTTCGTCTCTGTATAATCAAATCTATCCATTTTCATCTCCAATATTCTTTTCCACTTTTTGATAGGTGAAACTTTTTTTTCCTCCATAATGAAGAGAAACATATCCTTTCCTTCCAGTTTTTTACATTCCTAAAATACCTAGATGATTGACCCAATTGAGATTTATTGTTGCATGTGCTAAGTTGTCAATCTAAGTGAACTTTTTATTGCCATTCTATTTTCCAATTTCCCCAACAATTTATATTGAATGACTTCATGCCCTCATGTTTTGTAATTTTGGGTTTATCAAACATTAGTCTCATATTCATTAGGATATGTTTCTGAATTCTCTATTTTCTGTTGCAGGTTCTTTTTTCAAAGTTCATTACCAATTTTTATAATTGATACTTTGTAGTGTATTTTAAAATTTGGTAGGATGAGAGTCTCCCTTTCATGATGAGAACCTAAAAATTATTTAGTTTCCTTAAGAATTGCTAAGTTATTTTCTCATGAAAATGTATGAGGATAGGTTATGCAAGTATTATTACCCTAATTTTACAGACAAAAAATTATACAGATGTGGAAGCAGATGTTCTGAGAGAAACTTATAAATAGCCACAAAGCTATTTATAAAGTCTTTTTTTTGTGTGACTGAGGCTAGATTCATACTCAGACATCTCGACTCCAAATGCATGGGTTCCTCCTCCCACGATGTCCATGTCGCAGGACTCCCAGCCATTCGAATGATCTTGAGAGCAGCCCCAGGCTCAATCAGACAGGAGCCTTTAATCCTTTCAAAATGGTGCCAATGGACATGCCTGTCCATAGCCTCCATTAATATGTGCTTTCAAAAGTTCTAAACAAAAGCTCACTTCTTTATTTTGAGTTTATCACTTCTTTTAGCAAGTTGATCAGAGGATTCCCTAAATGAATCCCTTGCACTTGTTATCTGTTCTTTAGTAGAATATAAGATCCTTGAGGATGGGGACTGATTTTCTATTTTGTTGTTTTTTTCTTTTATCTTCAACTACCCCTTCCCCCCAGCAGCACAGTGCCTTGCACATAGAAAGAGTAGTAAAAATCCCAATGTTTCACAAATTAGAGTTCATGCAGTATCAGTCCAACTACCAATGGTCTGGTATGTAGAATGAAATGAATTTTTTTTAAATCCTATGCAAAAACAAATAATATCAAGAAAAAGGTATAAAAAATGATGAACATAAGAAAGCAGCAGACACATTAGCTCCACATGTTCTCAACATAAAAACAATGGAAAGGACCCACCATGTAGCCAGGCACCTCCCGGAGGGCAGCCTCTCAGGCAAAGAGATGGCACTATCTAGGAAGTAATCGAGTTAGAGAGAGAGTGCTTGGATCCAGCAACAACTGAGGTGGACACTGCCCCAGGAACCTCAGGAAATACCTTCTCTAATAGAATTTTCATTCTAAAATTCTTGGTTTAAGGTTACTGGAGAAGTAATTCCTCAGGAGGAATGCCAAACACCACCCCATATGCTGTGCGAGCTCAAGAGTTCTGTTCTCTTCTTCACAAATTCCATGCTTTTGAGAGCATTGACTCTGGCAATTATCTCCCTTGGGCTGGCTTTTTGTGGCTTCTTGGCAGCAGTCATCCTTCTGAAGGGGCTGCCCTCGCTGACATATTTGGCCACATGGCTTCTCTCTTGCCTTTTCCCAAGGCAGTTATTAATATGTTGTTTCTGGTTCCCAGGTCCCCAGTCCCATTCAATCTCTGCTAAAAAGTAAAAGGGCAAAAGACCCAAAGTGTTCTGTCGAACTCCATTTTATATGCCGCCATAAAAGTCTGATGTCTCCTCCAATGTTTGTCCCATAGAAGATCTAGTCAGCCAATTCACTTAACCTTAATTAGAAGATGAAATGGACATTTCCACATCTTCTGTGGCAGAGGTGATCCTGGGTAAATCACTTAACTTCTTCAAGGTTCCTCACTGTTAAATGGGGGATAATAATAACTAACACTTATTTCATAGGATTGTTGTTAGGATCAAATAAGATAATGTTTGTAAAGCACTTAGCGTGTAGTGCCTGACATATACTAGGTGTTTAATAAATGCTTGTTCCTTGGGGCAACCAGGTGGTGCAATGGATAGAATCCTGGGCTTAGAGGCAGAAATATCTGAGTTCATATCCAGGCTCAATCACTTACTAGCTGTGTGACCCTGGGCAAGTCACTTAAACCTCTGTTTGCCTGTTTCCTTAACTGTAGAAAGGGGATAATTAAAGTAAGGATCAAATGAGATAATAATTATGAAATAGCATATAGCAAGTTCTATATAAATGTTAAGCTATAATAATAATCATTAATATTAGTATTCAGACTTACAAAGCTGTCTATGACACAAAAAAAGGTTCTGTAGGGAATGTACTCTCAAATGTCTAAACAAAGGCTCATCTCTCTGGCTTATCAAACAGATCATGCAATTAAGTCACCCAAATAGAACAATAAGCTTCTTGAGGGGCAGGCATACTGGGAATGAAGTCAGGGATAAGGGATGATATGATAAATTAAGTTTGGGATATGTTGAATTTAAGATGCTAAAGGGATAAATGAAGTTTGTGATGTGGGGCTAGAATTTAAGAGTAGTGGAGTTTGACATGTAGACTTAATAGTCTTCTGTGTAAAGATGATAATTAAACTCAAGGGTCCTGATGAGATCACAAAGAGAAATGGTGTATAGAGAAGAAGGAAGCCTTGGGAATGGCCTCGTTAATGGTTAGGAGATGGAAGATGATGCCTTCCTGATAACTTTGGGAGTAGGCTTTAGTATGCTTGGTCTATGTACATCACACCTGAGCTCAGAAAACTCCAGTGGTTCCCTCTGACATAGGATCAAATCCATGCTATTCTCTTTTGACATTTAAAGCTTTTTACAGACTGGCTCCAATCTTTCCCTTTTCATCTGTATTTTTTGTTATTCCCTTTTATGCACTCTATAATCCAACCAAACTGGTCTTACTGCTCCCACACACATTTCCTTTGTCTTTGCAATGACTGTCCCTGAGTTTGGGATTCATTCCTCCCTCAGATTTGTCTCTTAAAATTACTAGTTTTCTTCAAAGCTTAGCACAAGGATCACTGTGTATATAAAATCCTTCTTGCTTCACACATAGTGTCTTCCCTCAAATAGTCCTTTGCATATGTGAATATACACACACACACACACACACACAACCATACCCACATACACACACACACACACACACATATATATATATATATATATATATACATATACAAGGTGAATATTTGGGATAAAGCAGTAAATATGTATATACATGTATATATGTATGCACACATATAATAGATACATATACACATGTACATATATGTATATGTAGTCTTCCGAGATAAAATATAAGTTCCTTGAGGGTAGGGACTGTTTCATTTTTGTGTTTGTTTGTTTGCTTTTTTTGGTTTGTATTTCTGTTTGCATTGTGTTTGTATTCCCTGTTCCTAGCACAGTGCTTAACATATGATAGAGACATAATAAATGCTTGTCGAAAGACCGAACAAAGGAGACTGAAAACAGGGAAAAAGGGGAGATTCGAGAGAAGAAAGTTATCTAGAAGCCCAGGAAGGAGACAGTAGTGTCTGAGAGGTGGTTAATGGTATTAGAAGCAGTGAAAAAATTATCCTTCCAATTAAGCTTTCCTTAATCTCTATCAAAATAGTTTTGAAGTTTTCTTCATATAAATCGTGTATGGAAAAATACCATACTGCAAGTGTCAAAGGTAGATGGGTATATATCTATTGTTTGTAAAAAATTGCTGGCAAAAAATGTAAGGGGCAGCTAGTTGGTGCAGTGAATAGAGTGCTGGACCAGAGTAAAGACCTGCATTTAAATCTGGCCTCAGACATTTACTAGTCATGTGACCATGGGCAAGTCACTTTACCTCAATTTCCTTATCTGTAAAATGAGGATTATAGTACTTATCTCCAAGGGCTGTTGTGAGGACAAAATGAGATAATATTTATAAAGCACCTTGCAAATCTTAAAATGCTATATAAATGCTAGCTTTTATTATTGCTACTATTATTATTTAATTCCTACCCAGGTGAGCAAAGATGATGGTTGTTGACTCATATTGAGCAAGTGATCTTTCTAATTGGGCTTTATGTGATGTTAAAGATGCTTAGGTTAGGCAGGAGGAAGAATGTTGTAGAGTTTGGGAGCTTACATGGGTTCTAGAAATTACCTCTAAATGAGGCTTCATGATACAGTGGTTGGTATATAGAGCACTAACTCGAGGATTGGTATACCTGAATTTGAATACCACCTCTGACACTAAGTAAATATGTGACTTTGGATTACTCCCTTTACCTTTCCGAGCGTTAGTTTTCTGAGTGGTAAAATAAAGGTGTATAGAATCATTGAATTATAGATCAGGAAAGACTTCAGAGATAATCAAGTTAGGTCTCCTGAATCCCAGTGCAATGTTCCTACCTGCTTTCTTGCTTATTAAATCTGAAAAGTAGGAATAAAGTCAGAATGTTTGATCTGAATCTTTAGAATATGTTAACAAAGCAAGTTGCAGAAGCATCTACTGGACAATTCTGGGAAAAGGACAGAAAAATCATAGCCTCTGTTTTTGCTTGGGTGGCCGGTTTATTATGTATATAATCATTCTAATGAGAATTGTCTATATAAAAATTGAGGGTACTCTTGATGAAAAATTAAGGGGAAGCAGTCAGGTATTCACAGACAATTTTTCTTTTACAGTAGACTGGCAGCTTCCCTGGTTTCTTCAAGAAGCCTTACCCAATTCCCCTTAGTGCTCTACTGCATTCCCCTATTGATTATCTCTGATTTATCCCATATATATCTTGTTTTTATGCAGTTTGCATCTTGTCTTTCACATTAAACTATGAGCTCCTTGATAACAAAGGGCTGTTTTTGCCTTACGTTGTATCTCTAGCACTTAGCACAATGTCTGGCACATAGTAGGTGCTTGTTGACTTGACTTGCACGACATTGTTGCTAGACGGAGAGGTGTAGGAAAAATGAAATCCTCTTACATTTATTGCTTATGGAGTCATAGATTGATAACAAAGGGACCTTCTAGTTCAATCTTTCATTTTATAGGTGAAAAACTGAGACCCATAGCAGTTAAATAACTCCTTAATATTCATACAAGTACAAATATCTAAGCTTTTGGAAATAAAACTCATTATTTGACAAAAACTGCTGGGAAAAGTGAAAAAAAAAATACGGCAGAAATTAGGTATAGACTAACATCTCACGCTATATACCAAGATAGGGTTGAAATGGGTAAATGATTTATGCATAAAGTGTGATACATAAGCAAATTAGGAGAGCATGGAATAGTTTATCTGTTAGATCTATGGATAAGTGAAGAATTTAGGACTGAAGAAAATATAGAGAGCAATACAAAATGTGAAATAGATAATTGTGATTATATAAAATTAAAAAGTTTTTGCACAAAGAGAATGCAATCCAAATTATAAGGAAAGCAGAAAAGCTGGGAAAAATTGCAATAAATATGTCTGATAAAGGTCTCATTTCTCAAACATATAGAGGACAGAGTCAAACTTATAAAAATACAAGTCATTCCCCAATTGCTAAATGGTGAAAAGACATGAACCTGCAGTTTTCCATTGAAGAAATCAAAGCTATATGGAAAAATACAGAAAAAATGCTCTAAATCACTGTTTAGAGAAATGCAAATTAAAACAACTCTGAGGCACTATCTCACATCTATCAAATTGGCTAATATGACAAAAAAGGAAAATGATGGATGTTGAAGGGGTTGTTGGTGGAGTTGTGAACTGATTCAACCATTCAATTTGGAACTATGCCCCAAAAGCTATAAAACTATGCATACCCTTTGATCCAGCAATACCATTGCTAAATCTATATCCCAAAGACATCAAAAAAAGGGGAAAGGACCTATTTGTACAAAAATAGTTATAGTAGCTCTTTTTGTGGTGGCTAAGAATTGGAAATCGAAGGGACCCCCATCAATTGGGGAATGGTGAAACAAGCTGTGGTATATGATTGTAATGGAATATTATTGTGCAATAAGAAATGACAAGCAGGCTGATTTCAGAAAAACCTGGAAAGATTTACATGAACAGATGCATAGTGAAATGAATAGAACCAGGAGAAGATTGTACACAGTTACAGCAATGTTGTTCAGTGAAGAACTGTTCATTACTTGGCTACTCTGATCAATGCAGTGATCCAAGACAATCTCAAAGGACCAATGATGAAGCATACAATCTGCTTCCAGAGAAAGAACTGATATTGTTTGGCTATAGACTGAAGCATGCTATTTTCACTTTCTTTCATTCTCTTTTTCTTTTATGCAAGTGTTCTTGTATAAAATGATTAATATGAAAATGTTTTACATGATTACACATATATAACACATATCTGAGCACCTACCATTTCAAGGAGGGGAGAGGGGAGAAAGGGATAGAATTTGGAACTCAAAACTTTAAAAAATGTTAAAAATTGTTTTAACATGTAATTGGGGAAAAATTGATGCATACACATATATACATATATGCAACGTACTCATATACATATATGTATATATACACATACACAGATATATGTATATATTTACATATGTGCATATATATACACACATGTAAAAGATTCATACAAGTAGTAGGTAGCATAGCTGGAATTTGAACATGGGTCCTCTGATCCAAAATCCAGCATGCTTTTTGTTATACATACTTTTAAAAATTACTTGAAAAGTACAAATATTTGACTCAGAGTAAAATTCAGCCTTGAGAGCTCTCTTGAGACAAGTTGTCTCTTTTGCTTATTGAAATTTTGTAGTACTTTACTAAAGATACAACCATAGATCTAACTTTGCTCAGAGCTTGGCTGAGTATTTATATTGTGTGTTCTTGATTCCAATATCTCGAGGAAATTAATGTTTTACAATTATTATGGAAGTTATCCTGAGTAAAATCCAAATCAAAGGAAGAACCTATTGAAGGCAAGGTCCTCCTAATGCTCCTGTAATAAGATGATAAACTACAATATCAAAGAACCCTTCAAAGCTTCTTCAGGGAAGGCTGAGAGCAACCTAAACACTCACTTTGGAGGAACAAAATGAAAAACACATATGGCCCTCCAGGAGCTTATATTCTACTGGGTGAGAGTGGAGGGAAACTGAAAGCTACCTCTCAGGAATAGTTAAAGTATGCTCCATCACTCAGATTGATGAGGGAACACTTGGATATGTTTTTAGGCACCAGGGAAAGAAAATAGGGAGAAACTGAAGGATGAGAATGGGGAGAATGGGGATATGAGAAATCTGCTAGAGGAGAATGGAGGGGATGGAATTAAAGATACAACTAGAGGTGCTGACTGTGGAAAAGAGAGGGGCCATTTGTCTTCGTTAGAGGCTGGAATAAAAGTAAATTACAGGGAATCATGTCAATGTTTTTTAGATATAGAACATGAGAGAAGAGGGATTTGACAGCCAATGACCTTTAATTATGAGGCGAACAAGTGGGAGGAAAGGGTGGTATGGGAGGCTGGAGGAGAGAAGAAAAGGTCTAATGAAATAGCAGTTCTGCAGATAGATTTATATGACTTAGGCCCATTCTTCTGAGGCTTTGGCCAACATTGAGCCTCATTTAGGGAAAAGTTTCGTCATAATGCCTAAAAACTTAGACATAACCAACAGTTAGTACCAGGACACATTTTCTCCCCTTGGAGTCAGCCGTGCCCTTAACCTCACACCCCCAGTGGCAGTTGGTCCTTTAAGTAAGGTAGAAACCTCATGGTGTCTGAGGACACAGCTCTTCCCCCTGAAGCCCAATCCCAGGTGAATTTCCACCACTGGCTCCTTGCTCCCCAAATCCTCCTGATTCCAGGCACAAATATTCCTAGTTACTGTTCTGAAATTGAGGTCAGTGGGAGGATTACTTTGTGGTTCTTATGTTTTAGATGGTTTGTTTAATCCATTGAAAATAGGAAATAGTCTAGGCATTTCTTGAAGTAGGCAATACTTTCTTGTTTTAAAATCTTAAATGTATTAATGTTTGTGATTACAAACACACTTCATTCAATGAAGCACGTTGCCTTTTGGGCTTATGTAAACATTGTTATGTGAATCTGCCTCAATACCAAGTATATATCTCAATACCAAGCTTCTCTCTTTTTCTAATTCCTTGGCCTCTTGTGAACTGTGTTTATCCCTTGTGCTGAATTGAACCAATTTATTTAATGGTTTTAAGAGTGAAGCAAATAGGATGAGATTCATTAGTGTGGAAGTGATCCGGACCCAGGGGAAATTTTTTTTGACAGCTTAGCCACCTAGGCCCCACGGTACCAGTTAATAGAAAATACTGCGTTGATGGCGAATTTGTTATTGAAGTGGGTACTTACGTTATTATCTAGCCTCCATCTACAAGAGTATTTGGTGTGGTTCTTAAAGCTCTGGTGCTTTAAAGGTATTGTGAGTTCTTAAAGAAACTATTTTTCCCCATTCACTGAGGAAAACAAAGGGCTTCACTAGTTGAGAATTAATGTAGAATAAAATTGTTTTGCCACTCTATTGGAGGATAGAGTAAGTATGTATAACGGTGCACCTGCTGCAACAGTTAGATTGTGAAGTTGCAGTTTATTTGGAACAAAGTGTGCGGAATCTGACCTTTGGTTTGTGCTAAGAGGAGTGAGGTGTGCTATAACCATGCCAGATCTCAATATTCTGATCTTTGGATGGAGGTGCTCAGGATAAGACAAACTTGGTGTCATTGTGTCAGTACTAGGTTCTTTGGCTGTCTATCCGATACCAAATAAATGGTTATACTGTTTAACAAAAATCTCACCCCCCCCATTGTCTTCTCATAGAGTAGTAGTATAATAGACTACTTGATATATTCAATTTTTCCTTTTTTAAGCCAGTGATCTTTAACATGTGGGGAGGCATCTTCCCTCGTCAACTATATTTCCCACAAGACTCTGAGACATGGCAGGAAGTAGAATAACTGCAGGCCAGCTTTCTTTCCATTTTCTCTTTCTCTCTCTGTGTGTCCTGTTCATAGAGGGCTGTGTCCAGTTGTTCTTATTGAGGTTTTTTTCTTTTTTTTGCCCAATCTACTATTAGGTATTAAATAACAAAAATATGCATTTGAATGAAAGCATACACTTTATTCTCTTATCTGCTCTGCAAATACTAAGCTCTATAGAAATAGTTAACTTACAGTCTGGAGATAAATTGTAGCATGAATTAATAGTCAAACTTGGAGAAGAAGAAGATAAAAGCATTGACTCTGGAAATATTTTCATCTTTTAATTGGCATATTTAAAGGATCAACCCAAATGCCTTAAATTTTACTCCTACTTATTTTATTCCAGTATAAACCCAGAGGACCACATCTACTTAATAATGCTGTGAAGTCAATCACTAAACCATTTAGTATTTTACCCATCTTACTCAGAAACCAGTATTTGAGCTAGAAGCCATCAACTCAAAGTGTGATTTGAGTCTCTAAGGAAGCAGTGGTGCCACTTTTGCGTATGTCATGTCACCAACTTAAATGAGCTGACAGTATTCAGGGCTGCTTTTGCATCAAAGCTAAGAAGAAAAAGGGCTGAAGTTTTCTGTGAAAGAAAACACAGAAAGAATAGAATTTTAGCCATAGAATAGCTATCAATCACTCTAAGTTGAAAGCAGAGCCGTAGAAATTTCTGTACTTCCAGGACGAGCAGCATGAGACCCTCCCTGAGCTCAGGTCGGGTGGAAGGGGAGAAGGTGGAACATGTAGGCGAGGCTGCTGTGGTGTGGGGATCGGAGAATGGAGAGAAGAGAGGAAGCAAAGCAGGGAAGGAAAGAACTCAACTGAGACTCCATCTGGTAGCTTCCTAGTTTAACTATTCTTGCTTACTAAGTGCTAATTCCTGCTGTTTCTACACAGCCAAAACACTGAAAGTGCTGTTAGCATCTTCTAAAGTTGCTGCTCTTTAGATCACAGGTTCCTTGGGCCAAAGCCCCAGTTACCTCATCCTAGTTGTAATTTTGGTTAAAAACCAATCAGCATTACAAGAACAGAGTAGAGGTAGTGGCACAAAAAAAAAAAAGATTGAACAATTATAGCTGTCTTTATAGGCTGTGGGTGGCAGAGAATCACTCTTTTTGGTTGATTACATCTTTTTGATCAAGTGACCAATTTAATCCTTTAAGTCATGCCATAGCAAACTGATCAACTCTTCCAGTTCTTCTGGTGAAAAAAGGACTGTTAGTTTCAATTAAAAAAATAGACTTTATTGATGAACATTCTGTTTCAAAATATACCTTTACAATTCTTGTATTAGTAGGATTTACCCTGGCATAGTGTTCTGAATAAAGGAGGTCTGTTTAATGAATTATTGAATGAATTATTGAATTCTCTTTTTTTTATTTGTCAAATCTTTATTGGGTAAGTGGGAAAGATTGGCGCAGGGTCCAGTTTAGTCCTTCTAGTCCTTCTTGGCAGCAGCCTTCCTCATGGCAGCTAGGACGTTGCTGAGCTCCTCTCTCTTCCTCTTGGCCCAGATGTGAGTTCCCACCCTTTTTTTGATGAACTTAAGTGCTCTCTTATCCTTAGAGACCTTTAACAATTCCATGGCGTGCCTCTCATAAGGGGCAAATCCACACACTTCCCGGATCATATCTCTCACAAACTTGGTGTGCTTGGTCAAGCGCCCACGGTGGTGGCAGTGTTGCGGCTTCCAAACGTTTTTGGTAACTTTGTGGCCCTTCTTGAGGCCCATGGCCATGGGGTATCGGATGGCCGTGGCTGCGGCCCTACGTAGCCCCAACAGCAGCCACAGCAGAAGGAAGCTGAATTATTGAATTCTAAAGGCTTCATTTTCATGGCAATATCATTTTGGGGGGTTTATATTTGGAAAGATCATTTTTGATGCTGGATATTTTTAGTCCTACCATTATAATCAGAGGTTCCCAAACTTATTTGGCCTCCTGCTCCCTTTAAAAAAATTACTCAGTGCCCCCCTGAAAATCTACTTTCCTTAACCCTTCAACAGATTTTTTAAAAATTTGCATCATTTCAAAAAAATACAAAATATTTTTTAAAAATGACACATCTTAAATTTAATAATTTGCTATAAATTTCTGGGTATTTTTTTCCTCCCACATTGAAATTTTGATGATGCAATATTGTACCATGTAACTACATAGTAGCATATTGTAAATAAGTTATTACATGCATATATTCCTGCCAATGCATGCTGGACTTCCCAAAAATATGCAACATGCTTGTCTGCCAACACTTGCTTGTTAAGACCTGTTGGCAGACTTGACCACTGATCAGTTATAACTTGCATTTTGTTTATTTGGAAAATAATGCAATCACTATGACTTTAACTCTGTTACACAACAGATGAAATGTATGGAAGGTTTTTCAAAATTCTCTTCTCTTTTCCTTATGCTTACACCACCTCTTCCTTATTTTTATTCAATGCCTCCCAATTGCACCCAAGGCTACTACCACCCCCCCCCCCATCATTCTAGCACCCCCCAGGAGGAGGTTTCACCCACTTTGGGAACCTATGATTATAATGGATATCTTTCTGAAAAACTGAATGCAAATTAAGTTTTAGTAAATCAAATTACATTTTAAAATGTCCCATGGAGTTCTTTTTAAAAAGGCAATCCTGTGGTGAACCCTGTAGTACAAGTATTCTTCACCTGTTTTTGTGTCTTGGATCTCTTTGGAAGTTTAGTGAAGCCTGTGAACCCTCCTTCTCAGAGCAATGTTTTTAAATGCATAAAATGGAACACAGAAGATTATAAAAGAAATCAATTTTTCTGAAGTGCAATTATCATTGGAAAGTGGTTTGGCAGAAACTAGGTATAAACCAACATCTCACACCAGATATCAAGAAAAGATCAAAATAGATACATGATTTAGACAAAAGGGTGATAACATAAGCAACTTAGGGGAGCATGGCAATTTTTATCTGTTAGATCTATGGATAAATGAAGAATTTATGACCAAACAAGAGATTGAGAGCATTATGGGATGTAAAGTGGATAATTTGATTATATTAAATTAAAAAGTTTTTGCACAAACAAAACCAAGGCTGTCAAGATTAGAAGAAAAGCAGGAAACCGGGAAAATATTTTTATATCAAGTTTCTCTGATAAAAGCCTCATTTCTCAAATATATAGAGAATTGAATCAAATTTATAAGAATACAAGTCATTTCCCAAAATGGGGAATGGATATGAACAGGCAGTTTTCAGAAGAAGAAATTAAAACTATCCATAGTTACATGAAAAAATGCTTCAAGTCATTAATGACTAAAGAAAAGCAAATTAAAACAACTCTGAGGTACCACCCCATACCTATCAGATTGGCTAATAAGACAGAAAAAAGAAAATAATAAATGTTGGGGGGGATGTGGAAAAATTGGGACACTAATACACTGTTGATGAAATTGTGAACTGATTCAAGCAGTCTAGAGAGCAACTTGGAACCAAACTGTGCATACCCTTTGACCAGCAATACCACTACTAGGTCTGCATCCTAAAGAGATCAAAGAGAAAGGAAAAGGACCTACGTACCCCAAAATATTTATAGTAATTCTTTTTATAGTGGCAAAGAATTGGAAATTGAGAGGATGCCCATCAATTGGGGAAAGGCTGCACAAGTTGTGGCATATGATTGTATTAGAATACTATTGTACCATAAGAAATGATGAGCAGGACACTTTTAGAAAAATCCTGGGGGCAGCTAGGTGGCACAGTGAGTAGAGCATCAGCCCTGGAGTCAGGAGGACCTGAGTTCAAATGTGACCTCAGACACTTGACACACTTACTAGCTGTGGGACCTTGGGCAAGTCACTTAACCCCAATTGCCCTGCCTTCCTACCTAAAAAAAAAAAAAAAAAGAAAAATCCTGGAAAGACTTCCATGAACTGATTCAAAGAGAAGTGAGCAGAACTAAGAGAACATTGTACATAGTAACAGCAATAATGTATGATGTTCATCTGTGAATGACTTAGCTATTCTTGGCAATATAATGATCTAAGACAATTCTCAAAGACTTATGAAAAACGTTATCTACCTCCAGAGAAAGAACTGATAGAGTTTGAATGTAGTATATATATATATATATATATATTTTGCTTTATTTTTCTTGTTTGTTTTTTTTTTTTAGTCTGTGTTTTCTTTTGCAACATGGCTAATATGACTTGCATGACTGCGCATGTATAATCTATATCAAATTGCTTGCCTTCTCAATGGCTGGGAGGGAAAGAGGGAAAAATTTGGAATTAAAAATTTTTAAAAACCAATGTTACATTTTTAAAAAATGTAATTAAAAGAAGAAAATAAGAGAGAGAGAAAATGAAGTTACCAAAATTATTTTTAAAAAATAAGTTCAAAGACCTCAAGTTAAAAACTGCTCCTCTAGTAAGTTAAAAAATTATTCACAATTTCAATTATTATAACTGTTTTGTGAATTCCAAATACTTTAGATTCTACAGATAGTACCTATGGCTCCCTCCTTTACATGATTCCCATTCAACAAGCATTTATTAACCACCTAGTAGTATGTATGTTCCAGGCATTAAGGATACAAAGACAAAAATGAAACAGCCCTTGCCCTCAAGGAACTTACATTCTACTAGGGATTAGGGGAATACAGCCTGTATATAGAAAAATAAATACAAAATCATTTCAGGAGGGAGAAGAATTTTGGCATGAAGCCAATGCTCATATTTTTTGTCATTATTATTGATTAGGAAAGCCATGCTGCGGAGGAAACAATGCTATTAGGAGGGATCCCCTGTATCCATATAAGGCCTGCCAGATTCTCTTCACCAACTAGTTTTGCCAAGAGTTTGGTGCTGTTCAAGGGAAACCTAACTCCCCAGGAGGCAAGGGGGATCAGGTAATTTCCATACTTCTCTAGGGAGGGCATTACTGAGAAGATTAAGTTATTCTAGCCCTTTAATTCAAGGAACAAATAGCATTTTAGCCTTTCCAGTTCTCCTCTGGAGAAAGTGAAATTTAAGAAGCCATTGCTATTCGATGATACAGACTTTTGGGGGAAAAAAGGTCATTTAAGTTTCTTTGTCTCTCTTTCCCTTTATGTGTCTATTGAACTTAGTACTATTTCACTCTTGTGTCCCGGCACACTGACCCACACATGCAGAAATGTGTGGTTTAATGAATGTTTCTTGAATTGAATTGCATTACGTAAAGTTTTGGAAAAGTTGAATGCAAATTGAGTTTGAGTAAAATACATGACATTTTAAATTTTCAGGTGGTGGAGCTACAACGAAGCATCAGGGAAGTTATTTTTGCTAAAGTGAAGACCTTCCACCTCCAGACTTCTTGGGCTTTGTAAACCCTAATGCTGTACAAATGTCAGCTGCAGCTGTTGTGGCTCTTAGCTTAACTTCCAGCCCTGCCCAGCTTCAGTCAAGCCTATTGAGGTTCACCGGGGAGACAGGACCTAGGAAGTCTCCATCACACCAACTTTCTAATTAAAGACATGGGGCTGATTTATTATGGAAGCTTTTGTTATTTGTTACTCTTTCTTCTCTATGGCTAGCAAATCTCAACTTCTTGCTTTCTTAATCCCTGACATTCCAAACATTTACATAGGTGAAAACCCCCTTCCCCTCAGGATTTTCCCCTGTATTCTATATCAACTTCAGCCCTACCTGCCCTTATCATCTTCTATCTGGCTCCTTTCCACTCTATTCCTCCTGTAATTCATGTGCTATTATCAATATACTTCCCTTAATCCTCCTCTTCCTTTCTCCTAACTGGAATCTGGCTTTCCCCAGAAGATACCACATCTTTCATCACCTTCTTCAATGCTGGCTGTTCCTTCTCTCATGATTCCAGCCTCCTAAGACCTGGAGTTGCTGAGAAGATGTCATAGTTCTTTCCCCTGCTCCCACATGCAGACTCTTGTTCTGCCATCATATATCACCTCTCTCTTGAGTTCACATTACCCTATCCTGTCACCCAGTCCAGAGCCTTGTCACTTCAGCTCCTGGTTCAATTTTTTTCTTTACCCCAACCACTGCCTTCATCTTTGATGACTCCAATATTCACAATGACAACCTTTCTAACACGTTGGTCTCTCCATTTATCAGCCTACTTAATTCCCAAGATCTCCATCTCTACTCTATTTTTTTTGTTGTTGTTGTTTTCTGGCAAGGCAATTGGGGTTAAGTGACTTGCCCAAGGTCACACAGCTAGTACTTGTGTCAAGCGTCTGAGACCGGATTTGAACTCAGGTCCTCCTGACTCCAGGGCCGGTGCTCTACTCACTACGCCACTTAGCTGCACCCCCCATCTCTACTCTAAAAATAATAATAGTTAACATTTATACAGCACCTGCTATGTGTAAGGTACTGGGCTAAGTGTTTTATGCTTATTATATCATTGATCCTCACAACGACCCTAGGAGGTAGGTGCTGTTATTATCCCCATTTTTGCAGATGAGGAAACTGAGGCAAAGTGGCTTGCCCAAAGTCACACCACTGATAAGTGAGGCTGGATTTGAATTTAAGTATTCCTGACTCCAGGCCTAGCTCTCTATCAGTCGTGCCACTTAGCTGTCCCTTAATGCTTTATGATTTTCCAAGTGTCTTCTCACAAGAATCTTTTGAAGTAGGTAACATGAAAGAATTATTCCTATTTTCTAGAGTAGGAAACTGAGGCTTATAAGCCTCAGTGATTATCCCAGGGTCACACAAGTATCAGGGTCAGAGAGAACTGGAATCCAATACTCTTTTCCCTTAGATCATACTATCTCTAAAATTGATTCATAATAGGCTTCAATTGAAATAGCTTATGAGATATATTCTCTATTCCCTATACACCAATAAAGATGAATGTTGATCACCATTTGCCTTTTTAGACATATTTACCGTATTTCATCTTTGAATCTCCCCTGGTTTCTTGACAGTTCCAACAGAGGCATTGTCGATGAGTTATGGGTGAATTCAGACATTTGTCTTCTAAATGTTCACCGTGCATTGCAGTTATTTGCCTTCCCCCCTTCAAAGAGGGTTAAGTGCAATAGTTAACACTTTAGCTATCTTGAGATCTTCTTACATTAGACCCGGTCTGTCATGGGATAAGAGGAGAACAGGTGGCCGTTAACCTCAAATGTGACCTTTTAAAGCCAAGATACAAAAATTGAACTGGTCACAATGTGTTCAGTGACTAGGCCTGTTTTCCCAAACTGGATAATAGCATTACTTTTTCAGGGACTTGGAAAATCTCAGATTTAAAAATTTATATAGCTTTAAGAAGGGGAAAAATATCCTTTAACAGAATAATTCTTTTTCCCCTTGACAAAATGGTGATCTCTTAAATACCTCAAAAGTGGAAGATTGGTTAAAGAGGATAGGAAGGAAGTACCTTCTCGGCTATTGTCATTGCTACCATCTTTCCTGGGACAAGCTTGCCTTCCTAGTCTGTTCTCATAGTGTAATTCCCTCTATCCCTGTTCTCATGATCTAGTTAGAGTAATATTGTGGTACAGAGGAAAAAACCATACTGGCTATAGAGTCAGAAGATCTGTGTTCAAATCTTGCTACTTTTGTGACCTTGGGTAAGTTACTTAAATCTTCTAGGCTTTGGTTTCCTCATCTGTAAAAATAAAGCAAATGGTGTTGGACTAAACGATCTTTTAGGTCTCTCCCAGCTATAAACCTATTATTCTATGAACCACTATCCCTGGAGGTCTGTTCCTAGGGATGAAAAGGTAGAGATAGGGAAGGAAGTTTGGATATCTACCTGGTCAATTCTTGGGGTTCATCTAACTCAGCAGATGCAGTGAAAAGAGCACTACACTTTGAGTTGGAAGGCCTAGGTATACATCCCAGGTCACATATGTCCCAGTTATGTGACCTTGGGTAAGCCATTTAACCTCTGTGAACCTCAGGTTCCTCATCTATAAAACAGGGACAATAATTCTTCTACTACCCATCTCTCTCTGATGGCATTATGAGGAAAGTACTAGGTAGTTCTTAAGCTCGCTATGAAAGTGGGTTTTTACTGTTAATAAAAGTTGATGGTTGCTCAGTTGTGTCCAACTCTTCGTGACCCCTTTTGGATTTTTCTTGGCAAAGATATTAGAGTGGCTTGCCATTTCCTTCTCTAGCTCATTTTTACAGATGAGGAAACTGAGGCAAACAGGGTGAAGTAATTTGCCCAGGGTCACACAGTGTCTGAGCTTGGATATGAATTCATGAAGATGAGTCTTCCTGATTCCAAGTCCAGTGTGCTATCCACTGTACCATTTAGCTACCCACATTTATAACAATAGAATAATAATAACATAACATGAGTAGGAATCTTATGAAGAGGCATTGAGGTACCCCAATAAGAATAGTAAGACAGCTGATGTATGGGAACAAGAAGGAATCAGTTGCTCTCAGGAGTCCAAGTCAGGC
Source organism: Phalanger gymnotis (assembly GCA_028646595.1). Lineage (NCBI taxonomy): Eukaryota > Metazoa > Chordata > Mammalia > Diprotodontia > Phalangeridae > Phalanger > Phalanger gymnotis. The sequence goes on along the minus strand of CM053622.1, from coordinate 651,120,460 downwards.
ACTAGTCTCTCTCCCATGTTGTAGCTAACTATAGTATGTGTGTATGTGTGTGTGTGTGTGTGTGTGTGTGTGTGTGTGTGTGTGTGTGTGTGTGACAGAGAGAGAGAGAGAGATGGGGGAAAGGAAGAGGGAGGAGTGTGAGAATATACCAAGTGAGTCCCATTCATGGCAGAGCAGTGTAGCTATGGGGGTTGGAAGGGCAGAGAGGGTGTGTGTTTCCTGAGCCCTTTTTCCCATGCTTCCATTTGTCTTTCCTTGCTTTGGGTGTGTCACTGAGGAAGTATTGTTTGTCAGGCTACAGTGCCAACTTTCTTAGGTTGTAACTCAGAAACTATTCAGTGGTAGAGGTAAAGGTACTAGCATCTGGGAAGCACATGGAAGGGCTCCCTGTATTTGAGCAAGTTTTGAAGGAAGTTGTTAAGAGTTGGAGCTAGGTGAGGAGGGAGGAGGGAAGAACATAAATTTTGACCCAGTGACAACTTGTTTGTTTGTTATACAAGCATCAGAAAAATTCAGTATGGATATACTCATTACCAGAATGGTACCCACTAGGTTACTGGACTACTTTGGCTTAGCAGCTTATCAAGATTATATCATAAGACTTGGAGGAATTGTGGTCTGTGTCGATGGAAAAGGTATCCACACCAGTGAAAACACCAATTTCTTGAAATATTGAAATTGGAAAAGATTAAAAATGCCCACTGAAAGCAGCAGGATACATTTTTAAAGTTTCATTTGCCTTATGGATGTTCTCTCCATCACTTTCTTAAGTCTCGACAATCAACAAAACTTTAAACCAAATCCTTAATTATAACATTCGCCAGTTTCTGAGGTGTAAGTGCTCACACTCTGCCAGCCCTTGGAAGCTAGCTCCAGCAGACACCTGGCTAGGTGTTATCTGGAGTACTTAGTTGCTCTGAGCAGACTAGGATTCCCTAGAGGGGATTAGTGAATTTGGAATAAAGGGGCCTGGATTCATTTCCTTATTCTGACATTTATTTCCTTGTGTGACCTTTGGAGGAGTCCAGCAGTGGGGAACCTGTGGCCTGAGGCCACATGTAGCCTTCTTAGAGGTGTGGCCTTTTGTCTGAGTCCAAGTTTTGCAGAAGAAATCCTTTTATTGAAGGGATTTGTTCTGTAAAATTTTGGATTTAAAGGGCCTGCACTTGAGGACCTAGAGGGCTGCCTGTGGCCTTGAGGCTGCAGGTTCCCCATGCCTGGACAAGTCACTTTACCTCTCCAGGCCTCAGTTTTCTTGTCTGTTACATGAGGGAATTGGATTGGATAATGTGCAAAGCCCAATCCAGATTAAAATGGATGATCCTTTTACTCAAATGGATTTGTATATCTCATTGATCTGACTATTCCTTCCAATGAGGCTGATTCTACTCTATCTTTCCATCCATGCCTACCCATCCTGTGACACTCCTGTGCATGTCATCTCTTTAAGTTTAATGTCCTTCTGCCTTCTTTTTTGTCTATCCTACATAATTCATCTAACCTGCATGCGTGTGTCTGCTATATGTAGGAAAAGTACAGTGATTTTCTCATAATCATATAAATATATATTGCCTTTTATCTTAGGCATATTGTCCTAGTATTCCTTCTCTGGAAACATTGCTTTGCAAGTTTGGGATTTTTTTTTTTTTTGGCTTGACAAAATTTGGCTATACACAAGGGCAAATCCAGAATTCTCTTGAATTAGAGGCTTGGGTGATGCCCAATTGAAGACCTCTTATTATTATATTCTTAATGAACTTTGCTGTGTCTTTTAAAATTTAATATAATTCCAAATTATCCTCTCCAAGGATTTACTTTTTATCCTTTATACATGATTATATATGATATAATCATTTGATTAGATATATTCAATCATTATAGACTATGATATGATATAAATGATATGATTATATAGCATATTTATATTATCATTTTCATTGATGCAGCTCACAACCCTTCTATGTCTTAGTAGATCATTTTTATGAGCTGTTCTGGCAAAAAAAATATTCATCATCTGGTGGCCAACCCTCTAGCAATGAGGCTTTTGAAATTAACTATCTTGTCAATTCTGACAGATTTATAGTCTGTCACCAAGCCCTTGCTTTGAAGCCTTCTGCCAGCACCTGTTTGTCTTTGGCATAGCCAATGAGAACCTATCAGAGTAGGACATTAGTGTGGGACCACTGAACATCTTCATCGATTAGGATTATCTATAAGCCATAATGTTTTTCATGCAATGTGGAGATGATGATAAGATGAAATGGGTGGGCTGCCAATGCCTAATCAGACAGGGGAAAATGCAAATAGATTTAAATTTTAAAATAATGGAAAACAGGGGGAGGGGGAAACAATGGTCATCTTTGAAAAATGCAGGCTGATATTTCTGATCATAAATAATGAAATGTCATACAAGCAGTGGAAGAGAGAAATTCTGGACAATAATCTGTAACAAATGATCCCCTACAAGTGGGAAGGAAACTGGAAAGTCATCTCTATAAACAATGTAACCTTCATATGATCTATTTATTGTAATTGCCAAAGAAAATCAATTTCTTCTTTATAGGTCTTCAATCAATTTGATGACCAATATTATGGCGTAAATGTATATCACATGCTAAATAGCCTCTTTTAATTGATCATTATTACACTCAGTTTTCATTTTTTAAATACTCTTAATATTAAATTGAATATAAAGGAGACATGGACCCTATCTGGTACAATGGCAATATAAGCATACTTTGGGGCTGTTTCTTTAGAAGCAAATGATGTTTTCCCTTTATTGGTCCCATCTTCAAAGTTATCCTCATTAGACGAAATTCCTTCTACATTTTTCTTCTTATTAATGCTTATTTCTAAATAAATGGGATTAATTATGATGATAACAATAACCTTTATAAGGTGTTTTAGGTTTGCAAAGTGCTTTATAAATATTATCTCATTTGATCCTCACAATAACCCTGGGAAGTATTAATATTATCTCCATTGTACAGATGAGGAAACTGAGGCAAACAGCAGTTAGGTGACTTGCTTATGGTTGCACAGGTAGTAAATATCTTGGGCTGGATTTGAGATCAGGTCTTCCTCACTACAGGTCCCATGCCCTATGTACTGTGTCACCTAGTTGCTCTACTCTAATAAAAATTTATACACACACATATAGTTAGTATATATTTATATATTATGTATATATGTACATAATATGTAATATATCTATATCTATTTACCCCACTTTTAAAAAGTTTGCAAAAAATGTCATTTCATTTGTTCCTACTAACTACCTGTGAGGTAGGTATTATGGTTATTATTATATTCACTTTACGGATGAAAAACCAAAGCTTAGAGAGGGTGAGTGATGTGTCTATTTGCCTATGGTTATCCAGCTAGTAAAGTATCAGGGGCAGGATCTGAACTCAGGTCTTCCTAACTCTAGATCTCGCACTTTCTTCATGCCACTCAGTTTCTTTCTGGTGCTAAGGTGGTACGATATAAAACCACCTTGCATTTGTATAGTGCTTTACAATTTATGAAGAGTTTTTCACTGCATTATCCTATTTGACTAACTTTCTTATTACTATTGAGGGTACCATCATCTCTAATTTCTTCCTTAGTATTTCAAAGGATTCATAGTTTATCAAGGAGTGTATTCTTTCTATAAATGCAGATTGCAAACCCCTCTGTGCTTTAAATCAGTGAGTCAAACTCAGAAAAAAAGACCATTAAGTATATAAGGATCTCTGCAGGGTAGCATATTGACTTAGAAAACCACATAGCAACCCTATATATCGTTCTATTGTATTTTTTTCTTTATTTGTTAAATATTTTCCAATTACATTTGAATCTGGTTTGGCTGCTCAGGAGTGTTGCTGGCTACAATGTCCACTCCTATTTGACAACTCTGCTTTAGACGGTTTCATGATTTTCTATAGTGTAATCCATCATCTGGTGATCACTAGGGGTTAAGTCTTTCTGAATTTTGCTAGACTGGTCTTCAAATTAAAGCCTCTTGCCAGGCCTATTGTAAAGTGTGGAATTCTCTTGGCTGGGGAACTCTGTACCTCCCCCACAGCCATGGGGTTTTCTTTTGATACCAAAGGAAGAGATCATGGAGCTCTACATTGATTACAGGTAGTAGTTTAATCAATCATTATGAATACTTACAAGATAGGGGCAATCTTTGGTCTGGGGTGGCAGCCAGACAGTTCAGAGGATCCCCACTAAGAACTCCAAAAATCTCTGTGGTAGTTATAGAAAACAAAGGCAGGAGGAGCTAGAGAATACAACATTATTGATTGGTGGATATTTTTGGTTTTCTGCTTAGTAATGAGCTTGGGAGTTAAGCCAGTGTTATTGCCCAAACATAAATTTGTGTATGGATCATGTACTGGTCACATATGGGTCACAATATTCTTATTTTGGCTTTCCTAAGTTATGTATCTTAAGTTATGACTCAGGGTCTAAGTTGCGATTTAGTACCTAAGTTATGATTTCTAACAGGTCACCATGTCCAGGCTTCCACCTTTCACAGAGTTTAAGTTTTTATGGCTTTTCCCCCAATTAGGACCCCATACCTATATTCAAAGCCATTCTAATTTAGCATGGGTTTTTCCGCCCAAGGTCGTCCCAACACTACAGCAAGGCATTACAGTAGGAATTTAGTGGATTTATCCCAAGTTTTCATCTAAGGAAAGTGACTCAGGTTAAGAGAGATAATCTGAGGAAAGTCTGGATGTGGACTGATCTGATTTCTAGTCCAACGTTCTTTCCTTTATATTATATACTGTCATCTATGGTAGTGGACATCTTATTGGCAAGAAGATATAGCTTAAATTTTGGGTATGGAGTCAGAGAATAAAACAAGTGGTCGGTGAAATTACATTGTTGATTTATGAGGAGAGATTGAGATACATGTAACTTGGCTAAGTAAAGATAAGGGAGGAGTGACCAGAGAGGCAGTTTGGCATCACATGGGTAGAGTGTTGTATTTGGAATGAAGAAGATCTGAGCTAACTGTGTGACTCTGGCCAAGTCACCTAACCTTTCTCAGTCTCAATTTCCTCATATACAAAGTGGTGGTAATAATAGCATGTAACTCACATGAGATGAGATAACATATATAAAATGCTTCACAAACCTTAAAGTGCTATTTAAGTATTAGCTATTAATAACAAGCCAAAGGAAATTGTATCTACAGCAAGTGAAGGTAGAATTTTGATATTTTTGTATAGAAAAGTACTCTTGGTGATATTCCTGGAGAGGTTGAGAAGTGCTATCCTAAGGCATTAGAACCTGAGGTGAAACTGATGGGGAAGACTAGCCATCATTAAGGAAGCCAGACAAGGAGGGAGTATCTCCTCTTCAGGAAGCATAGAACTTGCCAGTTATGCCTTAGTCCCATTCCAGGAGGCTGTAGGTAGGGAGTGGACTGGCAAGGGAGAAGAGCAAAGTGTGAAGCTATTCCTTTAAACAAAATAGGAATTTGCTTAGTGAGCATATTTCAAATTCCAGTCACTGCCAGGAGTAAGGACAGAGAGAAAAAGATGAAACGAGTAGAGAGGCAGCCTGGCATTCTGGATGGATGATCAGTCTTGGAATCCAAGAAGACTTAGGATAACATTCTACCTCTGTCGATTATTGTCCGTTTAACTATGGGACACTCACACAACCTCTTAGAGTCTTAGGCAACTGTCTAAGGTGATTAGATCCATAGAAGGTGCTTATTTGCGTGGGCAAAGGAAGTTCCTCACCTGGCTCTCCTTATGCAAATAAAATCACAGCTCTATTTTTTTTTTAAATGAGAGAGAAAACGAATAATCTTTAAAGGAGCAGAATCACAAAGTATGGTCCCCGGGGTGGTCTTCCTTTATGTTCCTGCCATGAAGACTTATTTTCCCCACTGCATGCATCTTTCAGCCTGTGCTGAAGCCCTGGGCCTCAGTTTCCTCATCTGTTAAATGAAGAGGTTGAATTACTTGGCCTCTAAGGTACTTTTCAGCTCTAAATCTGGGACCCTAGGAGCATGGCTAATACCATATCTGCATAGGATGCTAAACAGACATTTATTGGCTGTATCACTCTGGGCAAGTCATTTTTTTTTGCCTCAATATCCTCAACTGTAAAATGAGGGTAATAGTTGCATGTTCCTTTGAAGCATTGGTATGAGGATCAAATGATAGAATATTTGTAAAGTGCTGAGCATAGCTCTTGGCACATAGTAGGTGCCATATGTTTATTTCTGTTTATTTGTTCCCCTTCTCCAAACACCTTACCCCCACAGAACAATTCCTATGTATCACTTCCCAGTTTGTATTCAAGGAGTGCCTGCCAAGGCTAGTGCTATCTACTTTTTTCCTACGCCTACAGGGAAGAATCTCTATCTAGGGGAACTTTGTTAAACAAAAGCAAATTGGCAAGGTGCTTCTAAATTTGGAGCCCAAATCACTGAGGTGGGGGTGACTGGGCCTAGGAACACAGGTAGACTAGACCAGTGCAAGAATATGAGGTGGAGGGGAGAGAAGGTGGGAAGAAACAACTTATCATCAGATCTCTCCCACCTTTAGGAAAAGGCAGCCTGAGGCTGAGACAGGACTAAATGTCGAAGATGGCACCCTGAAGCCAGATTGTGGTTGAGCACGACCAGAGACAAGTAGCAGAGTTTCTCTTATATTTTAACTTGTTCTTTTTCTTGCAGCAGGTCTAGCTTGGAGTTGCAGAAGAATGCTTGGAGGTGGTGGCTGGATCAGAGCTGTGCATCAAGGACCATGGGCAGCAAAACAGTCTACCTTTTAGCTATGATCTTTATTTCTGTCCTTATGTCACCTTCCTCATCTCTACTCCCCATACTTGTTCTTCTGCTTGTCCCTTTATATTCCTTTCTTAGTCTTCTCTTCCTTGAAGCTAACTTTCATTTTTCATAATTCCTTACTCTGTCTCTGTAAATGTGAAAACAAAACACAACCTCTTCCCTTCCCTCCCCAAACACCGCACACAATAAAAAGACTTTGTAGGTTTTATGATTTATAACTCTTTTCTGAGTTCTAATGAAACATTTTGGCCTCTTGTAGAGGAAGCCAGAAGCCATACTTTTTAGTTACATATAGCAGGTAGCAGTCAGTCAATAAGTATTTAAGTGCCTTCTATGTGCCAGGCATTGTGTTAAGTGACCCTGGGCAAATCACTTAATTTTTGTCTGCCTCAGGGTTTTTGGGAGGATCAAATGAGATATTTGTAAAAGTATTTAGCACAATGCCTAGCACTTAATTGATAAATGCTAATTTCCTTCCTTTGTGAGTGGTATAGTGAATTGCTTATGGGTATACAAACACAAATAAAAACAAAGACAATCCCAGCCCTCAAGGAACTTACGATCTAATGGGGAAGACAACATACGAAAAAAAGCTGAAAAGGGAGTGTGTGGGGGGGATGTCAAAGCACCCAAGGGTATGATGGAGAGTTCTGAAGAAGTCCAAAACTAGTGGATTGTAGCTGGTGGAAAAGGGGGAGAAAAACTGTGCTGAGTCCTCTCTTTAAATTGAGGCCCTGGAACCCACGGCCCTGCCCTCCAAGCAAAGAGTCTAATCAGAGGGGCAGAAGGTATTGATGAGATGTATGTGTAAGCATACAGTATGTGTAAGCAAAATGGGCTCCTTAGCACTTAGTTCAACAAGTGCCCTTGAAGAGTTTGGCTTTTGTTTGCTTTGAGTAATTCAGCTATTTCATTGAATCTTACTAAGTGCTAAGCCCCAGGCCCAAACCCCTATTAGGTGTAAAACCTATGTGGGTGTAGATTGGCAACTAAGGTGGGGCCCAAGGTGGGGCTAACTCCAGGAAGGGCCTAGTGTACATGTCTGGGACAGCAGAGGCTCTTAGACCACGTGGGTTTGTCTGCCTCTTTGTGACGATTTTAGGTCACGTGGGTGAGTCGCATGTGTGACTCATCCCTGACGCTGACAACGATATAAAAGCCAGGGGGTGCCCTCTTCTTCCTTGGAGCTCTTTGACGCAGCAGTGGTGGCGCACGTGACTCTGGGCCAGCCCTTGTTCTGAGCTCCCGGGCTGAACCCAGACGTTGGTAACTATGAATTGTATTGGGTCTCTCTGTTGATGTTTGTAATTTGTTTGTATTTTGCTCTGAAGTTCAAAGTGCTGGCTTTTTCCCCTGAACTAAGTGAATGATATTTGTGTGCTGAGTTAAAATAAGTTTGCCAACCCCTTCACCTTGCTTTCCTTAGTTAAGGCAGATCAAAAGAACTTGTGTTTTTGCAGTGTGCTGGTAGCTTTCTGGGTGCTGGCTGTGGGTGGATCTTGCACACCCACAGAAGCTGCTAGCCGGATTGTGGAAACAGAGTACCAAGAAGATTCGTTCTCATAATGAGATAGTACAGTGTCATAGTCATCTTAACTATGGCAATTATTAGCTTCTGAGTTTACAATTTTCCCACATCCCCTCTAACAAAACAAAGTTTTAAAGAGAAGGTAGGAGGAAGGAGAGCCATGAAGGTTTGAAGAAGGATGAAAACATTTGGTAAAAACATCGTGGTGAGTATGTAACATTCCTGGTGGAGCCAAGATGGCTGCATGAAAACAGTGTCTTACCAGAGCTCTCTCACAAGTTCTGTCAGATTCCTATAAAAAAATGAATTTGAGCAGATTTGAGAGTTAAAAACCACAAGAAGTCTGAGTGGGGCAAATTTCCCAGCCAGGAGAGTCTGAAAGGCCAAAGGAACGAATCTGTGGGCTAGGAGAATGCTTGGAGTGTGGAGCTGAGCCAGATGGGACCAAAGTAGAAGCAGCTGGCCAGGAAACACATGTGGGAGACAGGCTGGGAGAAAGCCGGGCGCTCGAAACCAGCGGAGATCCCCAGGCCTCCCAACACAGGATGGCACTCTGTGGGAGACAGGCTGGGAGAAAGCCGGGCACCCAAAACCAGCGGAGATCCCCAGGCCTCCCAACGCAGGACAGCACTCTGTGGAAGCAACGAGAGGCAGTGCAACGCCACTGACCGTGAGATACCAACTCCTGAGGCTTGCAGCCCAAAAGTATGAAACGCTTCTTGAACTTCCAGGAGACATAATGGCCAGGTAAACGGCTCTAATTCCTCCCCTCCCCACCCAGAGAATTCCTGGGGGAAAAAAGAAAAAAAAAACACTGGAATAGAGGAGACAGAAGTGGGGCTTCAGTGGCTGAGTAGCGGGAGTACCTGAGTCCCAGAGGGGCAGAGCCAGCAGGGGTCAACACCAGGAGCCCAGACATACTCTTGCTCCCCCAGGGGAAGTGCCAGACACTCAG
>CM053622.1:651088127-651110675 GCA_028646595.1 Phalanger gymnotis | reverse complement strand
GCTCTGAAGTTCAGGGTGCTGGCTTTTTCCCCTGAACTAAGTGAATGATATTTGTGTGCTGAATTAAAGCAAGCTTGCCAACCCCTTAACCTTGCTCTCCTTATTAAGGCAGATTAAAAGAACCTGGGCTTTCTGGCTTTCTGGCAGCTTTCTGGGTGCTTGCTGTGGGTGGATCTGGACCCTCCACAGAAGCTGCTAGCCAGATTGTTAAAACACAGGGATTCCAAAGGACTATGAAACATGGAGAAATTTTGGGAATGTATGCACTCCTACATATTGGCACACTTGGACAAAATGCTAATTGCCTTATGCTATGTAAGTCTTTGTAGTATGGCAGTAGAATATAGGATGATGATGAAACATTTTGTGCTAATTGCTAGAGACCGTTCTTAAGAAAGTCTTCTATATTCCTATCCTGACAGTATCCTGGGACCTGATCAATAGGTTGATTATGAGAAGGAAGAAAGGGAAGAAAAGATGCTACTGAAGTGAAATGGGTGTAGGCTGAGAGATTGGAGCCTAAAACCTTCATATGGCCACTTCAACTACTAAAATGAAATCACTTGCTATTTCAACATGTGACCAGTATTAAAGTCTCATAAGAAGATAAAATAGCTACCTATTTTAAGGTACCTAAAGATACCTAAAATAGGTAAAATATAGCTAAATATTATGCTAATGTAAAGGCACAGAGACTTTTGTCACAGAAGCAAGAATGCTAGGCAAAGTTTACCAAGTCCCTTCCTTCTCCAATGTTGCCAAATATCTCCTGGAAGTGTATCAGAGATTCAAGATAATTTGCATGGCACAGCTACTCACAAACTGAGGGATAGTGGGAGTTACCCTAACCCAGCTAAAGATGATGGCTAAGGGACTTTCTGTTGGGAGGAGAGCATTAGAAAAGGTCTTGATACCTTTCTAAGTGACCCCTATGTCTATTCATAAAGTATCTGTGGGTTCTGTCCAATAAAAGGGCTAAAATGTGTTGATTACCTCCTGGGGCACATTGATCTACAGAGGGGCAACGGTTTCTTCACCTCTCCTCCTCCCCCCAGAAGAAGCTGCTGCAACATAAGACAATTCCAACAGATAGTAGTATCAAATCAGCAAATTGGCAGCTTGAAAGGTAAAGACAGTGACAAGGTGAGCTTCAGGATCACACCAGTAGAGAGATCCCAAGAAGCACAGCAGATTGCACGGAATTGGAGCAATGAGATGTTCCAGCCTTCATGGAGCCCTTCTACAGCTTGGATCATTAGTTATCCCTTTCACAATGGTCTGGAAATCTGTGGGAGATTGTAACTCCAACATGTGTATATGACTGAGAATGATTTTTCTGTTATTTATTTTGCTATTCTGTCCCAATTAAATGCTATGCTATTTAATTTATGGTTCCTTCCTGACCTATTCATAGAGGATGCAAAAGAAGAGAGATTGAGTAATATTTGCATATTTTTGTTGTTCAGTCATTTTCCAATCATGTCCAACTCTTTGTGACATTTTATTTTCTTGGCAAAGATACTGAAGTGGTTTGCCATTTCCTCCTCCAGTTAATTTCACAGTTGAAGAACTGAGGCAAACAAGTTTAAGTGACTTACCCAGGGTCACAGATCTAGTAAGTGTTTGAGGCCAGATTTGAGCTCAGGAAAATGAGTCCTCCTGATTTCAGGCCTGGTACACTATCTATGGTACCACCTAGCTGCCCTTAATTTCACATTTATGATTACCTAAATCACAGCACACCACCTGGGGTATCAAGAGTTTCCAAAACCGTATGGGACCCATGGTACACTATGTTAGAAGATATTGTGGTCCCCTGTCATCACATTGTCATTGGATATTGATAACAGGATTTCAATACAACCAAACTTCAATAGAACTAAGCTTTGATACAACTCACCCTGGGCAAGTTCCTTTTCTCTGAACACTCTGAGTTTTAGGGTCATCTACAAAATGAAGAATAGACTCCATGGACTCTAAGGTCCCTTCCAGGTCTAAATTCTATGACCCTATAAACAGAACTGCATAGCCATCTGATACAAAACCCATTCTAGAATCATGCTGCCACTTTCAAGGACCATAAATCAAAAGATATAAAACACTAGGGAAATAAAAAGGAACAATATCACTGCACTACATCTACCATACATCCTCCATAAGGCGTCGCTAGTTTTAATGAACACAGAACATGTTAACTGCAACACCCAAAACTCTGCTCTACCTTTTCTCAGACTTCCTACTTTTGCTTTCCTTTCTAATTTCCCTGTCTCCAAATAACCCCCTATCAATTGCCCAGTAACTTCTTCAGTGTAATCTCTAGGAGGGGTAGTGATCTCATCCTCTATTTGGCGACTTGAAGGAAAAGAAGAGCAACTTATTTTTTAGGAAGGAAAATTTCACACTCTTAATGCTGGTTGGCTTTAAGTTCACAGGTTGGTGATTGATAATGAAGTCTTAGAAAATTAGAATCCAACTGTTGAAACATCTGTTGAGTAGTGGTTGAGGGGAGAGAGGATTCTGGCTGTTTGCCTCAGGTTTTCTGATCTGAAAACTTGTCATGTTCCTCCTTGATCGTGATTGTTCCCAAGATAGACATTCTTACTTCTTTTGGTACCTCGATATTGCCAACCAAATTTGTTTCTTTTCTCTGAATCCTTTCCAATCTGTCTTGGTACTGCATTTGGGGGGTATTGAGGCACCCACTGCTGAATAAGGCCTTCCTGCTGTAGCTTTATCAGCCACGTGGGGAGAAACTATCCTCTTCTTGCTTTGTGACACAATGCCTTTTTCTACAAAGCCCCAAATAGCACAGATCTCTTTTTATTTTCTTCCCTGGTATAACATCATATCATATACTCATGTTTAATGTAATATCTGCACTGTCCCTTGCCAATAGGATACGTTGTTTCTTCTGTTGGATTTCATGTGGCCACATTTACTTTTTATGCATTTAAGTTGAAACAGACCAACCATTTTTACTATCCTGTGTGCAGATGCTTCCATAATCGATTTCTTTTTGAGGGCATTTTATTCTTTCTGAAAGACTCCTTTCTCTCCTTCCAAAGGGACATTTCAATTATCAGAGCAAATGCATTTGTAATCATTTGTAATCTCCATCTACAGGAGATGGGAAAGCGATGGAGGTTATATGAGGGGTGGAGACTTTTCTCTGGGAACTGGTGTGATTGAAGTTGTCACGATGGATGTTGTTCTGCATTTATAAATTGGAGACTTGGCAGTCACACCTTCTACCTGGAAAGGTGCCCTAGCTCCAGTAAGCTGTCAGAATCATTAATGATAACTGACAGTTTCCAAGGAAAAAGGAAGAAAGCTCTCTCAAAGGACTGGTGCCCCTGTAATGCCAATACAGCAGTCAGCTACTGGAAGCCTGCTGCTATCTCAGGCTTCAGGTGAAAGATGGGGATGGTCACCAAATGAAGGGTTTCAGGTTTTGAAAGTGGTTACAATTTCTCTTTGTCATCTGAATAAAATAACAAGCAGTGTCGCTTAGGAGGAGCAGTCCTGAATGCCTGAAGGCAGGGCAATAGACCGAATGGATTCCCAAGGTCGCTTCCAACTCTAGGTTTTCATGCTATAAAAGAACAACAAACTAACGCCATGTAAATTTCTTGTTTCATACAGAGGCAGAAACATGTTCTTGCCCAGATGAGTGTAATAAAGCAACTTTCTTGGGAATTTCTATTACCAAGTCTTTTTATTGCCTTTTGGGAATAACCTCCAGGTGGGGATTCTAGGCCAGAATTTTTTTCAGAATTCTGGGTGGGGGCTCACAAAATGTGATCTAGTCCCAGCATATAAAATGAAATATATGACATACAGTATCAATTCTATCCCCCCTTCTCCTCCTTTTCCTCCTCCTCCTCTCTCTTTCTCCTCCCTCTCCCTTTCTATTATTCTCTCTTCCCCTCCCCTCCATCCCTCTCCCTCTCTATCATTTTCTCTCTATCCCTGTCTCTCCCCCTACCCTTTCCCTCTCTTTTATTCTCTCTTTTACATTCTCTTTTATTCTCTCTCTCTCTTTTACATTCTTTTCCCTCCTTTACAGATCTAAAATAATTTTGCTTGTTTAGAAAAACATTTATTATGAATGAGTTTTGGCTCAGAATACCATACTTTGGTATATGAAAATTGTAACAGATTAAGCTACTTTAAAATTTACTAAATGAATTTACTTTCAGTACCTTTGATTTTGTTGAAAATGAAGTTACAAGTTATAACTTTAAGGAATCTAGCTAGTAGCACTCAGTTGATGTCAATTTGTGAAAAATAATAAAAAATGGTCGAACAGAGTTTTTTTGGATATAGTGCCTTGCAGAGTTTCAATCAAATATAAAACATGGCCAAGAGTGGTGATCCAAGCTTGTACATAATCCCCACAACTGGGGTGGTTGAGGCTGGTTGTTCAATTGAGCTCAGAAGAGAGCTGAGTTGAAGCAGGCTAAATCTGATCTAGTATCTGGCACCAATATTTTGAGCCCCGGAAGGGTGGGCAGCATAGCACCCACTGAGCTGCCCAAAATAGGGCAAATTAGCCCAGGTTAGAAATGGAGCAGGGTCAAAGCTCCTATTCTGATTAGTGGTGTGGCTGGGTCTAAGAGTGGCTGCTATACTTCTGGCCTGGGCACTGCATTGAGACCTAGCCTCAAAAAAAAACCCAAAAGACACAAAGAGAGAGAGAGAGAGAGAGAGAGAGAGAGAGAGAGAGAGAGAGAAGTAGAGAAGAGAGAGTGAGAGAGAAAGAGAGAGAGAGAGAAAGAGGAGAGAGAGAGAGAGAGAGCATTTAAGAAAAAGATCTGAGGGGAAAAAAAAAGACCATTAGCTCTCCTAGGGAAAGGAAGGCAGATAAAAAGTTCTTGACTGGCATTTTGTCACATAGAATGTTGTCTCATTGGTTTTGTTTCTTGGCTATCACTATAAGCAATTTGCTCCTGAATGTTTAAACACACACACACACATTCAAATCTGAAATATGGAGATTTTTCCTGAATGAGATAAGCTTTTCTTCTATTTCACATGTTCATTTATTACTATGTTTCCAAACATAATTTTCTTTCACTTCCTGCAGAAGGTAGAAATAGGTAAGAACAAAGAACAATTTCATGAGTACACAGAAGTGGAGTAAGAACCAGAGGATGGTTATCAGTTGGATCAGAATTGATTAGCAGAAACCTAACAAATGGGATTTTGTAGGAAACATGATTTAATATTCTTGTCAAGGACCTAGGTGATAAGATGGTTAGTAAGTTTGAGTTTGGGGTGATGTGATAGAAGAGGACAGGTGCAAAATTGGAAGAAATCTTAGTTGATTAGAGAAGTCATATCTAGGGCTTTGAAAGCTGAGGAGAGGGGAAAAATCCATAAAAATATAGAAATATTCAACCTAAAAATTAAATTCCCCAGCTCTCTTAAATTAGAAAAAACTTAATTTTTTTAAGAATGAAGGATGACATGTTTAAAATAAAGTATGAACTTATTTTTGTGACTTTATATCACAGTGCATCTCTAGGGTTCAATTTCCTTACCCATAAAACAAAACATTAGGAAGACACTGCTTCTTAAGTGTCTTTTGAATTAGGATTCTGCATATTGCTATTCATTCAGCCTTTATCCCTTCCTTCAATGTGGTAGCCTTTACATGGCTATAATTTCTGTAAACCATTAACTATACCCCTGGTATAGTTCTTGACTGATAGAATAATATTTAATTCAGTTCAACAAACATTAAGGGCCTGTTATGTAAGTTATTGCACTAGGTGGTGGAGATACACTGACAAAAATAGTCCTTGCCCTTGAGTAGCTTGCAGTGTACTGTGGTTATATGACATATACAGTGATTAATATATTGCATGGGAGGGAATGAAGTGAGCAGTGAATGAAGTGAAACAGAGTGTTCTAGGAATATCTGAGAAGGGAGAAGGGACCAACAAGGGAAGGTTTCATTTGGTGGCACTGAAGCCAAGTCTTGAAGGTAGCATTTAAATGATATGGCAAGGAACTGAGTGTGGGAAGTAAAGGAAAGGGAAGAGCCCAAGAGGATTCTGAGACTTTGAGCCTGTGTGGCTGAAAGAATAGGGCTGCCACTAACAGAATCACAGAAGGCTGGCAGAATTGGATGGGACCTCAGAGGCCATCCAGAACAACCTGAACATGAATTACCCCCTCTATACCATCCCCAGTGAATGGTCAGCTTGTCTTTGCTTGAAGATCTCTCTTGTCAGGGGATGACTGGTTACTTCCTGGAGCGTCTCATTTCACTTTGGGGCAACCCTAATTGTTAGAAAGTTTTTTCCTTACTTTGATGTGAAATATGCCTCTTTATAACTTCAACTCACTATTCATGGTACTGTCCACTCTGGAGCTAAGCAGGACAAATTCAATTCCTCTTCCTAGTGTCATTTACTTAAAAAAGAGTCATTATTTCTCCCCTCCCCCTTAGACTTATTTAGGCTCCACCTATCTAGTTCCTTCATTTGATCATCATTTGGTATGAACTTAAGGTATGAACTTAATTACTCTAGTTTCTCTCCTCTGGATTATTCACCAGATTATTAATATCCTTCCTAAAATGTGATGCCCAGAGCTGAACTTGCTTATCCTGATTTCATTAATTCTTTTTATGGTACTACCGTTCACTCAGCATCCTACATTTGTAATCTTGGTGTTATCTTACTTCTCTCCATTTTAAATCAATGATCAGATATGGGGTTTCCATATTTTACTGAGAATGGGAAGTACATGTCCTTGGTATTGGGGAGACTGAGGCTAATGGATTACTTGAATTTAGGAGTTCTAAGCTGCAGTAGCCTGAGCTGATCTGGTATTCACACTAAGCCCATGAGACACTGAGGGTTGGGGGGACAGCATGCTGCCTAAGGAGGGACAAACTACCCCAAGTCAGAAACAGAACAAGTCAAAGCTCCTTTGTTTTGTGATATCAGGACCATAAATGGCCTCTGTATTTCCAGCCCAGGGAGAGAGGGAGGACTAGTCACTCACATGCACACACACACACACACACACACACAATTACTCTCATTTGTTTCTTAATTTGTCTTCCAACTGCCATCAACTTAATACAGGCTCTCATTATGATTCATATGGACTACTATAGTAGTCACCTTAAAGATTTGACCTTCTCTCTACTCCATTTTAACTATCTCTGCCAGAATAATCTTTCTTTTGCATAGGTATGGTTATGTCACGGCACTGATCAAAAAATCTTCAGAGCTCCCTGTTGCCTATTGAGTAAATTTCAAACTCCTCTGTCTGGCATTCAAGATCCTTGACAAACTATAGACACCTGATCTTGCTAGCCTAGTGATCAGGCTTCTCCATAATATGGCACCTACTAAGGCTTACCTCACACTATTCCATTTTATTTACATCCATATGCATTGTCTCCTGACTATGTTCTTTGCTTTCTTATTTTTGCATCTTGTTCTCTATTCCTAGAATGTACTCTCTACCTTTTCATAATCTGCTCATTCTTCAAGGCATCTTTCAAGATGTAGCTTAGGTGCCGCCTCCTCTTGATCTCTTTAGATGGAAACATTTTTCAGCATCTTTTCCCCTCCACCTCATCATACTTTGCACTCATTTCATGTACTACTCATATTCTAATTTGTATTGTATGACATGCCTTATCAACCCTACTAGATTTAAAGCTCTAGAACAGGGATCGTATCATATTCATCTTTGTGTTTCCCAAAAGTGGCTAACAGTGTATTGCATGCACATAGTAGGTATTTAGTAAGTCTTTATTGAATTAATAAAATTTAAGGTATACGAGAAATCTCATACCTGAAGGCCTTTATCTATTCTGTGAAGTAGGACTGAAGGTCATCTTCTCAGATTGAAAAGGGACTTAAGGAAAAAGGAAAATAAAAGGACAGATGAGAATTGTTATTCAGGTATGTTTGACTCTTCTTGACCCTATTTGGGGTTTTCTTGGCAAAGATATTGGAGTGGTTTGCCATTTCCTCTCTAGCTCATTTTACAGATGGGGAAACTGAGGCAAACAAGTGACTTGCTCAGGGTGACACGGCTAAGCCACATTTGAGCTCAGGTCTTCCTAACTCCAGACCCAGTGCTCTATCCACCGCACCACCTAGATGCCTCCAGATGAGAAGTCCAATTAAAGTTTGATTAAGTGGGGCTCCATCGATCATCTCACCCACTTAAAATTAATTACCTTTGCTAGGTAACAATTCTTTTTTTTATTAAGATTCTTTTTTGATCATAACTTTCAGTTACTCTGATTATTTTTATGTCTTTTCTTCTTGATCTATTCTCCAGATCTGCTGTTTTTCTTATAAGATGCTTCACTTTCTCTTCTATTTTTTCATTATTCATATTTTGTTTAATTATTTCTTGATCTCTTATAATTTCACTAGCTTCTCCTTGCCCAATTCTAATTTTCAAAGTGTCATTTTCTTCCTTAAGATTCTGGATCTCCTTTTCTAATTGGTTGATTTTCTTTTCATAATCTTGTTTTTCTTGGATTATTTTTTTTTTTTAGTTTTTCCTCTATCTCTGTCATTTTATTTTTAAAGTCTTTTTTTAAGGTCTTCCATGAATTCTTTTTAGGCAGGTGGCCATTTGACATTACTCTTTGGGGTAGATGGGGTTTCTTTACTTCAATATTCTTTTCTGAAGATGAACCTCGGTCTTCTCTATTCCCATAATAGCTTTCTGTGGTTGGATTCTTTCTCCTTTGCCTGTGCATTTTTGGTGGTAATAGCTTAATTTTTGTAATCAACTCTAGCCCTAGTGTATGAGGGATGGTGCTTCTTGTCCCAGATCTTCAGTTCTCTTCTCTAGCTTGGAACCAAAGCCAAACCCCCAATCTCCTTTAAGTGCCCACAGCCAGGGGCTTTCTGCCCCGCTGCTTCTGGTCACCGGGTGTGTACTGTTTCCTTCTCACCCTCCCGTAGCTCTTCGCAACACAGCTGGGTCTGGCCTTCCTTATCAGCAGAAGTTCCCTCAATCTTCCTGAGCTCAAAAGACCAACTCCTCTCCCTATGCCAGGGGTAAAAGTTCTTGTGGCTGGGGCGGAGGCAGCCTCTCAAATCAACTAACCCCAGGGCTTTTGCCCCTTGTTTTTAAAGCCGATTGTAGCCTGTAGGCGTTTACTTTCATAGGGACCAAACTTCATCCTGTGATTTTTCTTCTGATCTTCTCGGATTGGCCCAGGAAGATCTCTGCTATGCCCATATTCTTATTTATTTTTACTAGCACTTTGCCCTAAGGTACTATTTTAGCTCTTTTGTGGGGTAAAATCTAGAGAGCTTGGAATTTTATGTCCTGCTCTGCCATCTTCCCAGAATCCTCTCTCAGGTAAGAATGATTCTTGACTGAATCAACACCAACCAAGCTGAATAGGGCTTATACTACCTTCTTGAATCAATTAAAACCATTACATGAGACACTTGGTTGGTCTGAAGGAATTTATATAAAAGAGAGGAGCTATCTCGCAACAAGACAGAGTTTCTGAGGGTTTGAAAGCATTGAGGAAAGCAACCAGTGAAAAGAGAAAGAGAAGGTAGGACTGAGCTCTGGCAGATAAGGGAGATATCAAAGAGGGCTACTGACTCTATAGGCATCTCAGAATAGAAGATCTGAGCTGATGCCACCAGTGTACCCACTTACTCAAGGACTGAGAGAATTCTTGAGAAAAGGTCTGTCTGCCTTTTCTCCAATTTCCCCTCCAACTGCCTATCTACCCACAGACAGAATGTAATCTGAAGTTTCGGTACCCAAACATTTCTAGTGAACTGAATTTTGCTTCAATCACAAATAGGCAGAAATAGCTAGATGTAATAGAATAAATATAAATAGAATAGATACAAATCTAAATATAAATAAATATATTGAATAGGAATAGATTTAAGTGTAAAATTAGGCAGGCAGACAGCCAACAGGCATTTATTAAACACTTACTATATGCCAGGGACTGTGCTAATCACTAGGGATACAAATGCAAGCAAATAGAAATATGGTTCTTGCTCTTGAAGAACTTCCATTCTAATGGGTAAAATGACACGTAAAAGGAAGCTGAAAAGTGAAAGAGGATGGGGAAGGTCCCCAAGCAGGGGGGAATGATGTCATAGTCTAGAGAATCAAAAGCAAAGCTGGAAGAGGAATTAACGATGGTTGGCCTGGTGCTGTTTCTTAAAATGGAGACTTTGGGAGAAACTTACAACGGGAGAAGGGTAGAGGGATGCTCCAGGGTGAGAAGGCAGTTGTTGTTCCTTTGTTCTTTTAAAAGGACCAATGACATCATGAGGGTGGTGCTTCCACTTGCTCATGAAATGGATTTAATTGCATTTAAGTGAGGTAGAGCTGAGTAAAGTTGTCAGCCTCACTCTCTCCTCCAAAGTCTTCGAAGTCCAGTGGCAAGACCAAAGCCAGTTAAGGAATGGTGGAGAAGTTTGGAGAGTTGGAAATAGGGCCTCAAAGAGCAATGAAAGTGCATCCTTGTAACAGCAAGCACCCTAGCATACCCAGGACGGCCTGCTGGCACAAGTTCTTTGATCTGCTTTACTAGGAAAGATGGCTTTTTGAGGGGTCAACAATCTTCTTTAAACACATTCACTAGTTCAGGGGAAAAGTCAGCCCCCTGAATGTCAGAGAAAATACTAACAGAGAAATTAGACAAACAGACAGGGCTTTGACTGCCTGAATCAAAGCAATATTGCTATATACTTTATACCACTGGATCGAGAGAGCCCTTTACATCTGAGCAGTCAGAGGTCTGAACATATGGCTACTCAGAGTCTTGAACAGAGAATCAAAAGATTCTTCTCATAAGCAAACCTCCAAAGCAAAACTTCACCTCAGAGTATATATATATATACACTTTTGGCTAATAGGCTCAGAGCCAGAAGGTATCACAACCCTCATGATTCGGGGACTAATTAGCTTTGTACAAAAAGTTGTGAAAGCCTTCCTATAAGCAAGCCTCCCCTAACCAAGATTCCCTCCCCCAATGGGCTCTGTGACTCAGGATGTATCAAAGCTGTGAGCTGGCCCAGTGCTCAAACCAGGTCACATAGGTCTATTAATGGACAGGGAAGATCTTCCCATCCCTTTAACATTACAAACCTCTACCTAAAAGATAGGAATTTTCCTAACTGAGGTCATGGAGCAATTGGGATCAAATCCATAACTTATCATTTAAAATAAGTTCCTAAAGCTACAAATGAGGGAACCAACTATATGTACCTTAGGGCTGTTACGCTGACCCTAGGGTTAAAATGAGCTAATTATCACAACAGAGTATTGCATAAGAAAACATGTTTAGTAGCCAGAGAAAAGAAGGTGGATGGTGAGTACAATGCAGGTTGGGGATGGGTTTATTGGAATGTCAAGAGGACAGGGGATTATAGGCTGTGAATAATATTCAAGTAGCTAAACTACTATGTAAAGTAGGGAGTAATGGGAATAGAGCAATTGGCCTTAGAAAACTAGATTTGAAGTTGCATTAGGGTAGGGACTTTGCTTAGCTAAAATTTGTATTTCCCTTGAAACCTAGGAAGGTGTTGCATTCACATTTATGCCTTAATATGTGCTATGGAAGTCTCTTGAATGATCCATTGAGGCTGGAATTGAAGAGTAGGAGAAATGAGAGGAGAATAGATTGCCATGTGGGATTGAGAATACTTAGTTAGAGAGCTTGGTTGATGAATTATGCCTTTGAAGGATGAAGTCTAGAGTATGGCCAAATTGGTTTCTGACATGGAGTTCAGTAAATTGAGGAGGGAAAGAAATTCTGAAACTCAAGATTCCAAAAGGTATCATCAATATTGATGTTGAAGTCATTGAGGAGGAAAATAAGGAACAAGGTAGAAAGGAAAAATGTGACCCACGTGATCCTGGTCATTGGACATGGATGACTCATGATGGTAGGGATTATGCTTTAGCTAAATTTTATATTTCCCCTGCACTTATCACAGTACTGCATTCACAATAGATACTTAATAAGTACTTATTGAATTGAATGATGGAGGGACCCACTGAGTGTTTAGTTTTGTTGGAGCAAATATTAGGAAATGATGATCTGAAGACAATGGTAAAGTCAAGTGGCTTAGACTTCAGTGACCAGAAACAGAGAGGTTGATCCATGGTTCAATATCTACTTTTCTCCCATTGAGTTATGGGAGTAGGAGAATGTTATTTTCTCATGGCAGAGAGGTGAAGGAGAGCTAGATTACACAGTGTCTTTGGGAGAGAGCTATGTTTCCACTAAGAAGAAAGATAGATTTTGTTAATTACTTGCAATGACATATTAACATACCATTAACTTATTACTCTAGGATATTACATGCCTGAAAGAGTAAATGTACAGCTGAGAGTGTGTAACTTATTTTTAGAGGGAAGATCTTTCCCAACATTGTCTCGATCCATTCTTATCATTGTGTTGTGCCTAGCACAGTGCCCATCCCCCATTTTTGCTGGCCTGATTTTGTCAGGGCTGACTCCTCTCCTAGATTGGGGCAGTGGGTACTTCTTTAGTATACTTGCCAAGCTGCCATTGTCCCCTCCTCCCTGTTCCTTGTGTTGGGCGTTCCTCAGGAAACAAAATAGCCTTGTTAAATTTCCCCCAAAGGACTATTGCTTTCAACATAGAATGTCTGATCTAAATTCTTTTGCAAAACAGATAGTGTTAGATATTATTTGAGGAAATTAAGGCCCAGGAATCCTGGTCACAGAGTGAGCCAGTGACAGCGTTATAAAGTTCATGATTTTGCAACTTTGGCTTAATATACTTCATTCAAACTACCACTCCTGACAGCATGGCTCCCTATTACCTCCTGGATCCAGTTTAACATCCTCTCTTTGGAACTCAAAGCCTTATGTAACCTGGCCTCCTCCTATGTTCCCAGTTTTCTTATAGTTGACACCACTCCATGAACTGTGCAATCCAGGGTCACTGGACTCCTTGCTGTTTCTTGCATGACCCTCCATCTCCCAACTCTATGCACTTTCACTGACCGTCCCCCATGTCTAGAATTGTCTTCCTCACCTCTGTCTCCTGCCCTCCTTGACTTCCTTCAAGTCTCAGCTAAAGTCCCACTTTTGCAGGAGGCCTTTCTGAGGCCTCCTTATTCTTGGTGCCTTCCCTCTGAGAAGACCCCCCGATTCTCCTCTGTAAATCTTGTTCCAACATGGAATTCGCATGTTGTCTCTCGAGTTAGACTGTGAGATCCTTGACAGCAGGGACTGTCTTTTGTTTCTTTATAATCTTAGCACTTAATACAGAGTGAGTGCTTAATAAATGCTTGTTGATTGCTCCCTTTCACTTATACGCAGCATCCTTCAAGCTATATTTTGCCCTGAAACCCTTGTTTGGAATTTAGGGACTGGGAACCAAGGGGGATAAAGGCCCTTTTTTAATTAGCCATGGCTTTGGGGGAAAAAAAGTGATTAAAAGGAAGCTTGTTAGCCAACGAATACAAAGGTAAGAGAAGAGGTATCTTACTTTTTTGTGTTGGCTGTTCTGAACTTGTTGAGTACTGTTAATGATGGGTTCTGCTGGTGGTTTTGAGGGATACCAGGAACAGATGCTTTGCAAGTGGGTTTTAATCATACCTTGCAATAGACATGCTCAAACTGTTCCCAGCCTCTTTAGAAAAGAAAGTGACAGGTGTGCTAAAAAAGATACTGTCAGTTTAGTGATGAGGCACTGGACAGAGGCCACCAGGCTCTTGGCCCTTT
Organism: Phalanger gymnotis; assembly: GCA_028646595.1. NCBI lineage: Eukaryota > Metazoa > Chordata > Mammalia > Diprotodontia > Phalangeridae > Phalanger > Phalanger gymnotis. The sequence continues at coordinate 651,096,938 of CM053622.1, read as the reverse complement.
GGATATTTTTTTTTCTTTCACCTCAACATCTGGCATACTTCACTGGGCAACCACCTTTTGATGTCCTTTTAAAGGGGGTATATTTACATCCTGACTTTGTGCATACATGAATCATTTGCAGTGGCATCTGTTGACTCTTGTTTGTGATGGTGCCGAGCTACTGACAATTTACCAGAAGTATTCTCATTTAATTACAATGGAAACAGTAGCTCATGTTCATGTCACATGCCTCCGTATCCTGGCATTTTTAGCATCTGGCACTGCACGTGCTGTCGTTGGGCTCATATGGCTATGTTGCAGGAGGAAGATGCCCAAGGCAAACAGAAATTGAAAACAAGATGATAAATGCAGCCCAACTAACTGCGCATCATTTTGAAAACATTGAAATATGGAACAGAACCTTAATATGGGTAGCAGATTCTACACATTTTTTTCCCCTGCTGTTGGTGGTGAAGGCAGCAATTTACAAGAATAAGAAAACTGATTGGGCCAGCAGGGCCAGAAAAGAGGCCAAAAAGTATCTAGGAAAGAGAGAGGTTTGGCTATTTTTGTTTGTTTATCTGCTTATAATCATGATGGTAAGAAGGATCCTGCTATAGTTCTTTCAGAAATTACAGTGGTTCTAGAATCAGAGGAACAGAGTTTAAATTCTGCCTGTAAACTTAATCGAATTGTTTAATCTTGTGTGTGTGGGGCGGGGGGGGGGGGGGGTAGGTGGCAAAGTGGGTAGAGCACTAGGCTTAGAATCAGGAAGACTCATCTTTCTGAGTTCAAATCGGATCTCAGATACTTACTAGCTGTGTGACCCTAGGCAAGTCACTTAACCCTGTTTGCCTCAATTTCCTCATCTGAAAAATGAGCTGGAGAAGGAAATGGCAAGCCACTCCACTATCTGTTCCATGAAAGCCCCAAATGGGGTCATGACTGAAAAAAAAACACTGAACAACCATGTGGGCCTCAGTTTTGTCAATTGTAAAATAAGGCTGTTGGAATAGATGGCCTCTGAAGTCCCTTCCAGCTTGAGATCTCTGGTCCTTGGACCCCCTCTTCCTCTTAGCATACTAATACATAGAAAAATCAATTTCCAGAGTGGGAAGGAAACCTCACAGATCCCTTACTCTGACTCACTTCTCCTTTACTGATATATGAATTCTCTCTACAACATTTCTGCCAAGATCTCATTTGGCTCTGACTTGAACATTTTCACCAGAAACTCATCACCTTGTAAGGCAGCTCATTCCTTTTTCAGACAGCCCTAATTGCTGAAAAATTCTTTCATATATTAAGCTCAAATCTGCCTCAACCTTAAAGCATAGATTACGTGAGCACTGGTTAGTGCTGTGCAGATTTATAAGAAGCAATAGCAACATGTGAGGAATTCTATCAGATAAATGAAGAGAAATGGGGATGATCAGGGCAAATCAAAACAAATGCATTTTGGATTGCTTTTTAGGAAAAAAAAAACCACCCTGAAACTCATTTTCAAGTGGAAGATGCCAGGAAGGATAGGGTTTGGAAAGAGGAAAATACTGTCAACCTTATCTTAAAGGGTTCTCCTCCAATCTCATTCCCTCCACAAGAGCTTTCCTTCCTTGGACTTCCTTCTTTCAGACTTTTCTTCCCATAACATAGTGCTAGGATTAAGGTTCCTTTAAGTAGCACCAACTTTACCTGTAATCAAATCAATGTTGTTTATTAATAACCAATAAAACAAAATGCCCAATAAAAAGATAGGCATGCATAGGTGTCCTTTCTCATGAGAATGAGTTCTTTGAAGATCAAGGCTACCTGTTTTCTGTGTTTTTACCCCCTTTAATTGTGTTCTTAGCATACTGTGCTTTAAGCCAGTATTTAGAAGCTGAACAGCATTGTGACTTTTTCCCTTCCTTCCTTCGGCCTAGAAATGAGATAATGGGTATTTTTATTAGAAGTAAGCAAGGCATTTCAGTGTTAACAATACTATCCCAGATGGGTTGTTCTCATAGCAAGCAATGAGAGCTTTTATTGATTTACTTCATCATACCCTGTTTCCGTTGGCTTTTAAGAAAAGTTCTTCTAAGGGCAATATATGAATCTGTCTGCCTTCAGATAATGGGGCAGCTAGGTGGGCGCAGGAGATAAAGCACTGAGCCTGAATTCAGGGAGACAGACCTGAGTTCCAATTGAGCCTCAGACTAGTAAGTTCAGTGTCCCTGAGCAAGTCACTTAACCTCAGCTTGTCTCAGTTTCCTCAACTATATATGAGAATACTAATAGTACCTACATCACAAGGTTAAATATGATCATATTTGTAAAGTGTGTGGCAAAGCATGTTGCACGTAGCAGACACCACATACAGGCTTATTCTCTTTCTCCCTCCTCCATTTTATGTGCCAAAGTTTTTTCTTTCGGCAACTCTTTCCTGTTAAAGAGCAATTTGAATTGCCCAATGAGGTGCCACCCATAACTGATATAGTATATCAATGAGCACTGCTAAAGTTTTCAAACTCTGAAGTTCTATTTCCTCATTGTATGCTTCCGTTTATCACTTTCTCCTTTATCTTTGTCTCTGTTTCACTTTGGTTCACTACAAGTGGGCTGGACCATGACATCATCATTCTCAGGTGTTGACCAGCTGTTCCCACAGCAGGCTCACGAGTGGACAATGTGGGGTTTCTGGGTCCTGTGGGGACAGTCTCCAAGTTGATTGTCTCACAGACACAAACAGAACCAGAGTTAGCTTCGTGGGAATGGGCGTGTAGTACCTTGATTGGTTCACTTAGCTGTTACAAGATGTAGGGATTGTGAACATGACAAGAGGTGTGATGGATGGCTTTAGGTTCCTGGAAAATAGGAAGAACTCCAAATATAAATCCCTCAGTGAATACCTGGTATTGATCAAAGCAATACACTTTGCCAGAGGGTGAGATCATCCAGAACCAAAGGATTGTTGTTCTGCCAAACTCAGGGCACAGCCTGCTTGCTGGGCCTTAACTCTGGGAAACAGAGCGTCTCCTAATATCTTGACCGTAACATCTTTCATACGCCCTCCCTCTCCCTCTCCTCTGACACTGCCACCACGCTGGCGAAGGACCTCATCACCGCAAACCCAGGCTATTGAATAGCCTGCTGGTTGTTTTTCCTTGCCTCAAGGTTCTTCCCCATTCTAGTCCACCTTTATTCAGCTGTTAACATGATCTTTCTAAAAGCATAAATCTGATCATGTCGCTAGCCCTTCCTGCATCAATTCTAGTGATTGCCTATCACCTTCAGGATCAAATATAAAATCTTTTGTTTGACGTTCAAATTCCTTCACAACCAGGAGTCTGCCGCTTCCCCTCCTCTCTCCTTTCCAATCTTTTATCTTACTCTTCCCCATATACGCAGTGATACTGACCTTCTTGCTGTTTCTCATACAAAGCTCTCCATCTTTGAACTCCATGCATTTTCTTTTCTTTTTTTAAAGAAATTTTTATTGACATTTTCTGCTTCTTACATTACCATAGTGTCCCATTTATCTCTCTCTCTCTCATTCCCCTTTCCCAACCCAGAGAACCATCTCATAAGACAAAGTATTTTTTTTTAAGAGGAAAAAGTCACCCTAACTGATGAATATATTGAAAAAGTCTGAAGATACGTGTAGCGTGTAACTCCTGTGGGCCTCCCACCTCTATGACAACAACAGGGCGGGTTGGGGGGGAGGGTCTTCTCATAGCTCTTCTTTGGAATTCTGTTTAATCTTTATAATTTTGTTACATTTATTTTTGATTTTTTGGTGTGTCATGGTTTCATCCATTTACAGTGTAGTTAATGAGTATATTATTTTCTTGGCTCTGCTTATTTAGTTCTGCAGCAGTTCAAATAGACTTTCCATGCTTTTCTGTATTTGTCACATCCATCATTTCATACAGCACAGCAGTGTTCCATTACATTCATGTACCACAGTTTGTTTAGTCATTCCTCAATTGATGGGCATCTACTTTGCTTCCAATTCTTAGCTGTCACAAAAAGTGCTGCTATAAATACATTGGAGCGTATGGAGATTTTTTGACTCTATGAGTTTTCACAGACTGTCTTCCATGCCTCTAGTGCCTTCCTTCCTCATCCCCCACTCTGGGCTTCCCTGGCTTCCTTCGAACCCAGCTAAAATCCTGCTTCCTACAGGAAGCAGCCTGTCCCGACCTCCCTTAGTTTATTCTTTTAAATTTATCTTGTATATAGCTTGTTTGTACATGATTGTTTGCATAGTGTCTCCCCCATTAGACCGTGAGCTCCTTGAGATCAGGGACTACCTTTTGCCTTTCTTCGTATCCCCAACATTTAGTACAGTGCCTGGCACATAGTAGGCACTTAATAGATATTTATTGACTGACTGACTTAACCTTCCACCTTCTTGCTCCATAAGATAAACAAAAAAAAATATAGAGTTGTAGTCTGTACCTTACCCAAGCCATTTAGACATGTTATAGACACCTAGAAGAAAAAGTAATTATAGTAGATAGAATATTGAATGAATGATATAAAAATATTTATTGAGTGCTTACTATGTATCAGAAATGGTGCTTTAGTGCTCAGGGTACAGATATATTAAAAAAAAGGAGACAGTCCCTGCTTCAAGGAACTTATATTCCAACTGCAGAAGACAATATATGTAGGTAGTGATGACCAAGAAAGGAAGTTTGTTCCGGGGAGCCTGAAGGCAGGGGTTAGCATATACCTAGCTTCAGGCATATGGAGATATGGCCTGGGTGAATAACTAGATGGGATGGGAAGCTGAAAAATGGTCTGGTGTCTAGGGCCAGCAGTAGATATAAAAGGCTAAGCACAGACTTAGTCATTAATTAACTGAGCTGGGCCCTAGGATAAGTGTGGCAAAGCCAAGTGAGATTAACTTTGGTGGGGAGTGAGGGCACATAGATTCTGGAAGACTCAGATATGCAGGTCCAGAATGCCTTATAAATATTGAAACTAGATCTCCTAATGGTGGAAAGACTGGTGAAAAACATTGGCATCATCAGGAAATAAACAAGCACCTGCTTTTCTGTCTCATAAAAATGTCCATAAAGTTTCTGATCACTAATGATTATAAAGTGACTGCACTTTCCTCTGTGGGTATAGTATTGCCTTATCTAGCTGTTCTTATTTTTCAGCATTTTACTCCTCCTTGGCCCATTCTCCCCCACAATAATTAGCAATAGAGGATGGAACACAATTTTGTTGCACTTGCCACCTTCAGTGAAGACAGCCACCATTTAACTTCTATGTGTAAAACTTGCTAATACAGGCACAGTATGTTAATTTGCCAATTTTTGATGAATAGTTTTTTCTTTTGGGTCAGCGGGGGCTAGATCTGTGACTTAATTGATACAGGAACTGTCAGTGAGAAAAGTCCTACTACAAATGTAGATCATGAGGTTAAGAGACTTGCCCAGGGTCACCCAGTTGATATCATCAGAAATGAGACTTGAACTTGGGTCTTGTTGATTTCTAATCCAGCCTTCCATCAACTGTTGTAATGCCTCATGAGGAACTGCCTGAATGAACAGACTTTATTTACTATGGCATGATAGAAAAAAATACATGTGAAAAGTAGTGTACACACATGTAGCACTACAGAAAAAGGGGAAAAACCCCCAGGTATATCGTTGTTTTGCAATGATAGTAACATGATCAAAAGAAATAAAAGTTATGGTATAGCCAGAAAGTGATGGTAAGATATTCTGCCAAATTCTGGCCAACTGAGTTCTTTTATGGGTTTTCAAAATTTTGTATATGTTCATGGAAAATTTAATGTACATGAAATAATATTGAAAATGTATTGGCAGGGCATAGTCAAGGTAGTAGATTAGAAATAGTAAACCAGTGGAACTCTCTACATATTCTCCTTCAAAAAACTTTAAAATAATGCCTCAAGTCAAATTTTGGAGAGGCAGAGTCAAGAAAAAGCCATTGTGAGGCATATTTCTGGTCTAATAAAATTTAGGAGGTCAGCAAGAGAGGTCTGTGACATGGTGGGCCTTGGAAATGGCAGCAAACATTAGTGGCAACAGCAGGAGCAGTTTGGGGACCTCTCAGTTCAGAGACAGCAGGAGATTAGAAAACTGCTCAGAAAGAGATTACAGGGAATTCTTTGGTGGTACTGGTTATAGCTGGTACTGATTGTCAGCTCTCTTACCCATACACGATTCTGAGTCACAGTACCAGGGCAGAGGGGGGGCACAAGGGAGCAGAAGAGTATTAGTGCTTGTGACTGCAGGGGAGCAGGGGCCCTTCTTGGGTAAATACCAGAGCTCAAATGAGAGCAGTGACCACATCTCTTCTTGAATCATACTACTTTGGAAGCTGTGAAAATCTGTAGACTCCCAGAATTAGCTCTGAAAATAGCATCACAAAAAGCCTAAAGCTTGGGACAGTACCCCTCGCCCCCCCCCCCCCAACCCCAGGAGAGCAGAGTTTAACTTCAACATAAAGTTTAAAGTGAAGAAATAGGCTGGAAAAACAAGCAAACAATAAAAAAAGAACTTAACCATATAAAGCTACTGTGGTGGGAGAAAAGACCAAGACATAATATCAGAAGAAGACAATGTGAAAACAGCTAAAAGCAAAGCCTCAAAGAAAATTGCAAATTGGACACAAGTCCAACAAGAATTCCTGAAAGAGTTAAAGAAAGATATGAGTGGTAGAAGAAAAATTGGGAAAAGAAATGAGAGTGGTACCAGAAAATTATGAAAAGAGTGGGCAAAATCTGGAAAGGCAGGGAATTAGAGCTCATATATTTAGAACTGGAAGTTGTTGGAGTTCATCTGTTATAATCCTCTTATTTTTAAATTGGGAAAACAAGGACTTGGAGAGGCAAAATGACTTGCTCAAAGTAACAATGGGTTCCAGAACTAAGATTCAAACCCAGGTGCTGTCATTAGCCTGCCCAGTACATATCATAGACCAGAAACCCTAACTCGCTTATCATAGAGCATACATTCAATTGCATTCCTTTTCAGTTGTTTAAATGCATCAAACATAATGTGTCAATGCTGGAGCCATTTTTTCCCAGAGTTACTGTAATAGTCTAACTGGTAGTCTAATATACTAATGCTATTCTTTCTCATATTACTTTGTACTTGCTTTCCTATGTCATAGGGACTGGAGGATGGCCAGGGAAAAGCTGGCATTCTATTTGACGATGGCTTGAAAAGAGGGACAGGATAGTAGAGATCAAATATTTGAGGTGCCATCACATGGAAGAGGTATTACTCTTGGCTTGTCCAAGAGGACAGAGTAAGTGGGAATGAGTGGAAATTGCAGAGAGGCAGATTTAGGCTTGATGTAAGGACAAACTTTAAAACAATTAGAGCTCTCTAGACTTGGACTCTTGAAGCGAGAGGCTAAGAGATGACAATATGTCTTTCTACTTCATTTGTGAAATAGTAAAAGTTGTGAAAAGCTCAAACATGGATGTTAATTATTGCTAACCATAGGCTGGGAATTTTCTAGGAGCCTTGTATTAACATGACCTTTGACTAGCTTATCTGTATGGATCACCTTATTTTTATTGGTCTGTTTGCTCTCAGCCCCAAAGAAGGAGGGGGGAAAACTGATTAAACAAATGAGGTTTGGTGGATTAAGATTAGTCAAGTTCAGCATAGGGCTGACAGATTCCTTTGGGAAGGAAATGTGTATGCAGTACTAGAAAAAAATTTCAGTTCATGACTTATGTTCTGCCTTGCCGAATATTCAGTTGGTTGAAGAGCACTATGCAACTGAGAAGAGTTGTTTCATTTTTCAGTTGTGTCTGACTCTTTGTGATCCCCTTTGGGATATTCTTGGTAAAGATACTGGAAGAGTTGGCTGTTTTCTTCTCCAGCTCATTTTATAGATGAGGAAAGTGAGGTAAACAGGGTTAAAGTGACTTGCCCAGGGTCACACAGCCACTAAGTGTCTGAGGCCAGATTTTAACTCCAGAAGAGGAGTCTTCCTGACTCTAGGCCCAGCACTCTATTCACTATGCCACTTAGCTGCCCCCAAATTGTGAAGAAGTGAGTGAAATAATTATGTTCAGTACCTGAACCCAGGGCTCTCTTCTTGAAATGAAAGATAACTTCTATCACACACAGCTCACCACCTCATTGGGCACTAATTTCTTCCTAAACCCCTTATATTAGTCGATTTTGTCATTTCTAAGTCCTACTTCTTTAGTGTATGTCCAAAGAATGCTTGATTTTCCACATGGGGATCATCAGCTTTATGGGAAGCATTGAGAATGTAGCTTTGTAAGAACCTGAGGAAAATCTTTTGTTCTTTTCTAGGCTGCGTTCTGGACTTGTTCTGCCATGGCCCGTAAACCTTTTCATCCTGGAAGCTAAATCTAGTGCAGGAATTCTAACACTGGAAAGTACCTGCTCTGCCCCTTAGGTCTCTCCTGATTAGATGGCTCCTTTCTGAACCTGCATTTAATGAGGGTTCCCAGAGGAGCCAGGTCTCACTCCTCTCCTAACTCCACCCACTTCTACTAAGCCCCAGTAGGCTGAGTCTATTTGTCTTTCTCCTACTTCTGCTTTTTAACTTTTTAAAATGTGTTTTATTCCCCCATTAGAATGCAACCTCCTTGAGGGCAAGTACTGTCCTCTGTATTTTTTCTTTTTTGCAGGGCAATTGGGGTTAAGTGACTTGCCCAAGGTCAAACAGCTAGTACATGTGTCAAGTGTCTGAGGTTGGATTTGAACTCAGGACGTCCTGACTCCAGGGCTGGTGCTCTACTCACTGCGCCACCTAGCTGCCCCTGTCCTCTCTATTTTTTTTTTTTTAAATTTCCCTACTTTTTATTGTTTTTTTTTT
>CM053622.1:651062478-651081225 GCA_028646595.1 Phalanger gymnotis | reverse complement strand
TATTGGACTACCTGAAAGCCATGATCAAAAAAGAGCCTAGACATCATCTTTCAAGAAATTATCAAGCAAAACTGCCCTGATATTCTAGAACCAGAGGGTAAAATAGAAATTGAAAGAATCCACCAATCACCTCTTGAAAAAGATCCCAAAAAGAAAATTCTTGGGAATATTGTAGGCAAATTCCAGAGTTTCCAGGTCAAGGAGAAAATACTACAAGCAGCCAGAAAGAAACCATTTGCATATTGAGGAAACACAATCAGGATAACACAAGATCTAGCAGCTTCTACATTAGGGGATCAAGGGGCTGGGAATATGATATTCTGGACATCAAAGGAGCTAGGATTAAAACTAAGAATCACCTACCCAGCAAAACTGAGTATAATGCTCCAAGGCAAACTATGGATTTTCAATAAAATAGAGGACTTTTAAGCTTTCTCAATGAAAAGACCCGAGCTGAATAGAAAATTTGACTTTCAAATACAAGAATCAAGAGAAGCAGGAAAAGGTAAAGGAGAAAGAGAATTCATAAGGGACTTACTAAAGTTGAATTGTTATGTTTACATTCCTACAGGGAAAGATGATGTGTGTAATTTATGAGACTTTTCTCAGTATTAGGGGAGTTGAAGGGAACACAGACAGAGGGCACAGGATGAGTTGAATATGAAGGGATGATATCTAAAAAAAATCAAATTAAGGGATGAGAGAGGAATATATTGAGAGGGAGAAAGAGAGAGATAGAATGGGATAACTTATCTCACATAAAAGTGGCAAGAAAAAGCAGTTCATTGGAAGGGAAGAGGGGGCAGGTGAAAGGGAATAAGTGAATATTGTTCTCATTGGATTTGACTTGAGGAGGGAATAACATACACACTCAATTGGGTATCTTACCCCCACAGGAAAGTAGGGGGAAGGGGATAAAAAAAGGGAGGATGATAGAAGGGAGGGCAAATAGGGGGAGGAAGTCGTCAAAAGCAAGAGCTTTTGAAAAGGGACAGGTTCAAGGGAGAAAACTGAATAAAGGGGGACAGGATAGGATGGAGGGAAATACAGTTAGTCTTTCACAACATGATTATTGTGGAAGTCTTTTGCATAATGATACATGCGTGGCCTATGTTGAATTGCTTGATTTCTTAGGGTAGGTGGGAAGGGAAGTAGGGACAGAACTTGGAACTCAAAGTTTTGAAAGCAGATGCTCAAAAAAATGTTGTTTTTGCATGCAACTGGGAAATAAGATATATATGGAATGGGGCATAGAAATCTATCCTGCCCTACAGGAAAGTAAGGGGAAGCGGGATGGGGGTGAGTGGGGTGACAGAAGGGAGGGCTGACTGGGCAACAGGGCAATCAGAGTATATGCCATTTTTGAGTGGGGTGGAGGGTAGAAATGGGGAGAAAATTTGTAACTCAAATTCTTGTGGAAATCAATGTTGAAAACTAAAATATTAAATAATAAAAAAATGAACTGGAAAAAAAAACCTGTCCTCAACCTACCCTTCCATTCTGATTATGCATCATTCTGCTCCATCAGGATTATCCTAATTGCCATTCCTCAGATATGACACTCCGTCAGCCCGCCCCTCCCCCCTTACTTTTGTATTGGCTATCTCCTAAGCCTGGAGTTGTCTATCTTCTCATTTCCACCTGTTAGAATCTCTAGTTTCCTTCAAAAACTTAGTTAAAGCATCATCTTCTATATGATGCTTTCCCTGATTCTTCTAGCTGTGAGTACCTTTCCTCCCAAGTCTACTTGATATTCTTTTGACAAATATTCTGTATATACTTATATATGTATATGTCATCTCAAACATTAGATTGGAAAATCCTTGAAAGCAGGGAGCATTTCACTTTTTTCTTTGTATATCTAGAACTTTGCACATAGTTTGGCTCATAGTAGGTACTTAAATGAAATGCTTGTTGATTGATGAATCGAAGAACACTTTACTGGGAGTCAGGAAAACAGAATTTTAGTTGGGGATCTGCCACTAATTAGCTGTGCAATTTCATTTTGCCTCTCTGGGTACTACATCCTTACCAGTAAAATAAGGAGGATGGATTAAGTGATCCCTAAGGTTGCTTCTCTCTCTGAAATACCAAGCCTCTGATAGAATGCCTTAAATTTTATACACGCCTTAAATTTTAATATCTTTCCAGAGTTATGAAATCTGAACATTTTCTAAGATTGAGACTAGCTTCTGGTTCTGTTTATATCTTTGTTAATTTCTTGCTTTGACAAAAATATTTACAAGTAGAAGCCACTTTCTTTTACATGCTGCAGAAGGCACAGAGATACGGAACAGGAAATAAGCAAGAAGGGCTAGAGGCTGTACTATGCAGAGACCTTGTGATTATTCTACAGGAGAGAGATAATTGGCAGGATGCCAGACTGCATTCTTGGACCTGAGGACATAAATACCTTTCAAATAAAAAGCTATAATGATGTTGTTAATTTGTAACCCAGTCTTTGGATTTTGTATTTCTACCTGTAAGTAAATGGATTCCACTGCCAATATTCACTCCATTCACTGCATCACGTGAGTTTCAACCAGGAGGGCAGGAAAGTGTCTACCAACCTCTGTTTAATTAGCACCGCTGCCCAATAATCACTGTTGCAAAATTTTTGCAATGTGAAATCTGATAAAGGACATATTAGTGTCCTGTCCCTTCTGAGGAAGGACTCATATATACCAGTCATTAGGCAAACCTCTAGGCAAGGGAGCGCAGGCAATCTTTGTTTAGAGAGGAAGCAGGGTGGAAGAGGGTCCCTATGTCCCCTTTTTGGGTCCTCCTACCTTGGACAGTCTATTAGATTTCATCACAACTATGGGTCAAGAATATATTTAATGATGAATCCTTCTTTCTGATCTACAATAAGTGGTGGTGGGAACATCCTAGAAGAGATGGATGGAATATGGAATAGCTATGGAATAAAGACAGGAATTTGAGTTGGCAGGCTAAAGGCCTGACTACCTGTGTGATGGGATATAGGCTCCAGTTTTTCTACCAGTTTTCAGGAAGTTTTCCTGGTGAGAAAGGTGTGGGAAAAGAGCTAGACTTGGTCTCCTCCATGAAAGTATTCCCTAGGGCTCCCCAGAGTCAGACCTACCCTTTTTTGTATGATACTTTAGTGGCATGTAGGATGTGAGTAAGCTGGGTTCTGTAGTGCACAGGGTGAGTTTGGGAGAAAAAAACAACAGACACTAATGTTCAAAAACAGATGAATTTCAAATCCAAAACTAACGAGTCCCTAGTTCCAATAGCTTTCTACACTGGCTGGTTTTCCATGCCTTCAGTGAAACCTTATCTCCTGCTGGTGAAAATTAGGAGTAAAATAGCCAACTTGTTTCATTGGTCAACTGTTTCTTCAACCTTCAGGCAGTTAATTCTTGCTAATGTTTTTGTCAAGAGTACATAATTGATGTATATTATTACCCAGAGAATTTTTCATAGAAATATTATATAGAGCATCATATATTAGGTATATATTTTTATAGGTCAAAACAATTTCAAGCATCTTTTAAACAGAACATATCTTGAGTGTGAGCCAGTTAGTTTGAAAAATAGATGACATTTAATATTTGTCAGTATTAGAAAAAATAATCTAATATAATCAACATAACTTAATGTTCTAAAATAATTTTTCAATTTGCCCAATATTTACTGTATTTTTAGTTAAAAATAGTCATTCGTTTATGTAAACATTAAACTGTGCCTCTGTTTTTTTAAACTATACAGACTTCTTGATAAATTTCTCAAATATTGGGCACAAAATAGTATTGCAACCTGCTATTTAGCCTTTGGTGCCTTAGAGTTATTATAACTATGTAATGATATATACATAACGTAAATACTGCCAAAAGATCACTAAGGCCAAATGTTTACTTTCCATTGCTTTGTTAGCTTCTTTTATCCAGCTTTATAACAGTTATAACATTGTAGCTAATTTAAATGTTCACTTTTTAATTAACAAAAAGAAAAAAACAATTAATAGGAATTGTAATTCGCATAGAAGGGCTTGTTTGGATAGACAAGGACCTGAGTTATTATAGAACTTAGACAAGTTAATGAATCATTATTAAAAAAATCAGTAGTAAGCAGTAGGATGACCTAAAGGAGATGTAGTGCCAGAGATACTGTTCCAGGGAACCACTGCTGGTCTTTCATGGAGAGGAGTGCTTCCCACTTCATTATGTATTCCATCTCGTGGGGATCCATATATACTCATTTTCATTCTGTTATGTGCTTCAGGAACTTCATCTAGTCCTTCTAAAATTGACATTTCTTCAATACGGTAAATAAGTGGTGTTCATATAAATGATGGAAGATGGCTCTGACCAAATGGACATCTTAGGGGGGATTCTGGGAAGAGATAAAGTTATTATTGAAATGAAGCTCCATGACCTGGTTCAACAGGTCTTAAAAACTGAATTCATGCATTTCTGCAAAACTACTGTATTTTGCACAACCCAAATGCAATCCAACATTCACATGGGATGTATTAGAGTTGGAAGGCCATGTTACATTCGTTGTCCCTCCGTGTCAGGAACCAAACTGCAAGGTTCTCAGAAGTTAAATTTGATGACTCTAATGGACTCTGACAACTGGTCCATCAGGTTCTGTGTAACGGGGTCGGGGGATTTTGGTCCCAGGTAATGATAACATTCTAAGTTCTAATGTTAGGGCAGAGCCTCAGTTCTCCATTTTTCTCTCTTAATGACTAGTCCTGGGGTTCTGTCATCTGAAGGGCCAGATGAACAAACTCCTGCTTCTAATAATAGCTAACATTTATATAGTGCTTTAAAGCTTGCAAAGCTCTTTCATATATTATGTAATTTGTTCCTCACAGCAGCCGTGGTTGGTAGATGCCATTGTCTCCATTTTAGAGTTGAGGAAACTGATATAGAGGTTAAGACGGAGATAAGTGACTTGCCCAGGCAGATAAAAATTAAGTGACTTGCCCAGAGTCACACAGCTAATAAGTGTCTGAGGCCAAATTTGAATTCAGGTCATCCTGAAAGAACGGGGTCCTCCGCCGCCAAACACCCTAAGCCAGTTGGGGATTTATTTATTTGCTTCAGCATGCCAACCTGAGTTCATTTGACTATTCTATAATCCTGTGCATACTCTCAGTCAATCAGGAAGCCTCTTAATTATATGGCATATTTTGAGATGTCCTGCCTATATTCCTACATGATCATTTGTTATGAAAGGTAGCTTAGCATATAGCATAGTGCGAGATAGAATGACAATGACTAGATCCCTGGACTTGGAGTCAGGAAGACCTGGGTTCAAATTCTGCCTCAGATAATTATCAACTGTGAAACACTGGGCAAGTAAGTCACTTAATCCTTCTGTGCTCGTTTCTTAGTCTATTAAATGAGAGCCTTCCCTTCCTTCACTGGAGGAGTGGAGGACTATGAGCATGGAATATTGCCTTCTGTCAGGTGTGGTTGATGCATTAACTAGTTCTGGTGTATTACTTCTTTTTTCTTTCTTTTAAATTCTTTGTTATAAAGGATAGCTTAATTAATTGCATTAACAAATGCAACGTACAATCAATTTCAGGAGCCATTCACTTTCTCTTCTCACTTCCACAGATGGGGACCGAAAGGTATGTGAAACCTGCAGTGTTTTGAGAAGAGAGTGAAGAAAAATGTCACACAGTAGGTTAGTAAGAATCTCAGAAGAGAGCCATAAATTATAGGCATTTTAGAAACAAATGTTCTAGTATTTTTCTGGTTGTTGCTTATTTTAGGATGACACTAAGGAGATTACTTCAAATTGGTAACTTCTTTTAAGGTCTCAGTATGAGAAAGAAGATATGAAGAGAGACAGAGACACAGAGACAGAGGAGTGAGACAGAGGTAGACAGAGACAGAAAAAGAAAGAATGGTAGAAGGGGTGATGCATCATAACTCGGTGCACTGAGTAGAATGTTGGAAGTTAGAGTCAGAAGACATAAATTTGACACACACTGATTGAGTGACTTTGGACAAATCACTTAATATCTCTGAGACTCAGTTTCCTCAATTGAAAAAAGCACTACTTCACAGGGCTATTCTGAAGAAACTTTGTACACCTTAAAGAACTATAAAATGTGAGATATTTTTGTTATGAAAACTGCTAAATTAGGAAATTTATTGGAGGAGGAATCTTTCGGAAATGTAATTCTGAATGACCTGGTAGAAGCATCAGTGTTTTTGGTTGACGGCTTAATAGTTTTGTAGGATCCAAGTTTTATATAATTACATAAAGGACCAATTATGTAGCTCTTATTCTTCAAAGTAGTCAAAGAGCTCTCAAAATTCTCACAGCTGCACGATGTTTTTAGTGTAGGCGGAATCATGTCTAGGAGGTATGAGTCCCAAGGCAAATTACATTGTATGATATAACCACTCCATAACATCTGGTAAAAATAAATAGCAGGGGCAGCACTATTCGACAGAGCTAATGATATTAGGAAATATTAGGAACACTGTCAGGAGGTACAATTATTGTAAAGAAAAAGCAGTGGCCAAAGGGGAAGTGGTCCCACAGAAGGGCAAAGATGTAGTTTGAGAGGTAATCATCAATGATGGAAGGGGAATTCTGCTCCCCAGTTACTTCTTGTATAGGAGTTTGCTCTCCTGAGCAATGCAAAGTTCCAACCTCCTGATTCTCAAAAATCCTAGGGCCCAGGATGATCACTCTGGATGATATTTTATATTCTGGGTCACAGCCCTGTAGTTAGTATGGCATTAATAGAAAGAACCTAACACTGGGTTTTGGAAGGCCTCTGAGCAGACTCAGACTTTGAGTTCTTGTTCTGTCCATGTGTGACTTTGGGCAGGTCACATTAACAAGACTGAAGTGCCTCAAATCTGTAAAGGGTCAGCAGTCTTTAGCAGTGGCAAATAAGATGTCCAGTGGGCTGAACTCTAGGGAATTAACAGGCGAGGCAGATATAAAGTTTTCTGGCCATTAAGGGAAAATTAATCTTTGTTTTAAAAAGGAAGAGGAGTAGAACTAACTCATGTAGCAAAGGAGACAGAGGGAGGCATGGACCTTATCTGTGTTATGGGGAAAAGCTGGTAGATGATCATGCATCTATACACAGAGAGATATATGGCAGAGATGAGAGATATAATGGAGACTAGCAAGTATATTAGGAACTATTGACCCCTATGCCTAATTTTCATCTGTATAAAATCTTTATGAAAATGACATCTCTCTCTCTTTCTCTGTCTCTCTCTGTTTCTCTATCTCTGTCTGTCCCTGTCTCTGTCTCTTTCTCTCTCCTTGGTTAGATTGATGAACATTTTTTTCTGCTCCTGGCATTTCTCTTGGAGTTCTCAAGCAGCGAACGCCGTATCGACTGTTCCTTGGTCCTTTCTATTAATACACCATTGGTGGAACTCTGCATTGGTCCAACAATTCTAGAAACCAATTGGCAACTATACAAGAAAAGTAACTGAAATATTCACCTCCTTTGACTTAGTGATGCCACTGTTGGATGTATACATTAATTTTGGAGGTGGCCCTAATGCCAGCAGTTTTAGGCTTGTTGTATCACTTTTTCTTCTTAAAGCTTAAGGCTTGCTAAAAATCATTCTTTTCTAGAGTTTGAGCTCTTTGAAATATCTTCCATAGGATGGAAATGGAATATTGATACTTGTCTTATGCCCCTGTCCTCGGATGAGCCTCCTGCTTATGTTTTCAAAAGTTTTGTCATTAATAACATCCCTCACTGATCCCCATTCCCCTATACATGTTGTCTTCCCTAGTTAGAAGTATGCTTCTCAAAAGCTGGAGCTCTCTTGTCTTTTCTATTTTTTTTATCTCTAGTGTTTAGCACAGAGTCTGGCAATAACAAACTTTTATTAAAGCTTTAACATTAATCAATCAATTAACTTTTTTTCATTCAGTTATTGACAGGCAACTTTAAAAGAAATGTCACCATGCAAGCTGAACTCCAGTGGAAAGAAGTTAATTGAATTTTAATACAGGCAAACTTCTGGAAAAATCAAGGTATGGTCATCAGAACTGTCCTTGAAAGGGGAGGGGCAGGAAATCAGATACCTCTGTAATTAGATTTGAAGATTACTGGTCCTTTCATTGTGCTAATTATAAAAAAAGAAGAGACCCAGGAAGGGAAAGCGTCTTACCCAAGGTCACACACTTAGTTGGCATTAGAACTGGGACTAGAGCCCAAGTCTCTAAGCTTATATCACGTGTTCTTTCTATTCTGTCACTACTCTTAATTTTGAGAGAGTAAAATTTGCTACATGCAGTTTTTTTTAACTGAATCTGAAAGTATTGGTAAAAAAACTGTGCTCACTTACATATATGTGTGTATATATACATATGTATACATACACACATACATATAAGTTTGTGTATGTGTATATATGTGAATATATACAATACAGGGTTCTTCCACATCTCTCTTCTACACCTCCACCATAACACTGTGCCAAGTTCTAGACAAAGACCCTTCCTTCTGTAGTGCTGACATGCCACTCTCTCTAGTGATGGGTAGGGAGAAGCAGGCTCAATATTTATAGTGTGTAAGAAATACTTACATCACATGTAGATTAGGCTCTTGGCTCTTGGACTAAAGAAATTGATCTGGGCAGAAAAAGAATCTTTATTCACTGTTTAATAGAGAAGATGTGAATATGCAATGAAGAACTGAAATAAATACTGCCATTCATCTTGAAGTGAAGCAAATATAACCTGAAAATAAATTCCTTATGGTTCAAATGACAAAGTTTTAAAGGTAGAGTTGGAATAAAAGCAAAATGTTGTTTAAAAGATGAGCTTCACGATAGGAGAGTGTCTTAGATAAGTAATCTCTAAAAGTGAATGTGGAGGGATGACTGCATTTCTGTCGTGTGAGCCAAAGAAAAAAGGAAGCATATTTTTATATTTAAAGATAATCATTCTCATTTCAGTAAAGTAGAATAACATATACTCTTTGAAGTAAAAATATAAGGTCTATATTTAAAAAACAGGGGCAGTTAGCCTTGGATTTGTTGTACCCATTAGTATACAGCCACTGAAATCAATGTCTATTCATGAATACCCAGAATGGTATTTATAAGTGACAGTAAACTATAAGTGATTTTTGAAATAGGTTTTAAGCATTTTCACGTGGTGGTCTGAAACAGTATTCTTGAATATAAAAAAAGTACTGCTTTAATTTTTAATTCTTCTCCAAATTTGTAATGACCTTAATTATTACAATTTGTATAATTCTAGGATGCTTTCACTCAAATTTCAATTCAATTACTTTAAGATGTAACATGAGCTTGCTGCTTTTCCAGAATCACTTGAGTCGATGTGATGGAAATATTCAATAAACATTCAATTAAAATGTACCTACCCTGTGTCACATACTGAGCTAGAGGGTTATGTCTAGGGCCAAAGGCTTGGAGATTTACCCAGCTCCTTTTTTTCTTCTCACTCTCAAACTTTGTTGCAATTTTTAAAAGTAAGTAATTTTCTAAATCTAAGTAAAATAATAGATTTAAAAGTTCTATCAAAGTCCATGTGTCTTTACATGTCTATGGGACATGCCATAGCTCTCTGGAGCACTGGTTTTGATCATTTTGATAATGGAGTTACACTGGTATTTCTCTGGGTCACTTTGTGACCATAGGATTGAATTGTTTTCACTTTGAAATATTTTATAGTGAGAATTCTGCATTCGTGGCTCAGTCCTCTCAGGCTTCCATTTCACTAAGTGAATAAACGAATGACGGAGTGCCAAGCATGCGAAGCACTGGGGACGTGAATATTAAAAACGAGGAGACAGTCTTCAAGGAGCTTACACTCTAATAGGAGAAAATAGCACTTATAAGGCAGTGGTGACCAGGGAGGGGTGCTCTGTTCTGGGGAGGTGGAAAGCAAGAGATGAGAGACATACAGGGAGGATGACAGGTAGATTTTGAGGTAGTCCGGATAGATATAAATGGGATGGGAAGATGAAGTATGGTCTGATATCTACCTGTCTAATGGATGGAGTAGACTGAGGCACCAATCAACTAGAATGGGTCCTGAGGCCCAAAGGTGAGTTGGCTGATTTCTCCAGAGACTAGACATGGATTCAGTTAGATGCTGTATGTAGCTTCAGGTCTTAGGTTTAGTATGGAGAGTGCTGGTCAGGCTGGGGAGGAGAGCTGGTCAGTAGTGGCAAACACATGGTGAGATGGCCTGGGTGGATAGTTGGACAGAATGTGAAACTGAAGTTATAAGATCACAAATGCTAATGAATGAGCGCTCTTAGTAGCCATGATATGAAAGGTATGGTGAGGAGAAACAGTCAGTGGTGAAAAGGTAATCAATGAGTAGGGTACATAGTGTTGTGGGACAGGTGCGTGGTTGGGGGAGATAAGGGCTGGATATGTAGCCTATCTAAAAGCTTTTAATTGTCTGAACTTCTACGAAGTTTTTTCTTTTTTCCAAAATAGATAATCCATATGTAAAACAATCTATTTTATGGTCATTAGCACTAGAACAGAACCTTAATAACAGCTACAATTATCACCATAGCTGGCATTTATATAATTTTTTGTGGTTGGCACAGCGCTTTACATATGTCATCTTATTTGATCCTCACAACAACCCTGTGAGATAGGTACTATTATCCCCATTTTAGAGAACAAGAAATACAGGCTCATAAAGATTGTGACTTGCCTAGGGTCATATAGCCAATATGTGTCTGAGGTAGTATTTGAACCCAAGTCTTTCTGATTCCAAGTCCAGTGCTCTATGCACTGTATAACACTACCTCTAGGGATCTTCTAGTTCAACCTTTTTTTTCAAGTGGAGAAACTGAGACTTGGAGAAATGAAGCAATTCATTGTTAATTAGTGGCAGAGCCAGGTAGAGAATCCAGGTTTCTTCACTTCCTCTCTAGGGATAAGTCATTAAATCTCTCTGAGTCTCAGTTTCTCCTATCTGTAAAATGAGATTATTAATACCCGACTTGCCTGCATCATATATTTCATGTGAGGATCAAATGAGATAATGTATATGAAATCATTTTTATGAATTTTAATATTATACACATTCAGTTTTAACATAATACACATTTAATTTAATATTATACACATTCTATAAAAATAATAATGGTATTATTATTTGACTCTTTAGGTGTACCATTTTCTCATTGCTGTGTGTCTCAATGGTGCAGATCAAACTTCCTCACTTTGAATCCTGTGTGATTTTTGTCTATGCCTCTGCACTAATTTTCTACTGATGATTTAACTCATGAATTTGCCCTTGTCCTTGATGTCATTTTATCACACTTTATGTACAACTCATCACTGGTAACATGTTTCAGTATACTTACATTCACTAAACATCTCTTTGTTTTGAGGAAATAGAACGTAAAAAGTGGGTGTGACATACAGAGGTGGTGGTAGGCAGATGATGAGGTGGCTTGGATGGATGGCTAGATAGTGATGTGAAACTGAAATATATTCTGTTTCTGGGACCATACAGTAGATACAGTGGCCCAAATGGGTTAGTTTTCATGGTCTCAATCACCAATCAGCTAGACTGGGCCCAAGGGCCTGGAGATGAATGGACAGACTTCTCCAAAGATTAGATCGTAGAATCATATCTAGAATATTGTGACCAGTCTAGATGTCATATATACACATATATGTGTATCTCTCTCTCTCTCTCTCTCTCTCTCTCTCTCTCTCTCTCTCTGTCTTTATCTCTCTCTCTCTCTATCTGTCTATCCGTCTATCCGTCTGTCTATCTATCTATCTATCTATCTATCTATCTATCTATCTATCTATCTATCTATCTAGAGACAATTAGGGATAAGTAACCTGCCCAGGGTCACACAGCTGGTAGTCTGAGGTCAGATTTGAACTGACTGCAGGGATAGTGCTCTACAAATTGTGCCACCTAGCTGCCCCTAGATGTCATATTTCTTTTTTAAAATTTTATTTATTTTATTCTGAACTTAAGAAATAAACAAGCATTTCCATAACATGGTAAAATAGAAAAGAAAAAAGATGATTGTACATGAAACTGCAAATCTATTATGTATGATTTGCTATTCCTTTAAAATATATAATAAAGTTATCATGTAGCTTTCTTTTTTTCCTTTTTTTTCTCCCCCAGACTATCCATGGCTACCATTAGACACAAATATATATCTATATATACATCTGTAAAACCATTCTATACACATTTCTATTTATCAGTTTCTTCTCTGGATGCAAATGGTATCTTCTTTCATACATCCTTTGTAGTTAATTTGGGTATTTATAATAGTCAAAATGACTCAGTCACTCAAAGTTGTTCTGAAAACAATACTGTTGTTACTGTATACAATGTTCCCTTGGTTCTGCTCATTTTGCTCTTCTGTTGTACAGACTAAGCTTCTTGAGTTCTTCATGGACCATGACCTAAAGGGTCTTTGCTAACCTAGTTGCCCTCCACTAGAGGCTTTCCAGATTTAATGTCCTTCTTGAAATGTGACATTGATGCTTGGAGAATAGAAAGCTTGGAGAATAGGGTAGACACATATTTAAATAATTGGAGTTGTCTCATGGAAGAGGGATTAGACTTGTTGTGACTGGCCTCAAGGCTAAGAACTCCGGGCAAAGGCAAGGAAGTCACAAAGGGGCATGCTTAGGCTTAATGCAACAAAAAATTTCTTAGTAATTGGAGTTTCCTACAAATGGAATTGGAGGTAGTGTATTCCTCCTCACTAGAGGTCTTTAAATCAAAGTTGAGTAATTCTTTGTCAGGCAGATTATAGAAGAGATTCTTGTTCAGGCATGGGTTCAACAAATGTTCTCAGAGGCCCCTTCTAACTTGAAAATTCTGTAATTTTGTTGAATCTTACACTCTCATTGAGTCTTTGCTACCAATGGTGGGAAAGTACAGCTATGTTTTTTAAAGGCTTTTCGTTTTATTGCGGGAAACTCGAGGATTTGAAGTACCACTCCCACTCCGATAACAATTTTATCTGTTACAGAAATAGCAGAGCAAAGCACTTTCACATTTTGAAATCTCAGGTGTTTGCCAAAATACCTTAAGAGCTTAGAACAAAAATTCTAGTTGGGAGAAAAAAAACAGCTTTGATAAAAAAAGTTATACTTCGAATCGACAGTTCTATTATAAATATTACTTAAATCCAAATTACTCTCTGTGGTATAGTTTGAGGGATAAAAACCCAAGCTTAGATGTCAATATGATATTAACATACTAAACTATTGGCTTATTATTTTTCTTTGCTTGTCATCTGTTCTTTACTCCCTGCTTGAAGTCAATCTAGGATGACTGTGTCTTGTGTGTCATTGTGTGTGTCTTACTTCCTTTTTAAAGTGTTAGGATGAATGAGAAGAATAATCAATTAAAAACTTGTTTATCACGCTATTAAACTAGTACTGTGTTGGAACTCATATGGGAAGAATGTAAAATATACTCAGATGATTAGAATTGTATGGTGAATTAAATTTGTCCTGGGATGCTAAATCATTGGAAGGGTTTAAAAAGAAGATGACTTTTGTGCAACATGAGCATGATGTCTTTAAATAAACTGTAACTGAAAATGAAATATGAACAGAGTGGCATGCCAACAACTTAATGAAGGGAAGACAGATGCATTACAGAATTGCAGTTCCATTTCATGAGACTTGTAAAAACAAATCTTTCTGTATGTGATGTAGAAATCAGAGACACTGCAAAGAGATTAAATTCTAAAGGATGCAACAACAGCATTACAGGCGAATATTGAGCCTTGTTCTCTTTACAATTCATGGAACATGACCAGGCTGAGAGTCAACTTATAGTTTGGTGAGTGTGGAGAAATGAGTTGTGCACATATTACTCTTAGGTGTATTGATGTCTGTGCATTCCCCTTTCAGCAAAGGAAGATTGAGTAGCCTTGGAAAGTGGACAAAGAGGACTGAACTCAGAAGTGTTCTAGCATGATTCTCCCTTGAGCTGACACTGCTATGCACTTTGAAAGTGTGACTAAGACCCTTACATTTCTGATTGTCATGAAGCATGCCTGAAGGTGATGACCAGGTGACTTCCTAGAATAAGTAGGTAGACACCCAGATGTAGCAGAGAACATAGGAATGGGTCAGAAGGAGATTCTTCTTATTCTATGGTGAAGAGGGTGAATATTTGATGTCCTTTTTAATTATAAAAGGAAGAAAAAAATAGAAATGATTTTTCCCAAAAAAGGAGGTGAGAGTCCTCCTATTTGATTATGAAATGAACATAGGTAGTTATGTAGTGAGGCTACGTGAGTTTTATAGAGGTCATCGTAGAGCTCACATGACCATAGTTCCCCTAGAAACATCTGGGGACTCTACGGACAAGGTGACTTATTCCTTAGGCTTTTGGAGATAAATATCCTGGCTGCTTCTGGTTATGCAGTAGTATAACACTGAAAGGACTTTTTGGCACTTTTGCATGACATGATCAACTTCGAATGTTGCCTTGGTTATCTCTTACTCCTAACAGCAGAAAAAGGGAGTAGAGTTCTGTAACTGATAAAAGAAGGCACTTTCAGCTAGCAGCTCTCTTGGATGCGGCTTTCCAGGTGACAAAATGTGATTTCTCTGAGGGGTGAAGGACAATCCTTTTCACCCTGATGTAATGGTGTCAGAGGCTCACCATGTCAAGTATGGTTCCAACTAACGCTGCTTGTACCAAGGCCCTTGGTTGCCCCTTGCCTTTCTTTGGCATTAACCTTGTGAACACTGAAAGATTCCAGAAGGCCTGAGAGTACTGGTGAGAAACAGCAGTGTCTACTGAAATGACTCTGGTTGCAGCATCAGCAGCAAGAATGGTCTGTTGTGAAGAAATGCTTAACTTTGGAGAGAGGCAACCACTAGGAGCAAGATTATGCTTGTCATTTGATTAGATTATGCTCAGTAAAGGGTGACATATAAGATGGCTAATTAGTAGCACTGCAATAACCATTTACCAACAAGGCTGGAATTTTTGCTTCTTAACAGGTTATTCTACAAGTGATGTTACTAGATCCTGGTCTAATCATTCCGCAATATATACTATGATATCTTTATGTTTATCATTCCTTTTACTTGCTGGGAATAAACCTATTCCATACTTGGTTCATATTTGTACATTGAATGTCCCCTCTTCCCTTTTTTAAACCCTTTTACCCTTTGGGAAAACCCTAGACTATAATTAACAATTTTCCTCAGGAAGCCAAGGAAAGAATGATAAGCCAATGAAAGAGAACTGGGGAGACTATATCCCCCACATAGAAGTCAGGATTCCACTAGAGCTTAACACTGGGCAGGCAGATAAAGGACAGAGATTGGCCCAGGTTGCCAGCTCCTGTGGCCTCAATGTAGTTGTGCCGAGCTAGTCGCCATACTACAGATGATAATTCTGGGAACAAAAGCCCCGAACTAATAACTAGGAGTATAAAGGCAAATTGCAAAGTAACTTTCTTATGTTACAAATGCTGTAATTCACATTTAAGCTTGACAAAGAGTTTTCTCCATAATAACTCAGTGAGGGAGGTAATGCAATAAATATGTTTGTTATGTACTTATAGAAGAGTATTTTGCACTCCTTTGGGCTCTCTAAAGACATGAAGAACTTAAAGTGGACTCAAGAAATGGATGGAAAAAACTAATGAGGGAGAGAATGGCACCTGAGAGAAAGGGTTCATGAGATTTATCTAGAGCTGGAAGGGTCCTCAGAGACCTTCTAGTCTCCTCAGTTTATAGAAGAGGAAATTGACTCCCAGAGAGATTAAATGACAGGCCATAAACAGCAGTAGTGGGACTTGACCCCAGTTTCTCTGACACCCAAACCAGTGTTCTTTTCACTATATCGTATTATGTCTCCAATAAAAGGGAAAGATAAAAGGTGATATAACAGAATTAAAATATAGAGGTTATAGTGATCTGTTACTCTCCATTTATAGCAAATAGAAGAAGAATAATAGCTCTGATAAAAGGAGGGCCAAGTGTCTAGTAGTTGGTCTCTTATTTTAGAGCAAGGTACCACAGAAGACCACGGAATCTCTCTCCCTAGGCAGTTGGATGGATTGAATAACCTCTTTCCAGTTCTTCTTGACTATCCAAAACTCTAGCTATATAACAAAGGATGTGTCTATGTAAGTTTGGCCTAATTATATGTGGTGAAAATATCTGGCTTGCCTGATTTTCCATAGTTCATTAAGAAAAATCCTTTCTATCAGTTGTAGGACTTATATTTTCTTCTTCATGGCATGGACCACGGTGAATCAATTAAATACAATTGACATATTGAATTAATGTTGTTATATTACATATGATACGTATTTTAAGTGCAATTGACAATAACGTAATAGACATGACCAAAGGTTCAATTTTGAGAACCTGAAATTTGACTATCGATGTGAGTTTTTCTCATGATAAAGCTATAGGGAGTGAGACCTACTGAACACATTACAAATGTAGCATGAGCAATGAAACTAAGTTACTGTTTTTTCAGAGAAAAGTGACATTTTTCTGAGAAAACCCTGCTAGTTTTGATTCATTCTTAGGAAAGAAAAGGCCTATTGCCAAGAATATAAAACATAAACAACGTTGATTGACAAGAAAATGGAAACATCTTTTATGCTATGTACTCGCTTGACTTTATTCTGGTTTCAGGATTATTAATACCCACTCAATTATATTAATTTCTAAAGAAAGATCCTATTGATTAAAAGGAGAAATTGGGAGAAAAAATCTTAAAATTGTTTCCGAAAGGGAGTTGGAAAACAGCTAAGGAATTTTGCATCTAGCAAAATCTCACTTGTAAACTAAGATTTCTTAGAATTTTTCACTGTAATTACAAAGAGAAAACAGGAAGTTTAGAAGGCGGCTAAGTTACATAATATATATATATATACATATATATATATCAATGTAAAGAATACATATCTTGGAAAATATTTTTTTTCTTGTTACTTTCTTGTCCTTGTGTCCTTGGTTTCTGAAGCATAGAAACAGGTTCCACATTGACATTCATCATTTTTTTTCCATAATGGAAAAACATACGTAGGATTCTGGATCCAAGTACAAATGACTTCCTTGGGGAATACAGTTCAATTTCTGCAGAAATTTTTGTTCTGTAGTCCCTGTCTTGAATATGATAACCAGGTTACTAATTTAGATAAATTTCTAGCCTGTTAGGTTGTTTTTTAACATTTCCATTGCCATTTGGGGATAAACTGGTATGGCTCAATTGTCCAATGTTTGTCAAAAAAGACTGCCATACACTTTGGTTTCTCAGTTTTCTTACTCCAGTGGCATTACTTTTCAGATAAACAAAGTCTGAGGCATGAAGAAATGAAGATGTGGAAGTTGGATCATCAATTTCACACACTGACCCTCTCTGAAATATTTTCGTAAATTATCTTACCTCCAAAGAAGGCTAGTCCACTAGGATTTAAAAGAACCTTAGAGGTCATCTAATTCACTAATACACTCTGGTGAATATGTACCATATGCCTTTTACAGGGTATTTCATTTAGGTACTTGCTTAATTCTCTTCTGAGGTAGGGAATGGGGATGATAGGATCCATACTAAAATGTTACTTGGTGGTACATAACAGGTAACAAAGAGACTTCAGAAGTAAAATGAGAATTTAAAGGAGTATGAGAGTTTAATCTATTTGCAAATTAATCTTATTCTATTATTATGCTTTTATGGTTTTATTATGCTTTTAAGGTTAGGAAGGAAGTCAGTTGATTCCTCTATTTATAGAGAAGGTAATGTAAGGAATAAATTTCAGTAAGATATAAACTTCTAAAGGCTAGGATGGAAGGCTAAGCCATGCTGTAGAAAGCATTATTCTCATGATACTTATAAAACTATATAACCATTCTTGAAAGCCATGTGTCTGGGGTTTGAAGCCCAGAGGGAATAAAAGCTTTCAGGCAACATGTAATTGTTAACAATTAGTAGAGGCTTTAATGTCTGGTGACCCTTACTCATCCATATTAAAGGAACGGTTTGAGCATCTCATGATTTGGTCTATTTTGGGAGGCCGTGTGAATATTGATTAGTCTTACCACAGAGGCAATGGGAGAGACACATTGCAACTTTTCCTGTGCTCCCTGGTTACCATATGCTGTGCGATTTTCTTTCTCATTAGTAGGCATTTAAAATCTGATCTATGATAATTAAATGTAGATTAAAATGTGACAAGATTTAATATAGACCTCCATGCTTCCAAGGTAACTACAATTAAAGGAGCTTATATTCTGGACACATTTTTTTTTTCTCATTGCATTACGATCTGTGGTGTTTGCTTCATCATTTAGCTAAAGGTGGCTGATTTATTCACTGCTTTTGAGGTGGAGAGACATTGCCTATTCTCCTAGAAAAGGTTGGCAGTTTTCCTTTCCAAACAGATGGTAAGTTATCCCAAAGAGAACCATTTATCCCCATTGCAATGTTATGATTGAGAAGGAATTTATAGACTCGTGTTAAAGATGGTTGAGGTGTAAGAAGGCATAGGAACAAGTAGCTCCTGAAACCCCTTCACCAGTCATGAAATGCTATTCAAACCCCTTCTCTCTACACTGATTGTGATGAGAAAAGAAGCCAGAATACAAACATAAAAAATTATAAAGAGAACCACCAGGAGATGGAAAGAGACTGTAAGGATAACTGCTGCCCTGGGAGCCTTGCAGGCTGGAAGTCCTTGAAGCCTAGAATCCACTGTTGACCTAGACCAGGGGTGGGGAACCTGCAGCCTCAAGGCCACATGTGGCC
>CM053622.1:651051261-651061978 GCA_028646595.1 Phalanger gymnotis | reverse complement strand
TGGTAGGGAACCATAGGTTTCTAAGGGTGCTCGAGACCCCAAAATACCTACACTCCAGGTCCTGCTGAAAGAATTCGACTCAAGCATTCTCAGCTAAGGGAAAGGACAAAGTTTATTAGGGATTCATCATAATGGGTTTTCTTAAGAAATCTCACTCTTTGTGATGCCTGTTTCCACAAGCAGGCCAGATTCAATCTACTGAATCTGAGCACCTTCATGGAGGCAAGACAGAGATTATATACACAAAGATTGTGGGAGAGATAGAAGGGTGGTCTGGGGTGATGGGAGGAGGGGTTTAGGGAGGGTCTTGAGGAAGAGTCTAAGGAGGAGCTTGATGGGACCTGGATGAGGTGGACTCCAGGGACCAGGATGAGGTCAGACTCCAAGGAACCAAGAGAATGGGATTAAGGGTGAAGTAGCTGAAGGCATGGATATTGATAGTATCAAGCAAATAGCTGGACAATAAAGGGCAAGGCTAAGTAGAGAATTGGGCCTAATGATTACAAAAAGTTATAGCCTCGGGCCAAGGGCAGATCAAGTGGGAAGATTCAAGGAGAGTTCAACGGGGTTCCCAGAGACTGTGCCCTCATCAATCCTATGTATTTTATTTTATATATTTAAAAATATTATTCTGAGAAAGGTCCATGGGCTTCATCAGACTGCCAAAAGAATCTTGACACAAAGTGAGAGAAATGTTCGTTTCTTCATTGTATTAACAACAAAGTATTGTACTGAGATCAAGGTTTTTCCCCCTTTCTACTTCCTCATCCAAAAATCAACCAGTGTGGTAAATCTTTCTCAAAGATTTATTCAGGCCAAGATCTAATCAGACAGTATAAGAAATTTTAAGTTTGGGGTAATGGGAGGATTCCTGTTCATTGTATTTACTCAGACAGGTCTGGGAAAATGTTGATGCTCCCTTTTGTCAGACAGATGATATGGAAATTGGTAAGTCTCTTTGACCAAGATTCGGGTGATCATATTCCAAGACCCTCGTTGTGCTATAGCCTAGCCTCTCATTGTGATATTCATTCTTTCATTAACTATTAACCAATCCAAGTGGATTGCCATCCTCAGGAACACCTACTATTTCAAGGGCATATAGACTGTGAGCCCACTGCCATGAGGGGTCTTCAGTTTAAGAGACACGGCCAAATGACTATCTTTTTATTAATAAACATGCTAACCTTATTAATAGAATGATTAAATTACCCAGAACTATGTCTCTTAAACTTTTTAAATGACACGAAAGAAATGTTAAGAACCCCTGCTTTAAAGGCTTGACTCAAGTGATTCCTCTTTCCCAAAGTCCTTACTTTTTCTTCTAATTAAAAGTAATTATCTCTGCATTCAAAGTTTGTATAGCACTTTGTCTACACCTCTTCTTTATACCTTTTACATTCCCTTGTGTCATATATATTTGTATGCATATCTTTCTGCCTGTTAGATTGTAAGCTCCTGGAGGACAGGATCTGTGTTCTATCCATCTTTGTATCTGCTATGCTCAGCACAGTGCCTCCTCCATAGTGATGGTTAGTCAATGTTTGTTAAAGTGAAGTTAGAAAGCTCTATACAGATGGAAAAGAAAATATTCAGTTGCAGAGTTGGAGAAACAATTAATTTTAAAAGGTATGTTCAAAACCTTGAACTAACAGTTATGTTTGCCAGCCATATTGGAGTGCAGGAAAGAAGATATGCTGTGTTCTGTATTCATTTTTTGGCCCCTTTTCTCTCTATGCAAAAATGGACCATGTGATTTTCTGTGGCTTCAGCTTTGGATTCTTGCAAACTATCACATTAGGAGTATTTTGGATGTGTAGTTCAAGTTACTTTGTGAAAGATAAACCTGCTTCTCTGGCAAATTTAGCTCTTTGCCCCAAAGGAACTTTAAAAATAAAATAAAAAATAACCTCAATATTTTGCGAATGTTCACCTAACAATGTTGAAGAAGACACACTTTCATTAATTACCTATCTACTTGTCAACCCCTTGGGCTACTTATATCTCCTCCCTTCTTAGGAGATTCATTTCTCTTTGCTTTAGAAATCTTAAAAATAAATGTGAATGCAGAATTTTCAACATCAATCCAGAAAATGTCAGCTAATTGCTTTTCTCTCTAACTCATTCCTTACAGTGTGGCTGTTGAAAATTTTCACCCTACTCAATCTTCCAACCCTACTCCTACTCAGACACTCTGAGTGGATTATCTCAATTCATTCTTTCCTGCGAAGGTAAAGGCCATTCAACATGAGCTCCTTCAACTCTCCTTGTCTAGATCTCAAATCTATCACCATTTTTACCTTGCTTCTGTCTCCTTACCCTTTATCTCTGTGACCTTGGCTCCGTTTCTTCCTACTTCCTTTGTAAAATTGCTTTCTCATGCATTTATATAGTGCTTTAAAGTTTGCAAGGCATTTTACAAATATCTTATTTGATCCTCACAACAACTCTGGGAAGCAGGTTATTATCATCCTCATTTTATAGATAAGGAAACTGAGGTAGACAGTGGTTAAGTGACTTCCCTAGGTTCACACAGCTCTTAAGTCTTAGGCCGCATTTGAACTTAGAACTTGATTCTACATTTGGTGCTGTACCTACTGCACTTCCCAGCTGCCTATATACATCCTTATACACGTTACACACATACACACACACACACATACATACACATACATATATATGTGCATATCTATCTATCTGCCACATGCACTTTAAAAATGTTTCTTCTCTACTGGTTCTACTTAATTCTTAAAGATGTTAAAATAACCTCTGGACTAAAAATGGTTTCTACTTATCCTTCCACAGTTATTATCTTATCTCTGCCTTTCATTGCCAAACCTTTTCTAAGTTAGTGCCATTTACATTCCCTGCTTCCATTACCATACTGCCTACTTACCCCATACAACCTTTGTAATCTGGCTTTCATGTCTGACATGGCCACTAAAATTGCTCTCTCAAAATGCAACTTTTATCCCCAAATTTGTTGACCTTTTCTCAACCTCTACCTTCTTTATTCTTTTTGTAATTATTTGACACTGTGTACTAACCTGTCCTTTTGAGTATTTCTCTTTCTCTAGCTCCATGACACTTTCTCTCAGCTCTCTCTCCTCTGATCTCTCAAACCTATTCTTCTTTGTCTTTTCTACTGGTTTCTCTTTCTCTTCTTACTTCCTTACCGTAATAGGACTTCAGGGTTCTGGCCTTAGTAGTCTTTTATCTTATTTCTATCCAGAGGTTCCCAAAGTGGGTGATACTGCCCCCTGGGGAAGTATGATGGGGAGGGGTGGCTGCACGTGGGGCAGTAGTAGCCCTGGATGCAATTGGGGGGCATTGAATAAAAATAAAGGGGCGGTGGAAGCCTAAGGAAAGAGAAGAAAATTTTGAAAAACTATTTTTACATGTTTCATCTTTTGTGTAACAGAGTTAAAGTTGTAATGATTATGTTATTTTCCAAATAAATACACAAAATGCAAGTTCTAACTGATCAGTGGTCAAGTCCTCTGACAATTCTAACAAGCACGAGTTGGGAGGCTAGTGTGAGACACATTGTAGGGAAGTCCAGCATGAATTGACAGAAATAGGTATGTGTAATGACTTGTTTACAATATGATATTATATAGTTAGATGACACAAAATTGCATCATCAAAATTTCAATGCAGGGAAAAAACCCCCAAATTATAAAAAATTGTTAAATGTAAGATGCGTCACTTAAAAGAAACCATTAAAGGGTTAAAGATTTCCAGGGGGCACTAATTTTTTTTTTTTTTTTGTAAAAGGGTTGGTAGGCCAAATAAATTTGGGAACCTCTGCTCCATACCCTTCAACATTAGCGATCTTACCAATCTCTTGACTTCAATGGTAAATTCTTTATAAATAGCTCCTATATTTACACCTCCAGCTCCACCTTCTCCTATGAGTTCCGCTGGTCTACCATCTCTACTTGTCTATTCCCCTAGTGCCTCAAACTCAATATGTCCCAAAGCAGATTTATCTTTGATCCAAATCTGTCTCTCCTTTTGATTTTTGATGATGTTACCACCATTTTCCCAGACACCCGTGATTGAAACCTCAGTTTTATCTTTGCCTCCACGCTCTACCATAATTCTCAAATCTATTTAGTTGCCAGCTCTTAACAAATCTACCACTGCAATATCTCTCATATCCATTCCAACCTTTCCACCATCACTGCTACCAATTTCAAGCGTCTCAATACCTCTTACTTTGACTATTGCAACCACTTCCTGATCAGTCTCCTGTTTTTAGTTGCTATCAGCTCCAGATCATATTGCCTTACCAAATGAATCTTCCTCATTCAAAGGTTTAATGTTGGCATCCAATTGTTCAAAACTCTTAAGGGACCTTCAAAATGTAATCCTGTTTCCTTAGTCTTGCATTCAAAGCCCACAATAATCAAACAGCAATTTATCTTTATAGCCTGATTTCCTGTTTGTGCCTTTCAGATACTTTATACTTTAGTCAAACTTCACTACCAATTGTTTTCCACTTGTTTTTTTGCTTATATAAAGTACTTTTTCCTTATATTTGGAATTACCTTTTCCACTGTCTCCATCACAATCCAAATTGAAATCCTAGTAATTCTTCAAGACCCTTCGTTTGAGCCTTTCTTCTCAGAAATGAATTTTTCTCCTTTCCAACTATTATTATGAATTAATTTTTATCTCTATTATACACTCATCATATTCATATTTTTTCTATCCTGAAAACTCCTAGAGGAAAGAACTGTATTTTGTTTATCTTTTTGTTTTCCTTTAAATCTTACCTAGCTCAGTGCTTTGAATGTAGTTGCTGCTTAATAAATATTTGAGGTATTAAATTCATAGGATTTATAGCTGGAAGGGACCTTAAAGATCATCTAGTCCAATCTTTTCATTTTACGGATCAGGAAACTGATGCCCAGAGAGTTAAAATGACTTGCCTAAGGTCACACAGGCAGTAACTAATGGTCTGAATTTGAATACATATCCTCTGACTGCTCTTTTCACTACACTAGTCACACTTAAAGAAGGCCTTGTGAAGAAAACAATCTCCATTGCATTTCTGAACTACTTAAATTATGTTTTAAAATACTCAGTAATTTTAAAATATTCAGTATTTCAGGTACTTTGCGTATACTCTTTGTGTACAGATGACACTTGTGGTTCTGCAGTAGTAAGAGTGCTTCATAAGTAGTTGTTGTTGACTTGCATGCTGCCTTCCTTAAACCTACAGAAAGGCGATGTGCTACTATGTTAATTAGCCAGCAAGTGAGCTGAGTCTCTGAATTAGTCTCCTGGTGACATTCTCTTTGACTGTCCAGCCCAGTAACTACTTCTTGAAATTCCAGTTTTCCTTCAAGGCTCAGCTCAAGAGCTACCTTCTGTAGTAGGCTTTTT
The DNA here is from genome assembly GCA_028646595.1 of Phalanger gymnotis. Lineage (NCBI taxonomy): Eukaryota > Metazoa > Chordata > Mammalia > Diprotodontia > Phalangeridae > Phalanger > Phalanger gymnotis. Next base: position 651,056,584 of record CM053622.1, on the reverse strand, counting down.
CTGATAACCCTAGCTACTCATGCCATACCCTCCTAAGGTTTGTTGTTGTTCAGTCATTTCAGTCATCTCTGACTCTGTGTGACTCCATTTGGGGTTTTCTTGGCCAGGATACTTGAGTAATTTGCCATTTCCTTATCCAGCTCTTTTTACAGATGAGGATACTAAGGCAAATAGGGTGAAGTGACTTGCCCAGGGTCACACAACTAGTGTCTGAGGCCAGATTTGAACTCAGGAAGATGAGTCTTCCTGACTCCAGGCCTGGCACTCAATCCGCTGCCACAACTAGCTGCCCCCTCTTAAGATTACTTTATGTCTATTTTGTATATATCTTTTATATAACTGTATATGTAGAACATACTTTCAAGCAAGGACAGCTTTGCTTTGCATTTCTAGTGTGCCTGGCACACAGTAGGAATTTAATAAATGCTTATTGATTGATAGCCAGAAGTGAAGAGATAAAGTCCTGAGTAAGATAATTGGAGTAAATAGATAATTAAAGGATTTGATGGCTAAGAGAAAGTTTTTCACATTGGACGTTGATAACCCAAAGCTACAATACCATATTTCACCACGTAATTGTTGCCGCCGCATAATCATCATGCCTTGTTTTTTCATTCCAAAAATTGGTTTATAACTTTTCTTCACATAATTGTCACATAGTGTAATTCTGTTCATCATGCAACTTAAAAGGCAAATAGAGCAGCAATGTATTCACCAGTGGCATATGGATATGCATTTATCTCTCATGCATTGGGAGCTGTGAGCCTAGAATTCTCAGCACATGTACATTGTCAGTATTCAGTTCACTAATATTCCACGCATCCTAATCTTGCACCAAAGACAGTTTAGTAACAAATGATTTTTTAAGTAATGCCAGCACAATTAAAAAAAAACAAGTTCCACATGATAGGTGCACCTTACTTTTTTGCAAAAAATTTGGCATAAAATCTGTGATGATTATGAGGTGAAATACAGTACCATGAAGCAGGAAAATTAGGGAAAAATGCTAATAACTTTCATTTTTTAGCTCCTTAAAGTTTTCAAAATATTTTAATCACAACAATCCTGAGAGGTAAGAGTGTAAGTATCATCCTCCCCATTTTCCAACTAAGGAAATGAGCCTCTAAGAGGTGAAATGATTTGACAGGGAAATAAATATTGGATCGAGTACAACACCTGAAATCAGGAAGACCTGAATCTAAGTCCTGCTTCAGATACTTAGTAGGTATGCGGCAAATAAATCACTTCACTTCTCAGTGCCTGTTTCCCCCTTCCACAAAGTGAGGGCTTTTATTAAATGACCCCTAAAATCAAACGAGATGACATTTGTAAAGTGCTTTGCACAATGGTAGAGCATGTTGTTGTCCAGTTGTTTTCAATCATGTCTGACTCTACATGACCCCATTTGGGGTTTTCTTGGCAAAGATACTGGAGTACTTCACTGTTTCACTCTCCAGCTCATTTTACAGATGAGGGAATTGAGGCAAACACGGTCAAGTGACTTGCCTAGGGTCACAGCACAGCTCCTAAGCGTCCAAGGTTGGATTTGAACTCATCTCTTCCTGACTCCGGGCCTGGCACTCTATCCACTTCACTATCTGCTGCAAAATAGATAATTAATACTTGTTCTTTCTTCTTCCCTTCTACTTCTATGTCTGTAATCTTATGAGTTATCTTTGGTTCACACAATATGTATGTAACACCTGGACTCAGGCTGAAGTGATGAGTTATCACGAATCTGTTCTCCAATTTAAAAATGATTTTTGGGGTCAGAATGAGCATTGCTTAATAGCAATGGAGTTTAGTAGGTGAAAATACTTAACTTGCATCTCAGAAACTTGTACCTTGTCCTATTTTTCTTTAACTTTTGCCCTAAATTGTAAATTTGCTTAAAATCACTATGCAGATTGTAGGAGACTCACAGAGTCAGTAATTAGTGAATTAAATATTAATATTTTTATATCCACAGAGAGTTACATGTTTATAGAAAAAGCAGCATTGGTTAAATTGTGTTTTAGTACTGTTTCCCTTAATTATATATAGGGCAGCCATACTTTTCCAGTGCACCCAAATTGGGAGGTTGCCAAAAATTATAACATACTCTTTCCTTCAGCAGCATAGAGGCTACTGTAGTAACTAATTCTCCCTTCTGTGCAACTGAATTTGTCTTAATTATTTCTTATATTACTTTCACATCTGGAATTGCAAAGCTGATTGGAGGAAGCATTTTGTGTTGCTTGCCCTTTTGTGTATGTCCTTGCCCAAGAACCAGAATGGTCACTTATGGCTTTGACATCAAGGTTGCTAATATAGGGTACCTGGTTGGTGCCATTGACAGAAACAGTGAAATCAGAAAAAGGCATAGGTTTAAGAAGAAAGCCTTAAAAGTTCAGGTTTTATCATGGTGGGTTTGAGATGTTAATGGACTATCTAGGTAGAAACGTCTTATAGATAATTCAAAGTATAAGCATAAACCATATGTTTTCCTAAAAGACTATTTTATGGAGAACTCACACAAGGCAAGTGCTCACATTGAGGTCAGAAGAAGCGATACAAGGGCACTCGCAGGGTCTCTCTGAAGAACTTTGGTATTGATTGTGAGACACGGGAGATGCCGGCACAGGCTTGCCCAGCATGGCGTAGCTGCATCAAAGAAGACACTGTGTTCTATGAACAAAGTAGAATTTCAGTAGCTCAAAAGAAACTTGGGATGCACAAATTTAGAGACATTTCTATTCCAAATGTTCAAATGGATTATTTGTGCCTGACCTGTGGTAGAGCCTTCTGAGCTCATATTGGTCTGAAAAGTCACAGTTAGACACACTGTTCTTTGACCCTAACATCCTGATGTCATTTGGTCCTCTTTGAATACAAAGGATAATATAATGACACAGTCTTATCCTTTTGCCCAGGCAACTTTATGTATCACATGATCATGGATTTTGAGGTCAAAGGGAACTCAAAGAATATGGAGACCAACCCTCATTTTAAAGAGGATACAAGAGAAGTTGTCCAAAGTCTGTCCAAACTGTAGCTAGTGGATGTATCTCATCTTAAGAAGAGCCAATCAGATTTCCTTGGGCTTATTTTAGGATCCCAGTCTTATTATATGCCAATCAGTATCTCAGCTCTGTGTAACAGGAGGAAACCTGAGAAGGGCTTAGAACAGAGGTGGGGAACCTGCAGTCTTGAGGTGGCCACACGTGGCTCTCTAGGTTCTCAGGTGTGGCTCTTTGATTGAATCCAAACTTCACAGAACAAACCCCTTAATAAAAAGATTTGTTCTGTAAATCTTGGACTCAGTCAAAAGGCTGTCCTTGAGGACCTAGAGGGCCATCACGTGTGATCTCAAGGCTGTCTCAAGTCCCACCCCTGATTTAGAATGTCACTCTGTTGGGGGTAGAGTGTGCCACATAGGCTTGCTTCCCTCGCAGTCACTCCTAGAGCGGTACAAGTAAGTCCCTGAAGGGACTATAATACTGTTATGGAGCATAGTACTTGATGGATACCTCTAGAGAGCTCAAGAGAGATTGCTGTTAGGAGACTAGACCTACACTGGAAAGATAGAAGGCTGTCACTGCTGAAGGAAATAGTTTTCAGAAAGTTGTTGTCTACCACTGAGATACATCCTAAATGGACAGGGGATAGACCAAAAGGAGAGGTCTTATCTGAATGCTGACTGACAATGGAGCAGCCTTAGATGCTAAAAGACAGAGAGGATACTGACTACCAGGAAGGGAACCTGCCATAGGTTCAACCTTGCTACAAGAGGTAATCAATTAATACATATTTATTGAACTCCAACAATGTGCCACACTAATCATGAAAGAGATGATGTCAGGATTCCTAGGGGAGGGTAGAGCTTAAATGTGTGTGTGTGTGTGTATGTGTGTGTGTGTGTACCCACACATTCTATTGGATAAGAACCAAAATGACTTCATAGAGAATGCTTTTGGCTTGGCTTTATTACCACCATTTCCTTTTGACAGTGGGTGATAATAAATAATTAGAGACTGAAGAATTTAGCCAAGACCTCAAACTTTTAGCTCAGATGATTAACTGGTTAGGGATAAGAGAAATTTTGGGTCAGCTTTATTACCTCTATTTAATTAAATTTACTATTTACTTACATGTTAGGTAACTAGCTATAGCTCTTGTGTTAATGGTTGGTCTGCAAGGTCTAGCCTTATCCTCAGTGTGTACTGACCAGTTCATAATTTTATCGGGTATAGCTCTTTCTCTTCTGCTATGCTTTCTTTGATGTGTAAATCTCAACCTTGTCCTTCAGTTCTCTGTAAAATTCCATTGTGCCCACTCTGCTTATGTAGTGAAGACCCATGTAAGGTTGCTGAATCTGCTGCTTAGGGCCCACTCATTTTTGTATACCATGGGTCTATGCTTTGAGCATATAATTAACCATTTTCCTTCTAAATTGATGAATAAAAACATTTATTAAAGTGCCTCTTATGTGATCAGCCCTGTGCTAAGTGCTGGATCTCTGCGTGTTGATAGTTTTGGGCTGGCAATAATACCTACCAACGAATCCTTGGACAATTTTTATGTCAGTGATTACCTTACAAGCAATTAGGTAGGCTGGGAGTCTGGGAACCGTTTTGTGGAAGCTCAGAGGGCTGCAGAACTCACTTTGAAAAATGTCGACTTGGCCAAAGTTCAAAGCCTTTGGTAGTCTGGTCCTCACCTATCTTTCCCCACTGTTTCCTACTTCGACCCTTCATGAACCTCTGTTCTAGCCAGGAAAGAGCACTAAACATAGAGACAGAAGATCTGGGTTCAAGTACAACCAGCTCTGCTGCTTACTGGTCATCATTTAATGTCTCTGGCTCTCAATTTCCTTATTGTAACACTCGGATAATAAAGCCTAGGTTACTTTCTGCTCTGCCTATCTGAATCCCAGCCATCCAGCCAGGACTAACTTGTGTTCCACTTCCCTAGAAGGCCTTCCTTAATTACTCCAGCCCACAGCGACTTCTCCCTCCTCTGTGATTCCACAGAATTCACTAGCTCTACTCCTTGTCACTTGTCCTTTATCATGGTTCAGTTGTTTGCGGTCAAGTCTGCCTCTTTGTGACCCCATTTGGGGTTTTCTTTTCTTTTCTTTTTTTTAGAGTTTGTAAAATGTGAAGTTTATTACATCTTCAAACTATCTTTATATACTCTTCTTCTATTGGTGCCTCAAGTCACAGGGAACCAAGACTGTTGCACTTCCTTCTGTGTTGCTTTTTTGTCTTCTTCAAAGTCAGTTGGCTTCTTCCTCTTTGATTTCTCAAACTCCCGGGTTCCACAGGTATAGATGAGGTAAAAG
>CM053622.1:651002863-651051161 GCA_028646595.1 Phalanger gymnotis | reverse complement strand
TGCGGGCCAAGGCTACGGAGATCCCGGGGTCCGACCGGGGCTCCCAGGGGCGCCCTTCAGGGTCCCGCGGCGTCAGAGAGCCCTGTTCGGGGGTCGGCGGCCTCGCCACCCCCCTGTTCCCTTCGCGGAGGCTCCCACCAGTCTCACCGGTTTCAGGGCCCATTTGGGTTTTTTGGTTTTTTTTTTTGTCAAAGACACTGAATTGGTCTTCCATTTCCTTCTTTTCATTTTGCAGATGGGGAAACTGAGGCAAACAGGGTTAAGTGACTTGCCCAGGATCACACTAGTAAGTGTCCGAGTCCAGATTTGGACTCAGGTCTTCCTGACTATAGGCCTGGCTCTCTATCCATTGCGCCAGCTAGTTGACCTTTCACTTGCCCTTCTTACCTCTTATTTCCTAGTTTCTCTCTCTGTCTCTCTCTCACTCTCTCCCTCTCTCTCTCCCCCTCCGCATTCTGTTACTTTCTTTGTCTTTGTCTTAATCTTTCATCTCTCTATTTCTTTGTATATATTTTGTTTGGAGCTGTTGTGGATAAAGAGATGGCTAGAGTCAGGGAGATTTGAGTTTAAGGTCCTGCACATGACACCTTCTGGTTGTGTAATCGTGGGCAAGTCCCTTACCTTCTCAGTATTTAGACTATTAATTATGGAGAGGCTGCTAACCTGCACTAATAGAAGGAGTTTCCTCCTAATTAAATCACAGGTTCCCCTCTGTCCTTATTGTAGTAGTGGGTGGGTTTGAGCAAAACATAAGGTAGAGAGATCTACTATGCAAATAGCAACTCATCTCTCTCTCTGCTTATCCTGTTCCAAGCAAAAAGAAAAAAGGGAGTGATAAAGTTTTTATTGATTCACTGTCCTGGATCACAGAGCCTACCCTCAGAGGGTTGCCTGCCATAGTTACAAAGTGATCTAGGATGAAGGGTGGGGAGGCATGGAGAGCATTTTCCCAATGCACTCGGACAGCTTCTGGGTAGGGAAGGGGAGCAGAAGGGGTGGGGAACCTGCAGCCTCAAGGTAACATGTGGCCCTCTAGGTCCTCAAATGTGGCCCTTTGACTGAATCCAAACTTCACAGAACAAATTCTTTTAATAAAAGGATTTGTTCTGTAAAACTTGGACTCAATTAAAAGGCCTCACCCAAGGACCTAGAAGGCCGCATATGGCTTTGAGATCACAGCTTCTCCATCCCTAAAAGCATTTATTTAGTGCTACTATGTGTTAGGCACTGTGCTAAGTAAATATAACAAATATTATCTCTTTTGATTCTTACAACAATCCTATATCTGCCATGTAGGGTGATTTTAATTCTCATTTTACAGTTGAGGAAACTGAGACAGAGCCAAAATGACTGGTCCAGGGTCACTTAGCTAATTAATGTCTGTGGTGTGAACTTCCATCTTCCTGATTCTAGGCCCAGCTCTGGACACCTAGCTAAATAGATTATAACTGTCCTGGGGACCAACACCCAGTTCAGAATGGGGAGGGCTGGTATCTAACAAAGGCAGAAAGGTAGAAAGTAGAGTGAAAGAGTGTTGGTTGTGTTGGAAATAAGGCCCATGGTTGGCTATTAAAAGGAGGGTGTGATTCAACCTATCTTTGCACCCTCTGATTGTTCACATATACCTTGTGGTCATGCCGTAGTCATCCAGGGAATAGGGGTGGGCGGCTAGTATGCTGTGGACAGCCAGCTGGGCTTTGGAGTCAGTAAGACCTGTAATCACATCTTGTCTCTGATATGTTCTGTGAAACTGGACAAGTCACATTAAATTCTCTGTGCCTAAAGAAAATATCTAAGACTTTAAGTTTGAGAGCAGGCGGAATGCTCTATACTTCATAAGTTCAGTTAAAACAAAACAAAACAAAACTGGAAAACCTAGATCATAAATCCTTTGTAGATCTTTGAATTTCCCATAAATGCGTTTTGTACAGAGTAGGCATTTAATAAATACACATATTGTTTCTTTGGTTGATTTATCTATATCTGGCACTCCCTAAATAAATTTATTCTTTCCAGAGCTACTCTTCTAGGTCAGCCTTTTCTTATATTTTCTGCCCGCCTAAAAATAGAAAATGTGCTTGATTAACTCTCAAAACAAAATAAAAGTGAAGCTTTTCAAGATCAATTTTCCTTTTCTTTACAAGTTAATGTCATAGTGCAATCAACAGATGATAATACAGAGTTCATGAAATCATTTTAGAGAAGAAATGAGAGAGAAAAATGAGGACAGAAATCAGACAAAAAGAACCCAACAAAATAGGGGCAAATCAGATACACTGTAAACATTAAAAAAAAAAAAAGCTGAGCTAAAGAAAATTTCAAAAAGTTTCAACAATAGTAAAATAGGAGAAGTAAGACAAAGAAAAGAGGAATTAATATAAAAGAAATATACACAGTACAGAAAAAAGTTCAACAAAATGAAATCAAAATATGTAATAAGGGAGGGAATTATCTGAGAAATTAAAACAATCAACAGCCTGAAGAACATTCAAATGCCAAAGACAAAGGAAAGTCAGAAACAGAAACAGAAATATCTCTCTGTATTTATGGAATAGCTTGTTATCACTTTGAGGGCAGTGACCACAGCTTGACATATTAGGATCTCTGCAAGTATTTAGTGCTGTGTCTTTCCTAAAAAAGATTTGAAGAATGAACATCGAATTAATAAGCAGACCAATAGGAAGGTTTTACATTGGCCAAAACATAGCACAAAAGTTTTTTGACTTTATGTTGTGGCTGCTGCTGGCTAGAAATATAATAAAGGCCAGAATATTGACATGGAAGGTGGAGGGTGAAAGGGAAAGGGGAGGCTCTTCATTTAATTTTTATTCTTATTCAGTGTCATTGTCATGACAATCCCAGAGGACCTTTATAGGGTGGCCTTTGGAGTCAGAAAGACTTTGGTTGTCATCCTGCCTCAGACACACAGGAGCTCTGTGAACCTGGGCAACTTTCCTCATCTGTAAGATGGGCATAATAATAGCCTCTACCTCACAGGATTATTGTGAAAATCAAATGCCATAACTTACATAAGTGCTTTGCAAACTTGAAAAGATACGTAAATGCTATCTATTATTAATTGTTATAGAAAAAGCACCCAGTAGGAAATAGGCCTTGCTTTCAAACTTGAAGTCATGAAAAGTAATGACAAACAATTTTCACAACTGAGAATATTGGATATGTCTCCCCTGAATTCTTTTATTAAAGGGGGATGGAACTTAAGTTCGAGGAAAGAACTGTACAGAAATGTTTTACCTGTATTTAGCTACTGCTTTGGATGAATTCAACTTTACTTTAGGTGCTTGTGTTCTGTGTCATGGTAATCCTCCTCTTTCCCCAGAGTGCATTCACATTCTTTCCTTGTACTTGTGTCTTGCTTGTCTGTCAAATTCAAAGTATAAAAATCCCTTGGCAGAGACAGGATCTAATTCTGTGTTCTATATAGCATAAAGCGGGTTGTTGGCATTCCATCAACATTGAATCATCTCATATTGTTGACCTGCTACTTAGAAAATCAATGTAGGCCCAGAAGCCAGTTCCTTAAGGCTTTCAACGTGTCCCAGAAATATTGACCTAGGGCACTCAGGCAGTGTTTTGGGTCTTAAGGAAGGTGCCAAAAGAAATTGAATATTAACATCTACTTGCCTTGAGATGTCAATGTACCATTCAAAGCAGTGTGACAGGCTGTGATGGCTGGAAAGTAATAGCGAGAAGTATAGATGACAAGACTCACTTTGAGTCAAAACCTGAAGGAGCCCATGAGGCCCAGAACAAAGGGCGTTTGTTCCACTATATCTAATGACCAGAAAACATGGACTCAGCCTACAGGCTGTGCATATATCAGACCTTCTAAGTCACACTAGGCACACAGCAGCAGCAGTAACTCTGGATAAAAAAAGATCCTGAGAGAGAATAATTGCATTAGGCCTGCAGAGCCTTTATCCAATTTTCCCTCTCCCAATTTGCTTGCATTCTCACTGCATTTCTGGGAGCTATGGTTCCCTAATTTTATAGGTCAGAAAAGCAATGGTAGTAATCTTGGTAGTGGATTGCCTTTGGCCAAGGGACAGAGGATGTGGTTTATACCAAGTAGTTTATAGACACGAGATTCATCAACAATTGTCTTAAGCCATAATTTAACTTTATTTTTCAGTGAGCCATTAGGCTTAAACTTAGCTTCATCTGCTTCCTCACAAACACACCCTTTCCATAATCCCTTGCAGTCTGGCTTCTCCTTCATTTGTTTGCTCTGTTGAGACTTCTATCTCAAGGAATACCAATGACCTCCTAAATGACAAATCAAATGGTCTTTCTTAAATGCTCATCCTTCTTGACCTCTCTACAACACCTGGTGCTATTGACCAACCCTTCCTTTTAGATACTTTCTCCTACTTCAGCTTAAAGATAACAACGCTGTCCTGATTTTCCTCCTACTTTTCTAATCAATTTTTCTTTGTGTACTTACCTTTTCTTGACTCCTTAAGGTAGATGTTCCACAATTCCTGGTCTTCTTTTTTCTCCCTATCATACCTCCCTTTGCAATCTCATTCGTTTCCTTGGCTTCAAGTATCATTGCTATGTGAATAGCTCAAATCTCTATCCCTAGTCTTGACATGTCTATTTTGGTTTATGTTTATCCTTTGCATTGTCTATAAGATATTTCCATCTGGATAGTCCATTAACATCTCAAACCCACCATGATAAAACCTGAACTTTTAAAGCTTTCTTCTTAAACCTATGCCTTTTTCTGATTTCACTGTTTCTGGCAATGGCACCAACCAGGTACCCTATATTAGCAACCTTGATGTCAAAGCCATAAGTAACCATTCTGGTTCTTGGGCAAGGACATACACAAAAGGGCAAGCAACACAAAATGCTTCCTCCAATCAGCTTTGCAATTCCAGATGTGAAAGTAATATAAGAAATAATTAAGACAAATTCAGTTGCACAGAAGGGAGAATTAGTTACTATAGTAGCCTCTATGCTGCTGAAGGAAAGAGTATGTTATAATTTTTGGCAACCTCCCAATTTGGGTGCACTGGAAAAGTATGGCTGCCCTATCGTAGTTATAGCTCTCCATGGTGTTGTATTTGATTCTTCCCTCTTTTTTATCTTTCTTATCTGATCCAAGTCTTTTTGATTCTATATTCCCAATATTTCTTAGTCTACTCCTTCTTCTTTTGACCACTGCTATCACTCTAGTTTAGCCTCTCGTTCCCATCTGTCTACACTATTATAATAGCCTACTAACATATTTTCTTGACTCTATTCTTGCTCCACTCCAAAGCATCTCTTATATTACTACCAAACTAGTCTTCCTTATTTGTAGTTACAATACAAAGGGAGTAGATCTGTGGATATACTTAATCAATTTGATGAGCTCGTGAGATGGTAAAGGTTTGTTTGGTGTGTCTGATGGGCACCTCTCTATTGAGAGAAAAGCATGAGATGACTCCTTATTGGGTTTCAGGGACTGGGGCTATCTTTGCAGTGATTTACAAGGACTCTAGGAAGGACAGGCTCTTTATAGGTGCATTAATAGACCCGCTTAGGTTCTTTTTTTCATTTTCCCTGTTCAGAAGACAGACCAGAACATAGCAGAATGGACTAATATGCTGGAGCAGGGCAGGGAGAAAAAGAAGCCTATGCATGTTCATAGTCTCCTCCCACCTGAGAACCACTGCTGGCTGCCTTTGGCCAGGAGCACCTGTGTTTACTCACAGCTGTCTTGCCCATTCTTCTTGTGAGGAGCGTTCTTGAGAGTAGACTTTACCATCCCAAGAGATTGTAGCAGCTGAGAACAATGATAAAGTTCCTATAGTACCTGGGAAATGCAAACATGTGATTGTGTGCTATGCCTACAATTTGTTCATGGACTCTGAATCTTAACCTCTTGTGTAGAGGAGAGGAATTTCTTAGATAATATTATCTCAGAATCTAATCTAAAAGAGAAGGGAGATTACTTGGGTGGGGCTAATGTTGGGGGTTGACTCAAGAGTAACCTCAATCTTGAGAATCTGGGGATATGGCTTTTATAAAGAGAAGAATTTTTGAACAGCGTTCTTTTCAGGTAAAGAAAATGATTGTCTGCATGGTTCGTACAGTCAGAAGAATAGCTTGGGTTAAAGTTACACCATGGTGGGGAGCAAGGCATCTGGACCTTGCTGTCTCCCTTGCTATCGTAGTGAATTATTTAAATACTATTGGTTTAATTGAGAAGATTGGCAGCTAGGTAGCACAGTGGATGGAGTGGATGGGCCTGAAGTTGGGAAAACTCATCTTTCTGGGTTCAAATCTGGCCTTAGACGGTTACTAGTTGTGTGACCCTGGGCAAGTCACTTAACCCCGTTTGCCTCAATTTCTCATCTATAAAAATGATCTGGAGAAGGAAATGCCAAGCCACTCCAGTCTTTATCAAGAAAGCCCCAAATGGGATCATGAAGAGTCAGACACAACTGAACAATGACAAACTGAAAAGAATTGCCTGTCCAGTGGCCACAATATACAGGGAATATTTGGTTGTAAAAGAATAAACTCCTTGGGCTGGATCATAGAGTACATTAAATAAGACTACCAAGGAAAGATTATGTATGTAGAGACAGAAAGATTTTTAAAGCCTCTCTAGTTCAACAGTCCCATTTTACAGATAGGAAACTGAGGCCCAGAGAGATTAGGTGAAAGTAGGAGTATTAGCAGTGGGACTTGAACCCAAATCCTCTAACTTCAGAGCCAACAACATAGCACCAGGTTGTGGAGGCCTGACTTCCAGGTAGAGGAATCCAAACTGGAAGAGCATTCCAGTAAAGATTTTTGAACGAAGTCAACATTACCAATGTAACTCGTGGCCTAGGGCCTCCCAATCCCTGGACTCACACAGATTGAATCCAGTTTCAGAGGCTGACCTCAAAAAGATCATTTTGTCTTTTGGCTCATTGTCCCCATCTGTAGTTAACTCCAGCCAAATCTTCAAACATATCTTATCTAAATTTACAAAGATTGAGGCTCAACCATTCTCAATTCCTCTACAAGTTCTCAAGGTAACAAATGCATATTGGGCAAAGGATAGCCTTTATTTTACCCCACAGAAAATGTAGAAGACCCAATAGATTCATAGTAATATATAAATAGGCATAAAAATGCATAAAAACACTCATGGTAGTTTTTCTCAGAAAAAATTGAACTCAGTTCTACCTGTAGGGAAATACATCATCATTTTAGTGAATCTTCAGCTCTTCTACCAGACTTTTTACATAAACATGACCTATTATAACTGTTATTGTGAACGGAATCACTGAATGTCAGAGGTCGATGGGATTTTAGAGGCAATCAATTAATCAACAAGTATTTGTTAAATATTTACTATAGGCTAAGCATTGTGCCACATGATGGAAATACAAATACGAAGAATGAAACAATCCTTACTCTGAACAAATTACATCCTAATCTAGTTCAATTACACAATTTTGCTCAATGGATCTATGAGTTCATCACTTCAGGAGTTTCCTCTATCAACATATATGATAAACCATCCTTGCCAGCCTAACCCATGTAACTCTTGGCAATGTTCTCCCAAAATTTTGCTACAAGTCCACCCAATGTTCTGGTTGGCTTCCTTGTTTTCTCCTGACATTGTTAGGATACCAGGACAGCATCCTGGCTGCCTAACCATCATCCTCTGCTCTTGCTAGATGACCAGGCCATTTTCTCTTCCTGTTATCTATGCAAAAACAAGTGAATAAAGATCGTTTATTACCCAGATTTCAATATGCATTTATGTACTTTATAGAGCATATCCAATAGTATCTATATCTGAGAAAGACAGTACAGTTGGAGAATGAGCTGGCCCAGAGTTGAAAAGGACAAGGAGAATGGGATGGATTGATTTCACGAAATTGCTAAGCTCTTACTGGTTCCAAACATTCCATGAAAGCAAAGGCCCATTTATTACGCTAGCATTTTACAGGTGTTACTATATATTTGGTATCAAGACAGAACACTACTGCTTTTGAAGAACTGAAGATGAGTATCACACAGAGGGCAATGGAGAGGTGTATGGTGAATATGAGCAGGTTGTAATACATAGACAATAAAGAACTTGGAAGAAGAGTAAGAGTAAAGGATATTATCAAGGATTTGTATGACAAGAAGAGAAGGGACTTCATTTTATGGAAGAGAAAACTGAGCTCCAGAAGAAGTGACCTTGCTTAACATTATAAAGCTTAATGTGACCTCTACAGGTGTCAGATAAATGCCAGTGAAAGGGAGAAGCATTTTGGTGGAGAAACTGAGATAAATGCCTAACACAGATGAGACCAGAATCTCTAATTTCAGCACTATATGTGTATCTTCAGTTTTTTAAAAGAAAGAAATTTTTTTCCATTGCCTTGGATTTGTTTGATGATAAAATGGCTTTATCACATTATATGCACTCAAAGTTCAGGGTTTAAGTCCGAATAAGAGACCAATTGTTCAATCTTTTCCCTATGCCTTTAACAACAGTGGTTCCTCTCCATACCCCTACCCCCCACCCCAAACAGCCATGGCAACAAGTTTTCTGCAAGATAATTTTGTATAGTTCACATGAAGATTTTGCTAAACAAAACAAAAAAGGAAGCTCTGAGTAATTCTTTTCCTTTGAAAAGTGAACTGAGAATAATTAAATTAGATAATATGAGACTATCAAATTGCATTATGTAAAATGCAAATGAAATAAAATATATTAGCTATAAACTGCCACTGGGTATTCAGAAAAGCCTAATGTGATTTACGTGAGTTATCATAAATAAACTTCCTCAGGTTACCTAAGTTCTTCATGTCTGGGGTAGAGCACAGTAAACTCTGGTCTTTGAAACCTTGAGAATGCACACTCTATCTTTTATTTGCTTTGTAGGGACATCACTCGACATCACATAGTATAAGATCCTAGAAAAATTTTAAAGATGAGTGTCTTCTTGGCTGGCAAAGAGAATTTGCCCACACAAGGCTTATTTGACTTGATGGTGTTGATGAGTTTCTGGCTGGTATGGGTCACTCTGAGGTCAGGGCTTAACCATCAAATGCATGCCAGGCTGATGCCATTTGTAAATAATGGTAATATCTCTTCTGATACAATGAGAAACAAGGATAAAATAGAAATCTCCCTCACCTCTTCATAAATTAGAGCCTATAAATAGTAGAATGGGGCAGCTAGGTGGTATAGTGGATAGAGTGCCAGGACTGGAGTCAAGAAGATTCATCTTCCTCAGTTCAAATCTGGCCTTATATACTTACTAGCTGTGTGACCCTGGGTATGTCATTTAACCTTGTTTTCTCATCTTTAAAATAAGCTGGAGAAAGATATGGCAAACCACTCTAGTATCTTTGCCAAGAAAACCCCAAATGAGTCGTGAAGAGTTGGACACAATTGAAATGACTGAACAGCAAAATAGTAGAACAATGAAATTCTTGTATAGTATTATAATGCAAGAAGTATGCAAGGTATAACAGCTTGTACACCTCCCTGTCACCTTCACTTCTAGGGAAACAGTACAATACCCCACATGGTACGCACTAATTCAGCTCCTACTACACTAATAACCCAAGAGCAATAGAAAACTGCATGATTGCAAGCAGGCTACAGGATATTGGCAATGAGAGCTTATGCACAGCAAGTGGCTTAGACCAGGGCTGTCCAACCTTGGGTTTTTATTGAAACACTACACAATATATTTTGATTTGCCATTTTAGTGAGAGCTCTGCCGCAGCTCAGCTTCGTTTACTAAAGCATTTATGTAAATTTCTATGCTTGTAGGTGGGCTGCATAAATCACACTGCTGCCTGCATGTGGCCCGTGGGCTGCATTTTGGACAGCCCTGGCTTAGACAACGCAACCAAAGTATGGGAGTAACCAGAGGCATTTGAACTAGAAGTTCTGTTTCCCCTTTTGGCTTTATCATATAATCAATATGAATAGTCAATATAAATCAATATATCAATATAATATCAGTACAATATCAATAATCAATATAAAATTCATTTCCCTTGTGAAATGAAGTTGAATTCTTTGTATGGACAAGAGAGGCAGCATGGTTTCACAGAAGAAAATGGTTTTGGACTGAGAAAGATCTGAGTTCAAGTTTCACCTCTGACACATACCAGGGCAAATCACTTAACTTCTCGGTGCTAGTGCTTACTTGCATTGGTAGAGGAAGCCTGTAATTCAGAGTACCTTACATCAAGGAAATCACAGTCTAGTCCTTACTGTGCCAGAGGCAAGCTGGATAATTAGGGTCAAAGGTGACTTTTTTTTCTCCTGAATTACACAATGTGTAAAGTAATCTCTGTTATTTTTCTTTTTTGGAACTGCAGTTTCCAGTTTCAGAATTTCAGCTCGATATCTTGACTTTCCTTTCTAGCCTCTCTTAACAATTCTTCACCTGCTAGGATCATAGCATCATAGATCTAGAGGTAGAGGAGCCCTCAAAGCCATCTAGCATAACCCCCTGTCAGGATCCCCACACCAAGACCACCCTTCTCTTTTCACTCCTCTCTTTTTACTGTCAGGAGACACCTTGTTTTCCAGAGATAAGCCCAACAAGCAAACAGTGCGCTGAGCTTGTTATGACAACAATCCTTTGTTCCCACCCTCTGAATGAATTCCGCTGCAACTAAATCAAAGACCTGATGATCCCTGAACCTGGGTGAGCACCAGCAGGCCTTGTCATAAAGCCCTGATATGAATAGATTTTTTTTTTTGTCACTAGGCAACCTTGCTTCACTGTTACTGTTGCACCTCACCACTGTTGCTACACCTCACTCTTGATTCTTTGTCTATCTACAACTATACCTATCAAGGCTCTGCCTTGCTGCAGTGGGTCTCCTATAGGACGTGTGTCTAGTTTCTCTCCTCCAATGGAACAAAAAATGATTTTTGTTTAGAACCACTGTTAGCTTTTTGGTTTTATTTTATTTGGTTATGTTTTTCAAAGTTAACAGTCGGGGTATTACCTCTGTGAGTTCTTTGGTATTGTTCAATTAACATCGATTGCATAACCTTTGTGACTCTTTGGTCATTTATTTTCAAAGCTGACATTTCTTATTTTGCAAATGGGGAAACAGGTCAAGCAGGTTAAGTAACCTGTCCCAAAGTACTCAGGTTCACCCATCTGAATGTTACTAGATTGTTTAGCATGTTGTCAGTGGTTCTTAAAGCTTGCTCCACTCATAGGATCATAGCTTTGGAGTTATGGGAGTTTGGAAGTACTTTAATGGGAATTGAATCCAACCTTCTCATTTCGAAAATGAAGTGCTTTCATGACCATTTATGCACACATAAAGTCATACAAGTAATGGATGGCAGAGATCAGATTCAAAACCAGCTCCTCTGACTCAAAGCCTGGAACTCTTTCTGTTATTCCATGCCATCCTTAAGGAATGATATTTGGGTCCCTAATACTTTACCAACCAGGTTGTGATGTCCCAAACCTACTTCCAACAGCTATCTTTTCAATAGATAAACTTTGAATATCTCTATGAATGTATTCCTTTTGGCAATCAGAAGCAGAGATTGCATTGCAGATTGCATCATTGCAGATTGTGGTTGAGGCACACCAAAGCAGGAGTCATTTAAAGTAACAAAAATCAAAAATTTTCTTTGACTAGGGAACTGTTAGATTAATTCTTCTGGCTGGCAGTTGTGAGACATTTACCACATGAGCTGTCTCAACATCAACTCAAAATGAATTAGTACTGTGCAAGTAACAAGACAATAGTCCTTAATCCATTAGCTCCCAAGTTGACATTAAAGCATTCTAGCCTTTAGAATGAAATCAGACAGCTTCAGGTCTTGTGCATGAAATGTTACATTATTTTCCTCATCATAAGTGCTTAAAATTAATCTTCATTGTGTGAAGAATGGCTATCCTAATCCACTTCTCACAGTAATTGGTTATATTCATTATATATTGTAAAAAAGGTAAATAAGAGGCTATTAAAGAAGACAATGAAATAGGTGAGATTTGAAACACAAAGGAATATCTAGATTCAATCTAGAATAGGAAAAAATATCTTTAGCATCTTACTTTTCTACCTCTCAGTCATTTCCACTTTTTAGAGCAAAACTGTAAGGTATCAATGTCACAGTGGGGAAGTAAATAAGTACCTCTCTCCTTTCTTTGAATATTGGATTATATATTTAGAACTGGAAAGAAATGTAGGGTCCAAAAAAGCAAACTCTTTTATTTTTCAGATGAAGAAACAGGTTCAGAGATGTTAAATGACTTGTCCAGAGAACAGAGCTAGTCAGTGTTTAGGGCAAGATTTGAATCCAAGTCTTCCTCAATCAAATAACCAATAAGCATTTTAAATGTCTACTATGACCCATACACTGTATTACCTACTGGGGATACACACACAAATGAGTCCAGTTCTCTGTTCTTTAGCAATGCTATTTTTTTAAGGGCCTCAAGAAGACTTGGGTAATATTGTAGGAAGACATTCTGGGCAACGTTCTCCTGCAGAATAATTAAAGGTAAAAGTTGGAGAAATATATAAAGGAAAGCTCCTTCCTTTGCAGACTTTAGTTATGACACCCCCATTTCTAAATAGGTAAGAGTGATTCCTTTTCTAGGTTTTCATTCTTTTTTCCTAATCTTTCTTCCCCAATTATTCTGGTTGCCTGGGAGAAGAGCATAGTCAGGTGGAAAAGTAAAAAGGTGTAGCTGCTCCTAGTTGACTCTGACTTAGTGCATGTTCAGTCTGTATCCCAGTCAAACACATAGATACTCCCTTCTTCAGAGCATGCAGAGATATCTTTGGACTTCTTCCTATCAGCCATGATGACTTGGCGTGGGGTGGAGAAGGAATAGAACCAAGAGTGAGGGGTACCATGAAAACCCACAGAAGGAAGTGTCTAGGAGGAAAGAGTATGTGATAACGTCAAATGTTACTATATTCTAAGCCCTACCACCTCTCTTCACATGGCTGTCGTTCAAGTTTTCTTATGTTACTGTGGTCATGAATCATATAGCCATTCCTATATATCAGAGGACGTATCCCCTGAAGAGTGACCAACACTTCTTAATATTTAAAATTATGTCTCTTCACATAGCACGGCTTTTTGCTTATTGCTGAAGATTCAAGGATAAGGTCATGGTCAACCAATAAGTCATGATTCCTAATCGCAAAGGGCTAAAAATCAAAGATAAAACATTTTTTTTTCAAATGCAACAATTACGTTTTCAGGTCCGGGGTGATTTATGGCTGCTTTGATTCTTGCTTCAGAGTTTTCTACCAAGTAATCAAATTCATGGAAAATAACACTTGCTTTGAATGGGGAGAGTCATTTGGGTTCTTAGAATCAATTTAGTTTAGGAAGACTTCATGCTGTCACAAATCTGTCTCCTTGACCCTCTCCAGGAGGCAGCAATACCAGAGGAACCTGAAAGATAGAGAAGAAAAGAGGAATGACCATGCCAAAGTACAAAGCATGAAAATGCTTCCAGAGCTCTTTCTTATGGTTGTGGGTAAAGTGCCCCATATCATACATTTAATTTCTTACATGACTTTTTTCCTTTTGTTACAAGGAAATGGCTTTCAAAGTGGATCGCTAGCATGAAAGAGGCTGCATTATCCTCTCTCGCATTCCATTGTGACTACTATCCCTTGTCTTCTCTCAAGAGAGATCTTTAACATTTTCATTCTTAAATTACAAATTGTCCTCCCTAGCCAGAGCACTCATTTTCCAACTTGAGATCCTTTTGGAGTTCATAAGTCTGTCTTCTTAGCAGACCAAGGAGTTACCTCCCTCCCGTTTTTAGCACCTCCTCCCTTCAGATTAAACTGATAATTATATTTAGCACTTGTATAATGCTTCAAGGTTTCCAAAGTATTTTACCTATGTGTTCTCATGTGATCCTTGCAATAAGCCTGTGAGGTAGGTGATATTATAATCCCCATTTGTAGATGAGGAAACTGAGAGTGAGAGAGGTTAATTGACTTACCTAGGCTCCTAGAGCTGGTAAGTGTCTGAGGCTGGATTTGAAAGAAGATCCTTATATTTCAAGTCCAACACTTTATGCCCCATGCCACTTAGCCGCTAGATCTAATCTCAAGGGAAAATTAAAGATCTATCTGAAAGGAGAAAGAATCAAGAAAGAGGAGTTTAAATAATAGTTTAATACCACCTTATATACATATGACATTTTACAATTATAGAATTTTTTAAGTCATTAATTCATTTACAAATATTTATTGAGTGCTTGTTATGTAAGGCATCAGGTAGACTCAATACTAGGGATACCAGACAAATGTGATACAGACTGTCCTCTCAAGAAAGCTGGGAAGGACAAATACACAAGTAACCATAAGACAAGAGAAATTGAAATAAGGGCAAAGGAAAGACACCCCTCTCCTCGAAGTATTGTAGTAAATTTGAAGCAAGAAAAAGATCTCTTTGTCTTAGGGTGTGTGTGTGTGTGTGCGTGCGCGCGCGCGTGTGTGTGTGTGAGATAGAAGAGAATGCGTAAAAGAAAAGGAGTTTTGGGGAGGAAGTAGAATCTGAGATGGGCTTTAAAGGACAGGAAGGACCTCCTCATATGAGGATAGGTGGGGGTAATCCATTTCAAGCATGGAAAATGGCATGAACACAGTCGTGGAGATGGGCAAGACAAAGATGACAATATGAGAGGGGTAGACATTTTTATTAATGTAAAACACTTGATGAATAGCAGAAGAGAAGCATGAGCAGATTGATTGGAACCAGCTTATGGAGGACCTTGAATACCAGGATGAGGAATTTCCACATAATTTTGTAGCAATAGAAAACCATAGAAGGTTTTTGAATAAAGGAGTGACATGATCACAGTGGTAGATTAGGAAGATTATTTGGGTATGTACTGGAGAGAAGATTGGTCAGATTAGTGGTATAAAACTAGATATGGGAGGTATATAAAGATCCCTGTGAGTGCATACTGACTTAGAAAACATGTATTAACATTATCTATGTTCTATTGTATTTTTATTTATTTTGTTAAATATTTCTCAATTTTAATGTGGTCCTTCCTCACAGGAGTGTGTACAATTAGGTGGTGGGCCAGGCACCTCCACACACCTCTGGACTAGAGGAAGATAGATCAATTAGGAGGCTATTTTAACAAGATAATAGATGGTCTAAATTGGAGTGACTACATTAAAAACAGAAATAAACCCCACTTTCCTAGCTTTCTTCCTTTGGTTAAACAAAATGACTAAAATGTCAATACCATTTGACCCAGAGATTCTATTACTGGTCTTATTCTCCAGGGACACTTTCTAAGAAGAAACTCCCCACATCTACCAAAATATTTATAGCAGGATTTTTTTTTGTGATAACAAAGAATTAGAAACAAAGTAGATGTCCATTTTTGGGGGAATGGCTAAAGATATTTTGGTACATTAACATAATGGAATATTACTGTGCTATAAGAAAAGATGAACATGACAAATACGGAAAAGCATAAAAGACATATAAATTGATGAAGAACAAAGTAAGCAGATTCAGGAAAATAATATACCTAATGAGTGTAACAATAAAAAGAAAAACCATAAAACAATAGAAGCAGAATACTGTGAACTTATAAAGAGCAAACATAGCTGGAAAGGAGACACGAGAAGACATCTTCTCTGATTCCTTTATAGAGGTTGGGAATGGGTCTGCAGGTGTAACATGGAATCTAATGACAAGTTCTTTGGGCTCTATTGATTGCTTTTGCTAAACTTATTTTCTCTTCTTCCCCTCTTTCTTTTAATTCTTTGTTATAAGGGATGGATATCTGGGAGGGAAGAGGAAGACACTTACAGAGGGAAATACAGGTGATAGGAAAACAAAACATATCAAATATATCAGTAAGAATCTATTTTGCAAAAGCATCTATTTAAATCACATCTTCTGCAGGAGGGCTTTCCTAGTCCACTTAGCTGCTAGGGCCTTGATCTCTGAGATTACTTTCTGTCTAGTCTGTATATATCTTGTATGTACCTAGTTAGTTACATGTCTCCTCGATTAGAAGGTGAGCTCCTTGAGGGGAGGGACTGTTCCTTTCTTGGGCCTGTCTTTCCACGCTCAGTGTTTAGTTAGCACAGTGCCTTATACCACATTAAGCTTGTTGACTGATGATATTGACAAGGAACCTGAAGCTCAGTCAGGTAAGTAAGAAAATGGCAGGGTTAAGATTTGAACCCATGTGTTCTTATCTTCAAGACCAATCCACTATTCATCATGCCATGTGTTTATTTTCCAGTGGGCAGAAGAGACCCATCTAAATGCTATCCAGTTTTCATTTTCTCATTGGTTTTATTATGTCCATTTTAATAAGAATTAAAAAGAACAAAGTTTAAATATTTTTGTCAATTCTGGTGATTCTGATTTATGTATGTATCATTATTATAATGTTATATTAATATAACACACTACATTTGTTAACAAAAAAATGATATTTCATCTCAGATGACTTTATTACCCATAGGAGCTTACTTTTATGAGAGTAGTGTTTAGTGAATAAGGAATTGTCTTCTTCATTACACTGTATTGACATGAATAAAGACGCAAATATAAAGCAACAGTCAGGCCTAAATGGAAGCAGATGGATGCAAGTAAATATAAAGGAGATATATTGATACTGCCTGTTTTCAGGGACATGCCTATTTGCAAATAGGTGCCAAAGAACAGACAGAACATTTGCAGACAAATATTATAAAGCTTCTTGCCCTGTCTCAGATCAATTTGGGGTGGTAAGAGGGAGGTGAGATTTATGGGAAAGGATGAGACAGTGTGGTTAGGCTGACAATGGTTGCTCCTGCATCAGCTGGACCAATTAGGGCATTTTATGTGGAATGGGCAGAGTAGGAACTAGGTCAGGGATTCAAGATGAGCAATTCAACAGACTGGCAATAAAAGCTGCTCTCAGAAGATAAGCTTCTTGAAGTCAGAATTTGGGCTATATGCACACATAATAATACATAGTAATGTTTGATGAATGAATGAGTAAATGGCTGTAATGGCAAGCAAAGTGGGACTTTTTGTTTTGTTCTTTTTTCTTTTGGAGTTCTAGTTCTTCTCAGCACTAAAGTAATCAAGTGCCTTTGATTGAGACTTGCCTTTGTTTGATTCAAGAGCCTTTGATGACCTGCTTAAGTCACAAGAAAACCTAAGTCACATGAGTCCAAGTCACATGGTTGTGATGCCCTCTGTGGGCTTGCCCTGAAGAAGTGTATATATACTCTGAGGTTAGCATTTTGCTTTGGAGGCTCACTCACTGGAAGAGTGTTCCTGTGATTTGACCAGATGAGACTCTGGGTAGCCATTAAGGAACCCCACCCACCCCCACCCAGCTTTGAAAACCCAGATGTTGGTGCTTCTCTCTCTGGTAACTATGTATGTATTGCTATGGACAGATGACTAGAAGCCTTGTCTGCTGATTTGTGTTATTTGCTCTGTTTATATAATTTCTGCTTGTAATTTCTATTTGTGTTTTCTCCAAAGTTCAGGGTGCTGATTTTTTCCTCTGAACTAAGTGAATAATATAGGTATGTTTAATTAAAGTGAGATGTAAACCCCTTAAAGTTTCTTCCCTTAGAAAAGCAGATCAAAGAACCTGTGCTAACAGTCCTCCTGTGTGTGCTGGTATTATTGGCCTCACACCTTCACAGCAGCTGCTGGCAGCATTGTTGTTACAACGACCAAGGCATAAGGGAGTACTCAAAGAGAATTGCTACTCACACTGCAAAAGTTCCTTAGCAGCTTAGTTTTTCAAACTTGAACCCAAACCCAGATAGAATATTCTAGTTTTGTGAAAATCAAGAAAACAGGGAAACAGTGGCAACTTTGGCTTCCCTAAAGAAAACTAGTCCTCCTCCCTTAGTAATGATGTCTAATAAGAAAGCCAGTTTTTCTAGACAATTGTAATGCTGGCTGAGGTATTCAGGCCTCTATCCAGGTGTGGAAGGGTCAGCTCCTTAGGTAGATTATATGATTTTATTAAAAGTGACTGCTTTCCTTTGCAGTGCCTAAATGGAGATCTGGAATCCCCAAATTCTGATACTACCTAAGCATGGAAAACAACAATAAATCACCCTCTGTGATTGGGTTAATCTCCATACAGCTCTCACTTTCTTTCCCAAGTCCTGTCCCCTTGATGATAAATATTTACCTAACACTTAGCTTCCTTCCTTACCACCTCATCCCTCCCAATAGAGTGTGAGGTTTGGAAGGCCTGGGTTCAGATCCTACCTATGACAATTGCTGTTTGTATGCCCATGGGCAAATCACTTGCCCTTCCTGCTTCTCAGCTTCCTCATTTGTAAAATAAGCATAGGATACCCATAGTATTTACCTCATAGGGTTCTTGTGATGCTCAAATTAGATAACGTACATAAAAGTGCTTTGCAGGCTTTAAAAAAGCACTACATAAATGCAATTCGTAAATGTATTAAACATAATATATGTATATATATAATGATATGTTCTCTTGTATATAAATATTATATGTAATATATGTTACATAATATATTGCATTTAAATTATATTATTTTGTATTATATTGATATAATATAATAATATAATACACACATATATCATTATCATCAGAATCAAATAAATATTTACAAACTTTGTTCTTTTTTAATTTGCAGATTAGTGACATCGCTTCTTGATCACCTGAGGACAAAATGGACATGAGGAGCTCCAGATCTTGGCTAGCTTGGGGGCAGCAGGCACAGATGTGAGCCCCAGCAGCAGAGGACAGCAGTGACAAAAAGCATGCCAACTGCAGCCCATTGTTTATTGTAAGGTAAAACTGATTGACCTTTTTAATTTTAGCCAGTGATGATTGTGCAAATCCTTCCTGGTGAGGCCTTGGAGGACTAGTTGGGAGGGGTTTTGTTTTCAGCAGCAAAGGGGTGATCAAAGTATGTAACTAAACCAACACCCTCCAAAAGAAGGGAGCAGTCCCTCGTAGGTCTCTCATCGAGGAAAGATTTTGTATTCCGCTCACTCCCATGAGGCTACTAGGAAAGGGAAGTTCCTGGTGGATGGACCAGAGAACACTAAATGGTTTAGTGGCATAGGGAAATGTTACCCAAACTGTGATGAGGATGGTGACTATGCAAGAAGTGTCATTACTTGTGCTACCATCCTGATGTTTCTGATGCTTCTGCTACTTATGGTCACCTTTTTACATTGAGAGCACACGATGAAGTGCAAATATTTAGCATCACCCACAACATGGATCTGCTCATTTAGACCTAGGACTTGATCCTTCTTGGCAATGTCCCAGATTCAGTCACTCCTTCAGGGAGCTATTTCATCATTTTGTTTTTGCCATGTTTCTGTTTTAGTTTTTCCTTTCTTCCTTTAGTGCTGCCTATATTAGGCTTCTTCAATATCATGTGTCCAGGGTAAGCAATAACAGCCCAAAAGTCATCTTAATGGTAGAAGGTCCTCCAGAAGACCTTAGGGACCTTACTACCAAAGGGTAGAATATGATAGGAACAATGTCTTAACCTTTGCCCTGATGCAAGGTAGGCTAGCTTTTCATTAAAAGGTATTTTTTTGAGGTATTTAAAAGAAAGGTATAGTTTTGAGATTTGGTTGGTCCAGGGCACTAAAGGATCAGACCCTTGATATCACTTTCCGATTGTTTTAATATAAATAGCCATAAGGAACTCTGGGAGCCCTCTCTTGTGTCTTAGCTCAGGGATGGGGAACCTGTGGCCTCGAGGCCACATGTGGCCCTCTAGGCCCTCAAGTATGGCCCGACCCTTGATTGAATCCAAACTTCACAGAACAAATTCTCCTTGAAGCCTCAGGTTCTGGTAGCTCACAAAGAGCAATTCAGGTAGCAGAGTCTCCCTTAGCTGAATCGACTCAAGGTGTCCTCAGTGCCTAGCTTTTATTTATCAGAGGACTTTCATGCACATCTGGATCAACTAAGATGGAGGTGCCTATGGGACAGATACCAGGAACCTGCTTCTGGGAGAAAACATTCTCTGTTCCCCTACCATGGGTGGGAGCAGCCTCTTTTCATTAGCTATATAGCAGGAACTGGCTGAATCTTTGTCTACTTTATGGAGGCACAATTGTTCTCTCTCTGGTGGTGTCCAGGGGTGAAAGTCTTGTTCACTCTCAGCATGAGCACCGTGAGCTAAGCTGGGTGAAGGAAAGACTCCTTTCTCTTTCCCCTTAGAGTTCATGGCCCTGAGAAATGAGCTTGGGTTTTTAGTCTCTGAGCTTCTCCATTTGAGGTACCTGTAGTAAAGTCCCAGACCCCAGTTTCAAGCCCTGGTGACCTTAGAACCAGAATTGTAGTCCAGATGTTGGTGCCAGCCCAGCTTTCATAGCCTTTTCATGAGTTACTTTTCCACCTGAACATTTCTAATCTTGGTCTCAGCCAGTTCAAGAGTCAATTTTAATGGAAATATGAAATTCAGTGTTTCCAAACATGAAAGTAAAAGAGGGAGAAGAGCCCTGTAGTAGTGATTTAAATTTGAAGATCTTTCTCACCCATTAATAGGTCAGGTAACCTGCTTATGTCACAGGAAGCCTAAGTCATGTGTGGTAAGAGGAGCTTCCTGACAGGAAAAGGAAGTTATGTGACAAGAACTGCAGAGACAGAGAGAGAGCAGTTATGGCCGCTAATGGCCGCCCTTGTTATTGTCAGAACTGAACAGGCTGACTTAGCTGTACTGTGAGTTTGTCTTTGGGAAGACCCCAGCGGGGGTGAGAGAGGTTTTGGGATGGTGAGGCTCCATGTTGTGATATTATGTATGGAATGCTTTACTGCTCTGATAGATTGGATAAATGGCTTATGGGATATGGTTCTCTGATGTCTGAACAAATGGTTTACTTCTTCTCCCTTCTATACGGAGAGTCTCGTATACTTTGCGACACAGAACCACATAGGCATTTTGACAATTATCATCTACGTTGTTATTATTGCCTTACTGTTACAAACTCATGCCTGAAAATTCTTTTTCTTTTACTTTTACCAATAGATATTTTAGCACCCATGCATCATCAATCTATGCACACATCCAGTTTTTCATGAGAAAGCCCCTAGGAAGGGTATTTGCTCTCCCAAGTGAAATCAGGAAGAAAAGATATTAATTCTGTGTGCCTGGTACAAAATTCTGTTGTGCCTCCTTGTACATGTAGCAATTCTCTGACTGTACAGAAGAGTGGGCAAATTCAGTTGATTGAAAAAATTTAGAGGCAGCAACCTCTTACATTTTTGATTAGCTTTTCAGACATTCATTCTGGATATATTATTGGCCAGTAGAAATAATTGTGACCAACGTGCAGTGCTTCTATTAGCCTCTTGAAAAAGAATTCCCAAATACACTAATTGCAAGGTTCTTGAGTAGCCCACCTTGAAGCTGGCAATCAGCAGACATGTCAAAAATAGAAAAGGTGAAGTTATCGTAGTAAGGGTCACTTCCCTGAATTGCAAGCCAGCCACTCTCCTAAATTTAGAGTTATGCTGATCAATAACCACTTGAGTTGTGCTTCCTGTACAGGAATCTTATCAGCTTCTTCTGTCTGTTTTGCTCCTCCACATACTAAGTAAAGACCATAGCTGTGGGATGGCTTTAACTGATCACAGTCACTGATTGGCTAAGTGTGGCTAGCCCTCCATTCTTGCAAAAAGAGGGTCTTTGGGGCAGGGATGTATAACTTAGAAAAATGGATCTTGTCCAGGCTCTTATCATTTTATACCTAGATTACTCTGTCAGCATGCCTAGATGATTTTTTCATCTCTAGCCTCCCTTGTTCCAATCTGTACTACTTATTGTTATGAGAATAATTTATCTCAGCATCATTTTTTTTACTTTTAAGAGTATTTTGTATTCAAAAAATAGTATTTTATTTTCTTTCCAATTAGATGTAGCGTAAGTTTTCAACATTCACTTTTATAGGATTTTTAGTTCCAAACTTTTTTTCTCCCTTCCTCCCTCTCCTCACCCCCTCCTCAAGTTGGCAAGCAATCTGGGATATAGGTTATATACGTACAATCATATTAAGTATATTTCCTTGTTAGTCATGTTGTGAAAGAAGAATCAGAACAAAGGGGAAAAACCAAGAGAAAGAAAAAACAACAAAAAGGAGAAAATAGTATGTTTCAATCTGCATTCGGACTCCCTAGTTATTTTTCTGGATGTGGATGATATCATCCATCATGAGTCTTTTGGAATTGTCTTAGACATTGTATTGCTGAGAAAAGACAAATCTGTCAAAGTTGATGATCGCTTGATGTTGCTGTTACTGTGTACAACATTCTCCTGGCCCTGCTCACTTCACTCAGCATCAGTTCCTTTAAGTCTTTCCAGGTTTTTCTGAAATCTGCTTGCTCATCATTTCTTATAGCACACTAGTATTCTATCACATTCATATACCACAGCTTGTTCAGCCATTGATAGACATCCCCTCAATTTCCAATTCTTTGTCACCACAAAAAGAGCTACTATAAATATTTTTGTACATGTGGGTCCTTTTGCCTTTTTTATGATCTCTTTGGGCTGTAGACCTAGAAGTGGTATTTCTGGATCAAAGGGTGTGCACAATTTTGTAACTCTTTGGGCATAGTTCCAAATTGTTCTCCAGAATGGTTGGTTGGATCAGTTCACAACTCTACCAACAATCAGCATCATTTTGTTGTTGTTTTTTTATCCCTCTATCCAAGTTGGTGGCAAACCTCTCCAAATTTATTTAGGTTGATCCTTGGATAATCTGTATATAGCTCATTGCCCATAATCGAAGCCTTTAAGATTTTGCTCCACTGACAGAAAAAGACTTCAGCAGAGAAGGTAGGACATTTAGTGGATAATTTTTAAGACTATACATATGCTAACAGGTAGCTCTCAAATACTCAAATATGTAATCCCATCAATTTGGATGTTCCCTCCATTAATTCAGGTCAAAACCCAATCATGCCTGCCCATAATTATTGTTACATGTAGTGAAAGCTCAGCTGCTTCTGTAATGAAAACCTTATAAAACCGTACTTTCCTCCCTATGAGTTGTATACCCAGTTACTAGAGTATAACTTCCACGAACGACCGTGCGTTACCTAAATTATGTATCTCCTGCAGTGACCAGCTCAGTGCTTTAGACACAGTAAGTGCTTAATAAGTGTTGAATTGAGTTTATTTTAATTAAATATGAAAGATATTTATGTTTATAATGCCCTAATACCTTTTTTCTCACTTTTTTTGGAGATTTGGTTAATAGAATGATTAATTAACTAGGCCTAGAACTGAATAGAGATAGAGAGCAGATTAAATTGGATTTGGAATATTTTGCAGTGCTTTCAATGACCTCAAATGAATCATGAGAGATGGCATAATGTGTGGATAGAGAGAATCATTCAGAGCCAGGAAGACCTAGGTTCAAGTTCTTCCATTAACAGATACTGCCTGGGTGATCCTGGGTAAGTTACTTAAACTTGCAATGTTGTAGGCAACTAAGACAATAAGCTTCAGAGAAAGTGCCAGTTTGCATTGGTAGAGGAGGTTTCTTTTCAGGAATTTCCTTCTACAAGGGAAATAATAGGTCCGTTTCTTATTCCTATTCCTTCAGTTACTCCAAACTTCTTGCTGAAACAAAAATCTACTGTTTTAAACATCAATATTCTGCTGGTAATGCTATATGGTTTTGCATTGTAGAATACTGTAGTCCCCAAAGAATTAAAATTATAGGTTACTTAAAGAGCAATGAAAAGAAGCATGATGGGCATAAAATAGGCTGTTGTACTAATGATGAATTGCGCACAAAAAGTATAGGAAAATACGTCATTAAAGAGATGTATGAGTAGAAAAGGAAGTGAGCTAGTCAGATATTAGGAGCGTGACGAACCTATGGTATATCAAGAGATCCAGAGGAAGGCCCCTGTCATATTTGGTGAAACTTCTATGCAGGATTTATAGGAGGATATGGAAAAGAGTTGCACGGGTTCTGAAGGTATGGATAGGCTGAGATTTATAGCACAACGGGGAGTACCCACATTAATGAGATCACAGATTCAAGGACATAATTCCACAGATCCAATAACAAATATTGAATTTTAAAAATTTATAAAGCGTATCATGAAATAAATTTGCTTCTTAAGGCAAAAATCAAACATTTTGATGATGAAGGAACAGCTCTTAAGTTCAATCGCTCATAAAATTTTAAGATGTTCTCCAAACTCAGGTTTGCACTTCATGAAAGGAATTTGATTGGCTTATGATCAGCAATTGCTTTAACCTCCAAAGTGAGTGGTCCCTGAAATCAACCCAATGAAAATCAGATTAACAAAAAAAATGCTGTTGTACAATTCCAGAGAATAATGTAGCAGCTGTTACTTTACAGTAAGAATATCAGTATTAATACAGTTCACTCTTTCTAGAAATATGTTAATTTAGTGGATACAAGCCTTATATTTAGAGTGTCGATAGGCAATTTAACTTTATAGGTAGTAAAATAACATTTTGATCTATTATGCTTCACCCTATTTCTATTACTCTGCCATCTTATATGAAGAAACAAAAAGGGAGTGTTTAGGACTAAAGACCATTTTGCAGAATAATTAATGCAAATGCAGTTACTGTAGGCTTCAGTAATTATAATTATGATAAGGATAGGAAAAACGATTTCTTGTGCCATTACCTAAACTCAGCAAAGCCCTTGAAGAAAAATTCTCTAGTTCAGACATAGCATAAACTGTACTTGGAAGAATAAAAATTTATCACTTGATATTTATATGAGCAGAACACATTGGAGTACAATTTCCTCATAACAGAATGGTATGATGGAATCTCCGCAGGGCTTCTGCCCATTCCAGCAAAAAGATAATCTTATATTCTCGGTAACTGCTTATTTTACTACCCCTGATCTGGACCCTGGCTCCTGGATACCTGTTGCTCATCAGGGACAACACTGTTGACTATCATGGCATTTCAGTAATTGCCTTTTGATAGTGGCCCCCTGAAGCCCAGCCTCCTCACTACTTCTGCAAAGGATGAAGGATCCTCAGCAATACAGATGTGGTCAAAAGTCACATTAGGGATTTTCACAGGATCATAGTTTTAAAGTTGCACCCTTCTAGATACTTTAGTGACCATCAAGTCCAATGACTTGTTTTTCAGATAAGGAAACTGAGGCCTTGTAACTTGCTTATAGTCATATACGTAGTAAGTGAAAGAGCTGGCTTTTGAACTTAGGCATTCAGATTCCAAATCGAGGGAACTTTTCACTGAACCTCAGTGTCCATTTGGATTGAGATAGAAGGAATGAGTGTAGATGGGTTAGAGTGGATCTGGAAAAGCATCCCTTACTGTGCAGTGGGGTAGTGGTGAGAGCAATGGACTAAGAATCAAGGGATTTGGGTTCCAATTCCCACTCTGCTGCTAACTTTATTGGTGACCAAGGGCACTTAATTCTCAAGATAGCAGTTTTTTACTCTACATTGAGATGGTTGGATTAGATTGACTTTACATTTCTTTCTGGCTGTAGAATTTTAGGATTCTAGGTCACAGTCCTTCATCAATTTTAAATTCCTTATAAAATATATGCATTTTTACAAGGCTGTAAATTCATATAGTGTATATATTTATATCTTTTCTCAGAATCTAAAACAGTGTTTTATCTATCTAGTAAGTGTGATAAATTGAATCGAACCCTACAGAATGAAGAACTTAGGGATGTGCGTGTGTGTATGTGTGCATAACTTTGGTTTTTGGTCTTCATTAAAGTGAATTTCCAAAGAAAGAAACTACTCTGATAAAGAAATGTCCATTGGCTCATTGCTTGTGTGTGTGTGTGTGTGTGTGTGTGTGTGTTTGTAGCCCGTGATCTAATTGAATCAAGACCTCACAAATAAGTAAGAAAGATCTCTTAGCCAAATGACTCTCCAAGTCTATGCACTTTACTGATCGTGTGCTTTATTCATGAGAACCCTTCAGCTTTCAATCAGAGCTCTTTGCCTCTATTTTTGATAGAATTCTGACAGATTTTGTTATTTGATTTCACCAACCACAGAAGATCAGAAACCTATCTATCACCTTCAAACTTGGGGGAAGGGCAGTGGTGATGGCAGCTTATAGAATCAGAATTTTAGATCTAGACGGGATCCTAGAGATCAGTTAGTCCTACCATTTCTTTTTTTTTTTTAAAGAAAAGATCAGCCAAGATTTTGATTTTTATTTTATGGAATAAAATAAGCATTTCCATTAGTACAATAAAAAGATGATTGTGCATGAAACTGCAAATCTGCTATATACAACTTACTCTTCCTTTCAAATATACAACAAAATTATCATATAAATCTCCTTTTTTATTCCCCTCATCCTAGAGATGGCTACTGTTAGACCCAAATAAGTGTGTGTACATATATGCTATATATATATATGTATATATATATAGCATATATGTACACATACATAAATTATTCTATACATACTTCTATTTATCAGTTATTTCTTTGGCTGCAGCTAGCATCTTTCTTAATATGTCCTTTACAATTAATGTGGGTATTTATAATTTTCAAAATAACTTATTCTCTCAAAGTCATTCTTAAAACTATATTGCTGTTACTGTATACAATGTTCCCTTGGTTCTGTTCATTTCACTCTTCATTATTTCATGCAAGTCTGTCTGTGATTTTCTAAAATCAATGAGCTCACCCCTTCTTATAGTACAGTTGTATTCCATCACAATCACATACAACAATTTGTTCAGTCATTTTATTTTACAATGAGGAAACTGAGGCCTGAAGATACTTCATTTTTTAGAAAATTTCTCGTGTCGAGCCAGAACTAAACTCTGGTATTCTCATCTTTCAATACCATTTTCCCTTGGAAAAATGAAGAAACGAAACCTAGTGTCATTCTTTCATTCCCCTGGTTTCTTCACCCAGGCCCCTCCTCTCTCCTGCCTTCTTTAGTTTCTCCTAGTTATCATACCATTCTCATCCATCATATTTGGGAGGGTAGATACATTTTATTCCCCTAAGTTGTTCATATAGGAAGGGAACAAATATTTATTAAGTACCTAAAATCCCGAATGGGGTCATGAAGAGCAGGGTACAACTGAAATGATTCAACAACAACAACCATAACAACAACAATAATAACAACGTGCCAGGCAGTGGAATAT
Organism: Phalanger gymnotis; assembly: GCA_028646595.1. Classification (NCBI taxonomy): domain Eukaryota; kingdom Metazoa; phylum Chordata; class Mammalia; order Diprotodontia; family Phalangeridae; genus Phalanger; species Phalanger gymnotis. Next base: position 651,024,019 of record CM053622.1, on the reverse strand, counting down.
GGGAAAGGAGAACTTGATATCTCTGTCCTCCCTCCATCCCCAAAGTATGATTTTAAAATAGTGATGGCCATTCTGATCTGAGAGAGTAGCTAGGTGGTTTAGTGGATAGAGTGCCAGGCCCAAAGTCAGGAACTCAATTTCCCTAGTTCATATCTGGCCTCATGCACTTACTAACTTTGTAGTCACTTACAGGTCACTTAACCCCGCTTGTCTCAGTTTCCTCATCTGTAAAATGAGCTGGAGAAGAAAATGGCAAACCACTCCAGTGTCTTTGCCAAGAAAACCCCAAATGGGATCACGAAGAGTCATGTAACTGAACAATAATTTTGATCCGAAACAGAAGTAGGATAAAATTCAGAAATCTTCTTTGCTTACTTTGATCCTCATTTTAGCTGGCTACTAGTTAAAAAAAAAAGCCGATAGAGAAATCATCGAGCAGGTTTGCTTCAAGTGGCTTCTACTCTGATCTAAGACACCCAGAAATGCTAGTCTAAGGCAACACTGCATGAAGAATTAAAAAAAAAAAAGAGTTGGGACATTTAGCCAAGACTCAGCCATAGGCTAAACTGCAATCATTCCAAAAGATGAAAGAGCTTAGCATGTGAACTTTCAAGCCACTAAGCACACAGCATGCCTAGGCATGGCTTTTGGTCGATGTTGCCAGAAGAGAATGGAAGCTAAGAAAAACATCTCATCTTTCATTTCTATGGGTATGTGACACACAGTACCAATGACACTAGCAGATGGGTCACAGGCAGTCTTTCAATAGCCTGAGGAGTGGAATTGCTGCCTAAGGCCTACAGAAGAGTGCTCAGGGAGGCCTGCTCTATAAATCTGGAGACTATTTGAAAATTATGGAAAGGAGAGGGGAGCGTTTTTTTTTTCTAGGATAGAATACGCTAATGCACAGATGGAGGAGTACATATGATGTGCTTTATGGGCAGTGAGAAAATTCATGTATGGCTCTAGATGGAGGACTTTGAATGCCACACCCAGGGATTTGGGCTGCAGTCTATACACAAGAGGGAAATACTAATGATTTTGCACTTGATGAAAACAGCATTTTAGGAAAATCATAGTAATTAGAAAAGAGGCACCATAACATAGTAGATAGAATTTTGGAGGTCTCTGTTCAAATCCTTCTTCTGAGACTTAACTTTTAGCCCTATAAGGATGGGCAAGTCATTTATCTTCTCTGTGTCAGAGGCATCTCTGACATATCTACTAAGTTATGAAAATCACATTTGTGATTTTTTTTATATCTCTGGAGAAATCATACATCTGTGATAAAAGTGTTCAGGAAGCATTTGATGGGGGAGAATTCAAGTCCTCCCTCTGATACATGTTAGATGTGCATAGTATTGCCCACCTGATGGTATATAAATCTCTTAGCCTCCCAATCAGTGGCCCAGTTATTTTTCCAAAATGATAAATTGTACAACAGTTGCTTATGTACTTTGGCAGAGGGAATTTATTTGCCAGGAATTCTCTTCATTAATGAAATCGATAGGTCTGGATTGGGGGAGCAATATTAAAAACAAAATAAAATATTCACAAATGATGAGGAGAGTTAAGATTACTTATTTTGTTTTCTTCCTTAGTTCTGAACTTCTTAAGCAAGACTCTCCTTATTTTTTATTTAATTAGAAGACTTGGAATTTACCTAGAGCTTTCTTTACCAGGTTTCCATTATTATCTTCAAGTTAGTTCAACCTGGTTCAATCTAGTAAAATCTGGTTCAGTCCAGTCTTTTTGGTCCAACTTGGTTTAATCTGGTTCAATTTCATTTGGTCCATTTTATTGAGTTCAATGTGGTCTAATTTGGTACAATATATCCAGTCCAAATGTTGTCAGATTTAGTGTATTCAGTACAATCTAATTTAATGCAGTTCAATACAGTCTAATCCAGTACAATTTGCTTTAATTTGGTTCAATATATTCAGTCTAATATACTTCAATCTGATCTAATCCAGTTCAATCTGGTTCAATTCAATCTGGTCCATTCAGTTGAATCCAGTCTAATCCTGTTCCATTTTGTTTAATCTGGTCCACTCCAGTTCCATTCTGTCCAATCCAGTTAAATCCAATCCATTCTGGTTCATTGCTGTTCAGTGTGGTCAAGTCAAATCCAGTCTAGTTAAAAAAAATAGGTATTGACCCTATTATATTAGATACAGTGTTAGTTAGGCAAATATTTAAAAAGATACAGTCCATGACCTTAAGAGGCTAACATTTTATGCTTAGCTACAGTGGTGGTGGTGGTGGTGGTGGTGGTGGTAAGGGTAATATGCACAATGAGAAATGTAATCCAATATGGGGTTTGGTAGGGAGGAAAAGGAATAAACTGGACAAATGACTTGTTTAGAAAATTTGAAAAAAGAGACAAGACTTCTGGCTGAGGGGAGGAGGGAATGCTCTATAGAGGAGATTGATACCCAAAATACTCCTTGAGCGAAGAGAAGGATTCTGAAAGGTGCCTGCGCATGTGAGTATGAGAGTTGGAAGAGGGCAGGCATTCTAAGCCCACAAAACCCCCAAACCAGATGACTGTAATTGGGCCTTTTGTCACCCTACACACTAACTATACCTCTCATGTGGGATTAAAAAATACATGATAGGGAACTAGTGATATTCAATAGTCAATTAAATAAAAAATAAATAAAGAAAATGTGACTCACATGGCTCTTTAAATGAATAATGTGCTCACAACATGTTAGAAATTCTGAATAAATTCTCATAATAATGATAATGATGGGGTGCTTGGATCCTAATTCTAACATCACATTTCTCCTTAGCCTCTGCTTGGGTGCCTGTGCCTGAACTCCAGTTCTAAAATCACATATCTCCCTAGCTTCAAAGTATTGACTCAGGCAGCCTCTCTCCAGTTCAAGGGCAGCATGCCTTACCAAAAGAACTAGTTCTCAAAACATATTCTTTCCCAGGCAGCCTCTCTAGCTAAAGGGCAGCGTGCCCCAAAATTATCTCAGCTTCTTCCTCAGTAAGCAGCTATGCCCAATTATAGATTGATTTCCAGATGATACACTGAGTCTAACATATATCCTAGACATAGTCAAATGTATACTCCCTTACATTAATCTTGTCTAACAAGACACATGATGGAATCCACTTGGGTATTCCCAGTCAGCCATGAACTTTTGGTGACTAAGTGACATTTCACAGCAAAAACCACACCCACAGGTAGCCCCCACTTGGGTTATTTCCCAGTGAATTCTGGGTAAGATACCTGCGCAGTAGATACAAAAAGTACATGTTCCTTTAAGAACTGACCACCCCTTAATCATGCCTAAACCACTCCCTAATCCCACCCTAAAACACCCAATTGACGGATTTCATCCCTAAATCTTGTACTTAAACTTTCCCTGTAGCCCTGTATGGTTGCAGGTTGCCTAAGAACTCTTGCCCGCTTTATTTATGTAAAGTGTAATAAATCTTTGCCTCCTTGACTTGAAGAATGCTTGGGTCCACGAATTCATTCCAGGTGGCCTTGCCTTGGAACTTGGGTTTGGGATTTCTACATCCCTGGGTTCATTTCTCCCTCAACAATAACAACAACAACAACAACCACAATGACAACAGCAGTAATGGCTATATGATTGTAAAGTGGAGTAAAATCTTTCCAAAGCCTCCGTTCAAAAAAACTACTCCCAGGATGACCATCTCTCCAGCTCCCACCAGGCCCACTTCTTTTTACATGATTCCATCCTTTGAGATTACAGCAGCATATAGTTATGTCAGTGTTTGTACTCATACCTCTTCAGGACTTTCAGTTCTGTCTGCCCCTCTAGTCAGAGTGCTTGAGTGAGTAATAAAGAATTCTTTCTTAAGTCTCTGTTTTAAGAGTGCTCCCAAGCCAGTCATCCACCCATCCATCCATCTGTCTGTCTATCTCTCTTTCTATTACACATAATCATCCATGTGTTATATATAGTATATTACGCATGTCTAATAAATGACATCAATATGTTATATGCATTATTAAACATGGGTAATGCCATCAATCATGTTCATATTATTTATATTTTTTGGATATCTACTGTATATATTGTGTTACGTATGTTTTGCATGCATGATATAGAAATGTTTTATATTAAACATGTTATACATATAGATCTGTTATTTATCACAAACACGTATATGAGTCTGTACATATAGATGTAAATATAGAATACGTATAGATATAGACAGATATCAAGCAATCAAGAAATGGTCACATTATTAAATATTTCTTAAAATTAATCTATATATTTATGTTCTATGTTAAATTATTTTGTTTTATTTAACCATTACTCATAATCATCATAACTGCTTTCTAGGATTTCAGAGTCAAAGACAGTATGAAAATTTTCCTATTATTAAGCATTGGTGCCCAAAGACCTTCAAATATTTTTACTACTAACTAAAGAAAGGATACTCTGAGTGCTTCTATAGGCTAGGGTGAAGCATATTTTGAACTGCTGTGTATTTGTTTCATCCTTATTCTAATGAATATGAAATGGAAAAAAATAGGAATGTTTCTGAGCTGGGTTTGGGAGAGTGAATTTTGTTGTTGAACTTCATTTTCCAGGCGGCTCTAATTTGTCCAGTACCTAACATTTGTTTAATTTATCTAATTATGCAGCCTGAATTATTTTTCATTGTTTCCCCTCTCTCACTCTTCCTATCTGTCTTATTGATTCTACCTTCATAACATTTCTCATATCTGTCCCTATCTCATATCATATACCCTAGTTCATATCCTTATTACTTTCCTCCTAAACTATTGTAATAGCTCCGTAATTGCTATCTCCCTTCTCTAGTCCATCTCCATACACTGGCCAAAATCATCTTCTTAAGGTACAACATATTACTAAAAAAGTATTCTGTGGCTCCTTATTGGCTATAGAATAAAATGCAAACTCCCCATCCTGCCGTATAAAATCCTCCACCACCTAGTTCATGTATCTTTTCAGCCTTATTTCACAAAACTTCTCTTCAAAAAGTTTGTTATATTCAAATTAGACTACCGGTCATTTCATAACTCTCTTCAATTTTTCTTTTATGAAATTTGTGTATATATTATGCAGTAGTCTTTAATCTCCTTGAGGGTAGGGAATTTTTATTTTTATCTTTGTATATCCAGTACCTTGCATAGTGCCTTGACCATGGGACATGACTAATAAAACGTTGTTTGTTGAATACTTAAGAGCTATATTCCAAAGCAATCAAGGAAAGAGGGAAAGGATACATATATAAAAAATATTTATAGCAGCTTTTTTTTTTGTAGTGGCAAAGAACTGAAAAGTTAAGGGGATGGCCATTAGTTGGGAAATGACTGAACAAATTATATTAATGTAATGGAATATCATTTTGCGATGGAAACAACAAAAAAGAAAGTTTCAGAGAAACCTGAGAAGACCTGTATGAATGGAGTAACATTCTTCAAATAACCCCCTTGAGTATTTCATTGCAGGTGGTTTAGCTAACTTGGACCTATATGATTAAATTTTTGTCTGCATATACTTGGATTTCTAACTAAAGGGGAAAGGTTCATAGCTAAAAGTATTTTGGCTTTTAAGAAATGATAGGGATGAATTATCTATTGCTTCCTTGGAGTGTGGTACCCTCAGCCCATGCCCAGGAGGATTCTGACCGTTAGCTGAACTCAGTGCCTTTGAATTCTTTTTTTGAGGCATTCACTGAACTCCACCTCCCTCATATGAGTCTATGTCAGATGTGAGTAAGTGAGCAATAGAGTTCTGTGTATTTGCTGCACCATATAAAAGCAGAAAGAGCCGCTAAATTAAAAAAAATAGCAGAGTAATTCCTTCTCATTTCTTAAACCAGCACTTCACCAACAATAGGACAAACCAAAGGCATACATAAGCCTTAAAAATTATTTCTGCTTCCCAATTAGCTGCTAATTAATGAGACAATGAGAGGGATGTTTTTCTCCAGTTATTATCAGCATGAAGTGGTGTTTGTCCAATTATCTGACACCAAAAATATAAGTTCACACCTATAGCATTAGGCCCAGGGATGAAGAATGTTCCTCGTGACCTGCAAATGAATCTTTGAAGAAATAGCTTTTCCCTGTCCTGATGTGAGGCGTGGAAAGGGCTGCTCACCTACTGTTTTGTTGAGAGCATGTCTGTTAAAAGCCTGGGGACTTGTGTTCTTTGAGTAAGATATGTGCAGCTACAATTAAGAAATCTCTCTAAAGTGTGCTGGAAATGAACCTAATTGGTATGAAATTTGGATTGAAAATGGAGGAATAAATTGACCCAGCTGAGTTTTATAAGCAACTCATTTCTTTTAGAACAGGGAAGCAGAAATTGGTAAATTGTTTTTTAATAAGTTAAGCTGAAGTAAAAATGTCAAGTGGGCTACCTTTCTGAGTTGAGGCACACTTTAAAAAAATCTCTGCTCAGTTCAATCTGGGAACTTCGCTGTCTTTGCAGATTTTTATCCAATGCTAAAGTGAGGTTGAAACAAAATGGAATAAAGTTCTTCTGCTTTAAGGAGCGATGAAATAGAAAGTTCTTTGGGTCAAGATCAAAATGTTAATGGCTCTAGGAAAAGATATAAAGTAAAGTTTAGAAGGCTAAAGAGATAGCAGAGAAGCTCATTAGTGGTGGGAGGCTAAGTGTGCTTCCATCCAGAAGTAGACCAATCATTATTGGCAAGATTGATTATGGACTTCAGAGAGCGCATAGTAGAGACTGTAAGCAGAAACCTCTTAGCTACTCAATAAAGACAATGCTATAAATTTGGAACTAAGCTAAGAAAGTGACTAAAATGTCTATAGCTTTTGATCCAGAGATCCCACTGCTAAGTATATAGCCCAAGGAGTTCAAAGATGGTTTCCATATGCACCAATTTATTTAAGCAACACTCTTTGTTGTAGCAAAAACAATAGCAGCAGGACAATAACAACACTGGGAAAAAGTAGTTGCCTATGGACTGGAAAATAACTAAATAAATTGTGAATATAATAGAATATTACTGGACCATGAAAATTATAGATATTAAGAACACAAAGAAGTATGGGAAGAATTAAATGGACTGATACAACGTGAAGTAAGCAGATCTAAGGAAACCATATAAAATGACCATAACAATGTAAAGAGAAAAAATAGTAACAGAAAATTGGAAGTAAACACTTATAATTTTAATCAGCATGTGTGGCCCTGAAGAACAGAGATGTGAAATCACCTCTTTCTCTTCTTTACCGAGATAGGAGGGTGGGGCTGGGGAATGGATGTGGGGCACTGCGTACATTGTAAGACCCTTAGTTCATATGTTGACTAGTTTTTCTCCTTCCTTTTAAAATTCTTTGTTAAAAAAGATGACTCTGGAATGGGGAGATGTTGGGAGATGCAGAGAATATTGGGGAAAAGATTTAAATAGAATGTTGAGAAATATAGCAAAAAGATAATGTAACAATAATAACCCATATTTAAATAATGCTTTAAGGTTTCCTCACAGTATCCTTGTGAGGTAGGCATCTTTTTTTATAAGACTGGTACATTACATTACTTGCTTTTTTGTAAGATTGATACATTACATTACTTGCTTATGGACACATACCTAGTAAGTGGTAGAGCCTGTATTTGTATTCATGTCTTTAAATCTAGCCGTCTTCCCATGAGAGTATAAGGTTTTTCTATGCTCTAGCAAAGAGGTGTGAATAATACTAAGGAAAGGGTAATGCTAAATTGTTGTTATTTTGTTTAAGAAGTTATCATGTCTTTTTTGGATACATTTGCTTTCATAACCATATTTTTCTTAAGATAACATTAAATTAGTTATCCTTCCCTAAATACAGCCTGAGCAATATGTATAGGTAGGAAGAAGTGGCCCTAAGATATATGAGAGGCAAGCTGGCTGGAGAATTCAAGTTTGCCTTGGCTAATCTTCAAAGAAGAAGACCCAATGAAGATAGAGTGAGGTTACCGTATTTAGTGTAAATCCCATTACATCCCAAACTATTATTAAAAGAGTATTCTGTCATTTTACAATCATTTCTATATCCATGCAGATGATTCATCCATACAGTATTTTGGGTGGGGATATAGTTATAGTGAATTCTGTCCAACATATATAAATAAGTATTTCCCTTACTGCTTGTCTGTATAATAGTCATTTAATGAGAAAATTAAAAAAAACAACCCCCTCTCCTGTCCACCTTGATTTTGTGACCATACTTTGAAGTTGGGGAGAGAGGAGACTGAGTTGTAGCTAAGCTTTGTATTTCTCATTGTAATAATTACCTCCCCTGCATTTTTTCTTGTTTTATTCATTCTAACCACATAAACCACTTTGGAGAGAATAGTTTCCTAAAACAAAAGCAATATACCATAGATGCTGGAATCTGAGGTAGAAAAGTGGTAGAGACAGTGACATATCCCTCTCCTGAGAAACCAATGCACTTGATAACTCAAAGCAGAGAGATTGTCCTACAGACTGGGAATGTGTGCCAAGACTTGGGCTTCCTATGTTGTGCTCCATTCAGGATGCACTCACTTTACCAGCATTCTTTAAAAAATAATGGCTACAAATTAGCATCTTTGTCACATGACAAATTTTTAGGTTTTAGTTTTCCAAACTCTTTGGGTATATATATATATATATCTCCTGGCTTTCCTGCTTTGGTATCTTGTCTTATTCTATGTCTTTCTCTTGGTATCTTACCTCTGAGAGCTTATTTGACTTACTGAAGAGTAAGTTGGTCTTGGATTCTAGAAGACCTGGGTTCAAGTCTCACCTCTGATGTACATAGTTATATGATCCTGGGAAAGTCACTTAACTTCTCAATACCCTGGGAAATTCTCTAAGATTATAAGTTGCAGAGAAGGTGCATCCAGTTGTTATTGATATCACCAAAATCATAGGTACAATTGCTCTTTCCATCTTGCCTTGATCAGTAACTTGTGTTTGTCCTATTCCTTTGGATTTGATGTTTGAGGATAGGTTGCAGTAGATGATTTCAGAGGTGTCTCTCCCTGCTCTGAGATTTTGTGAAATTAACATTGCTATGGCTTAGTTTCTAGCAATTCATTCGTTGTAGCAAAATTTCATTACGAAAAATGTAATAGTTGAGTTTCTTATCTTAGCACTTATTATGTAGGGAATGTATTTGTTTTAAAGACTGGATTTAGAAGCAGGTATTTTGTGTTAGCAAGCAAAGTAGTGGCAACTGGCTCACAAATTTCTCTCTAGCCTTGGTTTTTGGTGTCCGGGCGACACTGGTGATTCCTGAGTGGATAGAGCTCCTAATAAATTCAGGAGCTTAAGTGGTAGACAATCTCTCATAATCTGGTTGTTTGAATTGGTAGTGTGTGGTTGGGAAATCCATTTTAGGAGAGGTCAGAAAATGCATAAAATTGGTCCACCAAATGTAGTATTCTAAAGGAAGAACAAAACAAAGCAAAGGTACAGCCTAAAAGCAAAGGTAGTTCCATGGCCCCAAGTTTGGGCTCAACAATCTGAAGAGTTTTCAAGAACTTTGGTATGAATTAAGTGGAAACTAGTATTAAGAGGATTTTTTTTGTCTAGAAAAAATTCATAAAATAAGCTACATATAATGCACATATTGTCAGCATGGCATAATGGATAGATAAGTGCCTCTGACACATACTGGCTGTGTGACCCTGAGCAAGTAATTTAACCTCTTAGTAATCTAGGCAACTCTTCAAGACAATAAATTTCAAAGAAGGTGCCAACCTACATCAATAGAGGAAGTTTCCTCACCTTGAATTAATTATGACTGATTTGTACTACTATTTCTCAAGGGATCATAATCACTTTCCTGCTTCTGTTGTAATAAATGGTAGCTAAATTTATTAATTTACTTTAGCCTGTACCTACATTATTCCCTGCTATTATCTTGCTATATGATTTTTTTCTTATTCTTTCCAGTCTTCCATGTCTTAGTTACCCTGTATAGCTCAAGGGACTTAGAGAAGTCATTTTCATCATTACTTCAAAAAACACTTACTAAGAAACAATGACATGCAAGACACCATACTAAGTACTGGGAATGTGAAGAAAGATAAAATGTGGTCCATATTCTCAAGTAACTGTAACTATAGATTTAGTGCTAGAAATGACCACAGAGTCTTGACCTCTCATTTTACACGAGATCTAGAAAATTGAATGGACTTTGCCAATGTGACATGGTTGCTAGTGGCAGAGCTGCCATTCAGACTCAGGTCATCTCACTCCGAATTTGGCAGTCTTTCCATACTACTGGGGAGATAGAACTGATCACTTCAGAAAACAAACAGTCTGTATTCTTTCCTTTAAAATGTCCAGGAAATAAAGACTCTTCAACCATTCTGGGAGTGTATTCCAATGTTTCAAAGCTATTAAGATGTACTTTATGATGTCAGATGTGTCTCCAGCTGCAGTTGAGTTAATATCTGTAAAATAATTGAGACTCATTAGACTAAAACATGCTGTGTGGGTACTGACCATTGCTGTTCCCTGTGAGGGTTATGAGTTTTGGATTTAGGTCAGTAATTTCACCATCCTGTCAGTTCTGTCTTTCTTCTGAGGATAGTACTGTATATATTATCACCTTAGGTCAAATCATTTGACCTTGTCAGTAAGTCTAAATCAATTTTAACTCTCTCAAAGTGTTAAAAATAAAGGTATAGTCATGATATGAATATGGAGAGAGAGAGAGGGAGAGAGAGAGAGAGAGAGAGAGAGAGAGAGAGAGAGAGAAACAGAGAGAATATAGATGAGACTGTATCAAATTGGAGAGATAAACAACCTTATCTATAGGCTTTTGTTCTGCGTGAAATATTAATACACAGAGTAAACAAATTTATTTTAAATGTATGTATATGAAATCCCAGATACCTTATGAGGCTTTAGAAGTGTATGTTGGGCTCCTTTGTGATTTGAGACTAAGCGTACATCTGTTTTATCTCTGTATTCAAGAGGCAACTCATAAAAATGCACTTTCAACAGATGGTTATAAATGAAAGCAAAACTACCTTATTTGGACTAACGCACATTCATAAAGAAGATGCCACTTTTCTATCAAATTAAGTGTTCCCCATAAGTATCCTCAATAGGCTGGTATATGTGATTCTATAAACTATTATAAAGATTATGTAAGGCCTAATCAGAAGTCAGTACATTTTTCTCCCACTTTTCTCATCCCCCAACCATATCCTCCCTCTTACTATCCAGGCCTCATCTCATCCACACCTTTGCCCAAAGATGACTTTACAGCACAGACAGGATTCTGTCACAAGAGATTTAAATGTTAATTTGTCTTCTTAAGTGCTGGAAAAATTGAATCATGCTACTGACATGTTCAGGTATATAACAGACACAGTCCAAGTGACTATTTTTAGAAAAGTTGCTTTTTTTGGTAAGAGGGTGTTATGGGAAAAACCTTTATTTAAACTATTAATTTTCCTTTTTTTTGTTGAAATCTTAATAACTATAATAATAGCTGACATTCATAAGGTTCCTTATGGTTAATAAAGTATTTTATTTATATTCTTATTTGATCCTCATAACAGGCCTGTGAGATAGCTATTATAAGTGCCATCTGGGTTTTATAGCTAAGGAAAGTGATGTTCAGAGAGATTAAGTTTCTTGCCTATAGTTACACAGCTGGTAATCGTCGGATGTAAGATTTGAATCTGGCTTTCTCCTGAATCCAAGTTCATCTCTCTTTCCATTATTTCTCACTATCCTTGCTTGATGAGGAATGGCTTAGCTCCTCGTTCCTCTTTTCTGGACTTTCCATCTTCACTTTTGTTATGTAGCAGCTATTTGTAGATATCTTATATATCCTACTATATAGTCAGTCCCTTGAGGTAGAGGGTACATCTCATTCTAAGGTTTAAATTCCCCACAGAGTTTAATGCAATGCCTTGGGAATCCTCCAATAGTACAATGGAACTGTGTTCTTATTGTTATGGGTCTTTTGTGAGTATCAAAACTTATGCATGCCTGCTCATTTCATGCAACTCTCATTCATTTCCACCCACAAATTTGGCATGGGGTAGGGGTGAGGCAGACAACGTACTGGGAACATGCCTTGCATTTTCTTGACATACCAATAAAGTACTCAGTCTGTTACTTGTCCCTCACTATCATTACATGAATGGTCTATAATTTTTTCTATGTCTGCTAAAAAGTTCCTCATTTACAATATATTAAAACCTGTTTATACTCCTCCATTGCCCTTGGTTGACCCATAACTTCATTTCTTTTGAGACTATAGTATTCTATTACCCATAACTGTACAATATAACTGGAAGCATCTCCCTAATCAATGCTATATATATATATATATATATATATATATATATATATATATATATATATATATATATATACAGAAAGAGCACTGGACAATTTCCCAAAAGCAATCCTGTCAATACTTTTTTTTCTTTTGTTTAATTCTGTGACCAGTTCATTGACTGAAGCATTTTCTCAGATATATAATAAGTTCTCTAAGTTGTCCATACAATTGTCTACTATAGTCTGGACAGACGTTATTTTTCATCCACTTGGTTTCTAAACTCTTGAATTATTATAGACTCGTCTAGGAGGTTTTTCAATATTATAGGGCTTTATGCTATTTGGAGTAAGAATTTTGTGAAGATGATTGATTGTCTTGCATATGGTAGGTGGATAATATGTTTACTCAACCCATGATAATGAAAGAAACCCTGGACAAGGAGTCAAAAGCCCTGAATTTGAGTCCACGCTCTGCCGCTATTTAGCTCTGTGATTTTGGGTAAGTCACTTCCATTTAGGCCTCAGTTTTCTCATCTTTAAGTTAAAACAGTTATATTAAATTCTATGTAAGGCCCCTTTTATCTCTAACTATCTATGAAAATAGATTCTGACCTAGGAAGCCATGATGCCCTGTTACCTTTGGGTTAATTGCACTTTTATTCATATTGAATTGATTTTAGAGAAGGGAGATGTCAATGCTATTTGTTGGGTAGATGAAGAAGAGATTAAAGTGTGTTACTCAAAATTGTTCAGTATAGTTTTGTAAATAACTGCTCCAAACTTATTATACTTTTATCTCTTATTAGCCTATTCTCCCTCTTCTCAAGGAGGGCTACTGTTAGTAAAGTGAAGTCATAGAAATTATAGCTAGTTGGGATCTTGGAACCAACTAATTCAGTCCCTTTATTTCACAGATGAGGAAACTGAGGTCACAAAGGGCATAAATCCAGTAACCAATATCAAGTTTATTTTCATTTCTACTTGTCTGGAATAAATGATTTACCTACTCTCTATCAATAGAGATTTTTGAGGTTGTATTCATCACATAAAAGGACTTAAGTACTCAAATACATATTCTGGAGTTGATCAGATAAATGATTCTCTAAGCAATCAGTCTCTAAAATCTCACAGGAAATTGTCTAAGGTGTGTCGAAATGCTGGAGCATTGGTCTTTGTAATTTCCTTAAAACTCTGTTAGAATCAAAGGACCAAAGTTGTTGAATTACCTTGGGGTTTAAATGACAGAGATGATGTCTTTGAAAAAGAGCTGTCACAACACTGTGAATTGCACTAGCTTCAGAATCCTATTAGCAACTCATCCAGGACCGTCAAATTCAAGAATTCGACAAACATTTATTAAACATTTATTATTCCATTTGTGCTGTAAAGTAGTGCTAGGTGCTAGAAAGACTTTGAAGAAAAAATACATTTCCTTCTTTCAAGGAGATTATGACCTAGTAGAGGACAGTGAAACCTGTATACAATTAAATATGCAGGAATATAAATTAGAATGTGGTTAAGTGCATAGGAAAAATTAGAATGACATGACAGTTTCAAGGGAGAAGAGATCATGCCAAGTTGGGCATCAAGGAAAGCTTAATGGACCAGAAGATATATGAATTAGGCCTTGAAGGCAGAGAAGGATATTATCAAGTTGACATGTAGAAATGTACATTTTGGATGAAGGGGTAGCATATGGAAATACCTCGTGTTGTGTTTGTCCTTCACTTTCAAAGAAGACCATGGCATCAGGGAAATGATGACATGATTTGCATTTGACTTTGATTTGAGAAAGGGAGGGCTGTGCAAGGTCACCAGCCTCACTTTCCCCTCTAGAGCCATCTGGATCCAGTGACCAGATATTCATCAGAATGACTAGAGATGACCCAGGATGCAGTGGGAGACCCTGGCCTTTTTAGGCTATAGCCTTTTCAGGTACTCACTTAGAGTGAGGTAACACCCATTCAATGAACAGGCCTCTTTAAGAAGTGAATCAAGGGATGGTTTGTTGTTAAGCAAAATTGTCTCCTTAGCATGGCTTTTGTTTCTTTTGAGTGGAAGTACTTTCAGCTGTTAAGTGCTAAGCCCCAGGCCCAAAGCCCTATCAGGTGTGAAACCTGTGTGGGTGTAGATTAATGACTTAAGAGGGGCCAACTCGGGAACCAATGGTCTCTGGTCATTGAGGTGGGGCTTGAGAACGCCAGAGGCTTGGCTGTGAGGAAAGGCGAGCCAAGAGACAACTGCTGCGGAGGCAGGAAGCTGCGGAGGCAGAGCTGACTTGTGTGTAGACCCAGGAGTGCGAGCAAGGACTTGAGGCCAGTAAAAATGATTTGGCTAAATACTATCTTGTTTTTCTGTGGCCTCCTGGTTACTCTTGTGAGGCGGGCTTTCTGGGCCTGGAGTCTTTTTGTCAAGACGTTGGAATGGGGAGGCTGGTTCACGGATCAGCTGCTGTGGGGCCTAAATAAATTTTTTGTTGTTTTCTACTTAGAGAATCTCTCGTACCTTGAGATTTCGAACCATTCAAACATATACATGATTATATTTGAGATTATAAATTCGGCCTTCCTACTACAGATGGCCCCTTTTCTTAGAAAAATAAAAAGAAAAAGAAATCAACCCGGGAGAGGAAGACCCTCAGGATTTCTGTTCCAAAGAGAAACAGTTACCATTGACATTCACGCTAAGCCAGGAGGGTTCAAAATACAGCTATTAAGTGGAGCTTGGGCAGGGACCTATTGTGGTCTAATCTATGAGCTTCAGAGTGAACTTTGGTAGAGAGTACAACGGGAGGTTGGAATGTCAAACAATTCCATGTGGTTGGAGCACAGAGGGGAGGATTAAGATAATTTGATTTAATTTTTAAAAAAATCAAGGTTAGATAGTTTGGTCAGAGCCAAATTATGGAGGCCTTCTAGACTTTAAGATGGTTTACATGTTTTTTAGTAGACAACAGAGAACCACAGGGAAAGATTTTGCTCAAGAATGATATAACCAGACAGGTACATCATCATCATCATCATCATCATCATCATCATCCACATATAGTAGGTTAAGGTTTATAATACATTTATGTATATTATATCATTTAATCCTTATAACAACCCTGTGAAGCAAGTGCTATTATCCCCATTTTAGAGAGGAGGAAACTGAGGCTGACAAAGGTTAAGTGACTTGCCTAGGGTCACAGAGCTAGTAAGTGCCTGAATTTGGATACTAACTCAGATCATCCTGTTTCCAAGTAAAGCCCTCCATCCACTATCCTACCTAGCTGCTTACTACATCAACAATATCATATGGGCAACAGATTGGAATATGAAGGATGTACTGGGGGCAAGACCCTGAAGACAAGATACCAGTTTGGATACACTATATAGCTTTATTTCCTTTTTGTGCTTGCCATTGGGAGATAATGTCAAGAAGTAGGTAGTAGAAAGGAATGTTATGGCTAACAAAAAGCTAAATCATTTCAAAACAAGGGAATTTAGCAAGCTTAGGGCATAATTTGGAGCATTAAAGACATGGAAAAATGTAAGCATAATAAGCACTTATAGATACTGACTGATAGAAAGAATTGATTCCTCAAATTATCATGAATAACCTTCAAATTGATTTAGTAATGGCTTAGGAGATGTTCTTACAATACATAGAATATCGGGGAAAATGCAAGGCGTAAAACTTTGGTGTCAGAGGCTTTTTTCATAACAGCATAGGTCCAGTTACACTTTGGACAAAAATATAACTGAATGATCTATAATTATAATGGCCAAACAGATTCAGAGAAAGTCGAGAAAATGTACCTCTTTACTTTCTTTAAAAAAGTGGGGGACCATGGGTATAAAATATTTCGTATACTGGTAGACATGACTGATTTGTTTACTGGTTTTGTTGGTCTATTTTTCAAAATCTTTTTAAAAAATTTATTACAAGGAATGGTAGGGAAATAGTGGTTAAGTATATATTTGGAAATTGAAGGTGATATTAAAACAAAAGATGTCAATAAAAATAATTTTTTCTAAAGAGGATAGCAACCCTTACCTTATTTGGTGAATAAACAAAGAAACAAATAAACCATGAGTCTGGGAACAGAATGGCTTTCAGAGCCTGCATCCATTAAAAGTTCACTCACTTTTGAACATAAGCTGGTCACTGGGTTTTAGCTACCACATATAGAAGACTATATAAAAGAATAGTAATGATAAAATTAATCAAACATATTTGTGATCTCATTGATTTTAATAATCACATTTTAATAATGCAGATCTCAATCCATCTATGCATGCCCATCGTATGCGACTTATCTATGTCCTCCTGTAAGTTTGTCATGGGGATCAATCCAACATGGTAGTGACTTTCCTTGCTTTCTCCTGACATTGTGAAGATTACAGTGGAGCGTCCTGGCTGGCCAACTGCCATGGTAATTCTTTCCACATGACTGTTCCATCTTCTCTTATAATCAATAAATTCCTTGATGACATCTTTTATTGCTGCTCTGCCTTGAAATTCCTTACTCATTTTATATTACTGTTTGCTCACATTCGCTATGTGTCTTTCCACTGCCCTTTGTGTGAGACTCATGTTTAATTCTTCAGAGGCAGTTGCATTCCATATTTCATTGCTATATAACAAACCAAGAAACTATTAGCATTAAAAGGCAATACCATGGAAGATGATGATGGGAATTGAATATTTTTGCTGGGTTCTCCCAACCCAACTCTCCAAACATCTTTTAAAAGTGCTTCAAATCAAACTCTGAGCAGAATAACCATAAGAAAAAGTTGCAGAACCTCATTTTCATCCCAAGATAGCTTTGGAAGACCAAAGAGAGGACTTCATATGGACAATGTAGGGGGTAAAGAGGTGGGGTCTAGGGAAGGGACAAGATGGAAGTGGGGTAAAGAGAATAGCAATGGGTGTGGGGCCTAAAGATGGTAGGAGCAGAAGTACTGGCACCAAAAATAGTAAGAGAACTAAACACTTGGTCAGAAAGAAACTACAGAGAACCACTGTGCTAGTGCTAGGCACTGGACTGGGTGTCATTTGGCATGTTCTTCACCAATTACATGGCTCTGGATCACAGTTCCAGAGTAGAGAGAAACCTTTACAGTCTGCAGTTGAGAAGTATCAGAGGTTTTACTTGGACAAAGACCAGAGTACAGACCAGAAAAATAGTGACCAGAACTTTCCCCAGATCACATCATTTTAGAAGCACCAAAAACCTATAGGCTCCCAGATATAGTCACAGAAACTCAGGCTAATCATTCTTCCTGCCCTAGCATCCTCCCTGCCCCCCCGTCCCCTGGAGATGAACAGAATCCACATCTAATATATGGTCCAAAGTAAAGAAATAAACTGGAAAAATGAGCAAACAACAACAAAAGAACATAAACCTTTAAAAGCTATCAAGACAAGCTCAAGACACAAACTCAGACTTGAAAATATCTACAAGTGAAGCCTCAAAGAAAAAAAGAAGTGTATTGGACGCAAGCCTAGCAAGAATTCTTAGAAAAGTTAAATAAAAAATATAGAAAAGCAAAAAAAATAGATTTCAAAAATCAGAGTGGTCAAGGAAAAGTTGGAAAAGAAATGAAATGTAAGAAAATTATAAAAAGAGAATCAATAACTTAATAAGAGAGAAGAAAATAACTCCTTAAAATTTAGAACTGATCAAGAGGAGAAGAAAATAACTCCTTAAAATTTAGAATTGATCAATTAGAAGCTGACTCTGTGAGATATCAAGAAAATAAAGTCAAAATAATAAAAATAGAAGAAAATATGAAATATTTCATCAGAAAAATAATTGAACTGAAAAATAAATTTAGAAGAGATAATTTATTGGACTAGATAAGATATTTAAAGAAATCATAAAGGAAAACTGCCCTGATATCTTAGATTCAGAGGGTAAAATAGAAATGGAAAGAGTTCACCAATCTTTGTAACTAAAAGTGATCCCAAGATGAAAACTCTCAGGAATATCATAGCCAAATTCCAGAGCTCCCAAGTCAAAGAGAAAATACTGAAAACAGTCATAAAGAAATAGAGCCACAGTCAGGATCACACTAGATTTAATATTTATCACTATAAAAAAGAGGTAAGCTTGGAATATGATATTCCAGAAGGCAAAGGAGCTAGGATTACAACTAAATAATCTACCCAGCTAAACTGAGTATGATCCTACCATGGAAAAATGGATACTTAATGAAATAAAGAACTTTCAAGCATTTTTGATAAAAAACCCAGAGCTGAATAGAAAAATTGACATTCAAATACAAGACTCAAGAGAGGCATAAAAAGGTAAATATGAGAGAGAAATAATAAGGGACTTAATAAGGTTAAACAACTTACATTTATATATGGGAAGATATCTGTAACTCCTAAGAACTTTATTAGGGCAATTTGAAAGAATCTTTATAGACAGAGGGCATGGGTGTTAGTCGATGGGTGTTAGTTGAAATAATCTCAAAAAAAGTGAAGAGTGAGAGAGTGATCCATCAGGGTAAGGAAGAAGGGAGAGGAATAATGGGGAAAATAATCTTAAATAAAAGAGGTACAAAAGAAGAGTTTTTACAGTGGGGGGAGAATGGAAGGAGGGGACTAAACATTGCTTGAACCTCACTATCATCTGAACTGGTTCAAAGAGGGAAATACACACACATGCACATGCAGAGAGTTGGGTACAGAAATTTGTCTTACCCAATAGAGACATAGGAGGGGAAGAGTCTAGGAGAAAGGGGAATGGTGATAATAAGTGGGAAGGTAGATTAAGAGAGGAAGTGATCAAAAGTTAAACAGATTTTTGAGGAGGTGACAGGATTAAAAAAGAGAAGATTAAATAGAAGAGAATAGGTTGGAGTGAAATATACAGAACAATCATAATTACAAATAGGATGAAATCACTCATAAGATGGAAGTAGCTAGCAGAATGGATTAGAAACTAGAATCCAACAATATGTTGTTTCTAAGAGACACACTTGAAACACAAAGAAGGGGTTGGAGCAGAATCATTATACTTCAGCTGAAGCAAACATGACAGGGGTAACCATCATCTCAGACAAAGCAAAAGCAACAATAGACCTTCTTGAAAGAGTTATTTAGGGCACCTACATTTTGCTAAAAGGTATCATAAACAATCAAGTAATATCAACACAGAACATATATACACCAAATGGCATAGCATCCAAATTCTTGAAGAAAAACTTAAGGGAATTACAAGAAGAAATGGACAGCAAAACTAGGATATCAATTTTTCTGTCTCAGATCTAAATAAATCTAACCATAAACTAGATAAGAAGGAAGTTAAGGAGATGAATAGAATAAAAAAAGTTAGATATATAATAGATTTCTGGATAAAATCAAATGGGAATAGAAACAAATTTGCCTTTTTCTTAACTGTACATAGCACTTTCACAAAAATTGACCATGTATCAGGGCATTAAAAACCTCACAAACCAATGCAAAACAGCACAAATATTAAATGTACCCTTTTGGGACCAAAATGAAATAAAATTAAATTCAATGGAGTATCTTTGAAGCATAGATTAAAAATTAATTGGAAACTAAATAATTTAATCTGCAAGGATGAGTGAGCCAAAGAACAAATCATAGAAACAATCAATTATTATATTAAAATAATGACAATGAAATAACTTAAATTTGCAGGACGAAGGCAAAGCAATACTTATGGGAAAATATATATCTAAAAAAGCCTACATCAAAAAAAGAGAAAGAGTAGATCAACAAATTGGGCATGCAAATAAAAAAAAAACTAGAAAAAGAACAAATTAAAAATACTCAAATACCAAAATAGGAATTTGAAAAATCAAAGGAGAAATTAACAAAATCAAAAGTAAGAAGGCACTGAACTAATAAATAAAATTAGAATCTGGTTTTATGAAAAAATCAATAAAATGGATAAACTGTTGGCTAAGTTGAATTAAAAAAAGAAAGAAGAAAATCAAAGTGCCAAGAATGAAAAGGTTTAATATACTACTAATGATGATAAAATTAAAGCAATTATTAGGAGCTATTTTGCCCAATTATATGTCAATTATACTGACAACCTAAATGGAATTGATGAATATTTGCAAAGATATAATTTGGCCAGATTAATAGAATAGGAAATAGAATACTTAATCCTGTCTTAGAAAAAGAAATTGAACAAGTCACAAATGAGCTGTCTAAGAAAACCATCCCAGAACCAGATGGATTTGTAAGCAAATTATACCAAACATTTAAAGAATAATTAATTCTGGGGGCAGAGCTAAGATGGTGCCTGGAAAGCAGGGATTAGTGTGAACTCCCCACCAAGTCCCTCCAAAAACCTACAAAAAAATGGCTTTGAACCAATTCTAGAACTGCAGAACCCACAGGGTAGCAGATGGAAGCAGGGCTCTAGCCTAGGACAGCCTGGACAGTCTCTGGGTAAGGTCTACCCCACATGGAGCTGGGAGTGGAGGGGAGCGGAGCTGAGCAGAGCAGAGCCCAGCGTGGGTGGTGCGGAACAACCAGACCAGGAGCTGGGTGGAGCGTGCCCTAGCGCCCTGAATCAGTGAGCTGCAGCAGTTACCAGACTTCTCAACTCACAAACACCAAAAACAACAGAGTAGGTTAGTGGGAAAAGCTGCTGGGGACAGGGAGTTTGCAGTTCAGCCACCTGAAGAGGGAATACCATACATACTCAATTAGGTATCTTACCCCACAGGAAAGAAGGAGGAAGAAGATAAAAAAAGTGCAGATGATAGAAGGGAGGGCAGATGGGGGTGGAGGTAATCAAAAAGAAACACTTTCGAAAAGGGACAGGGTCAAGGGAGAAAATTCAATAAAAGGGCATAGGTTAGGAAGAAGCAAAATATAGTTAGTCTTTCACAACATGAGTATTGTGGAAGG
>CM053622.1:650924563-651002363 GCA_028646595.1 Phalanger gymnotis | reverse complement strand
GGAGGGAAATATAGTTAGTCTTTCACAACATGAGTATTGTGGCAGTGTTTTACATGATGATATGCATGTGGCCTTTGTTGAATTGCTTGCCTTCTTAGGGAGGGTGGGTGGGAAGGGAAGAGGGGAGAGAATTTGTAACTCAAAGTTTTAAAATCAGATGCTCAAAAGAAAGGTTTTTTTTTTTTTTGCATGCAGCTAGGAAATAAGATATATAGGGAATGGGGCGTAGAAATCTATCCTGCCCTACCAGAAAGTAAGGGGAAAGGGGATGGTGGGGGGGAGTGGGGTGACAGAAGAGAGGGCTGACTGGGGAATGGGGCAATCAGAATACATGACATCTTGGGGGGGAAGGGTAGAAATGGGGAGAAAATTTGTAACTCAAAATCTTGTGGAAATCAATGTTGAAAACTAAAATATTAAATAAATAATAAAATTTAAAAAAAGATGACAGGAAAACTCTATGAAAAAAAAAAAACGACTAAAATCCAAACTCTTTGATCCAACACTGAAGACGATCTACTGTCTGATTGCCATCTATCTACTTTTCTAGCTGTATCTCACTCTAATTTCCCTCATACACACTGTAGTTATCATTTCCACATTGCAACTTTCCCCGTCGCAGTTTCAATATATCATAGGTCAACATAAGAAATTAAATGGGAATTTCTTTGGAGTTTTGTAGAAGCTGCAGGTGATGCGTGAAGGCCAGCGGTTGACAAAGCGCCTACGGTCAAATGTTTAACCAAAATTTTACAATAAAGTTCTGTAAATACCCCATAAAAGAAAAATAAAAAAATCAGACTTCTCTGGTATGAAGGGAGGACCAAAAGTTTTGTGCGATTTTCCAGATTGTGGAGGCACTGTGCCTCTAATCCCTGCAGCATGGAAGAGATAACTGTACACTTCAACCAAACTGGCTCAGATATGGCCTAGGAGACTGATTGATTTGGTCACACACTGGCTCTGGTAGCCAAGTTGTCCTTAGCCCTCCCCTAGGTGTCTCAGGATCCCTATCAGATCAGAATGGATTCTTTCCCTAGTTCTGTAACTGGGTGGAATGAAGACTCCAGGGTATGCTTGAGGAATGCCATAAAAGATGACATCAAGTGAAGGGCTGAAAATAGTTAATAGACTTTAGTTTTGTCCTTTTCTTCAATGGCTTCTTTGGTTATCGCGAACATATTTTATGGGAATTGAATCAACTATTGCATAAGGATGGTGGAAGTTCCATTAATTAGAATAATTCAGGCTCCATCTATTATAAAATACTGTATCAGATATTAGGCAACGACATTAGAGGGTATGACTTAGTCTTCCTTTGCACGTGTTTCTTTTCTTCATTATTCACAAGGAAAGCATAAAAATCTTTGTCAACTACATTGCTAAAGTCTAGACATGCTATAGCAATAACATTCCCCCAATCTACCTACGTTGTTGTTGTTTGGTCATTTTCAGTTGTGTCTGATTCTTCGTGATCTCATTTGGGGTTTTCTTGGCAATCATATTGGAGTGGTTTGCCATTTCCTTTTCCACATCATTTTTACAGATGAGAAAACTGAGGCAAACATAGTTAAGTGACTTGCTCAGGGTCACACAACTAAGAAGTGTCTGAGGCCAGATTTGAACTCACAAAAATGGGTCTTCCTGACTTGAGGCCTGGCATTCTATCCATTGTACCACCCAGTTGCCCCTTCTACCAATGTAATGACCCTTCGAATGAAGTTAGTTTGGCATGACCTGTTGGTGATGAAGAAAAGACAAACTAGATCACTTCCTTTCCTAATAAATTCTATTTAGGAACATAGAGTAGAACAGCGTTAGATTCTAGAATGTCCCAAGGAATTGAAGCTAAGCTTTCTGGCATTTGTTTTACGAACTCCATCATCACTCTTTTTTTCTTTTTCAAAATTGTGATATTTATCTGTTTTGTATCCTGTGACTTTTCTAACTTTGTTCTTTCAAATATTAATCATAATGACTTAGAAACTACATCTGACAATTCTTTTATCATCTTGGTATGTAGTTCAGGTCTAATAACAAACTCATTAAGGACATATAGGTCCTTTCTTACCATCTCCTCACTTATTTTTGACTTTAAATGCTTGTTAACCATATTTTTTTCTTTCAAGTCTGAAAATCATGGTCTTTGAATTGCGTAGTTTTACTTTCTCTCTGTTACACTTATTATCTGAATCCCAATCATCCTAAGTATTGGTACCATCTCTTCTTTGAATCAAATTAATGGGATTCTTTTAATTTCCTTTTGCTTCAGATATAGTTACCCTTATCCTTTTTTTTGGTCTTAGCATCCGTCACCAATCTCTGTTTATTTTGAACTTTGACACTACTAACATTCTTGCAGGACTCTTCAACTTTTGATATTCATCCTTCATTAGTCACTCTTGTTTCCATCTTTCACATGTTTTTTGAAATGTAAGTTGATTGATGAACTACTTGTGAATTCACAGCAGTCTCTTTAGCCCCTCTACCTTTCTTGATCAATATAATTTTTAGTTTTAATCATTTTGTGGTTATATGATTCTGACTTCTATTTGTACTAATCCAATTCACAAGATCATAGAATTATAAATTTAAAGTTGAAAGGAATTTCAAAAGCCTTCCGAAGTTCAAGTCTTTCCATTTATAGATGAAGTGAGTGAGGTGAAGATCAGATAAATGACATTACCAAAGTACATATATAATAAGTGACAGAGGTGAGATTTGAACCCAAATTCTCTGACTCCAAATCGAATACTCATTCCACTGTGCCTTCCTGTTGTCCATGTATTCATCTGAAAATGCAATAATTGGCTAGGTGGCACAGTGGATAGAGCACCACCCTTGGAGTCAGGAAGACCTGAGTTTAAATCTACCCTCAGTCACTTACTACCTGTGTGATCCTAGACTAGTTACTAAATCCTGCTTGTCTCAGTTTCCTTATGAGGAGAAGGAGATGACAAACCACTCTAGTATCTTTTTCAAGAAAACTCCAAATGGGGTCACAGAGTTGGACATGGCTGAACAGTGATAATAGTGAAATTTAGTAGTAGTTTTAATAATTTTTATTCACATACTTTTTCCAGCTGAGGAATTCTCATGCTTAAATAGCTATTCATTAAAAAGAAGACATGGTACTATATTCTTCCCACATCATCAGTACTTGATTTTGCTTATCTTCCTCCAAATATTCAACAAAATGAGATTTGCATAACAACTCATAATTGCCACTATGTTGATTATTGCTTATTAGTTACGAGTTTGGAAACACTCTGACAATTTGAATTGAATTAATGAGATTTTTTGGCCCGTGTGATCATCAACAGACATTTATTGACTGCCTCTTTTGCATCTAGCTTTGTGCTATCCAGTTTTAGTGTATGTTTATGATGTAAATGGAGACAGTATAATGATAGGGTGACATTCAGTCAAAGGTTTCAGTCAGATTTGTCTAATAAGACTCCAGTTCTCTTCTACTATGAACCAATTAAACTTAGGTCATTGTTTTGCCTTAAGGGAACAACATCATTCATGATCAATCTATGTGACTCTATACTAAAGGGTCTTTTATTTTTAATGAATAATAGGCCCGAGGTACTTTTTGGACTTGTTCATTAGCATTTTTAGCCATGTTGTCTAAAATGTTGACGTATGCTTAAATTAAAATTTTGGTTTTAGGGGATGAACTAAAAAAAAAATACCAGAATGTTACATTATACATGAAGGACAAGGGAATTTGAATTAATAATAAACCAACCCAAACTGAGTTGTCTTGTGAAAGACTTAAAGACAATTGTGCAAAGGACTAAGCAGCATATACTAAAATTTTTTAAAAACCTTCAGAACCTAATAATTGAAACATTGATTGTAATGTTTTGACCAGAAATTGTTTTCACTGGAGGAAGTGGTAGTAGTTCTTGATAAGTACTATTGTTAATTCAGGTCTATGGAGCAACTGAAGGATGAGGTTTTACTATAATATTAATAAGGTTTTGTTATAATAGTAATAGGTGACATTTGTTATCTATTGATGATCTCAAAGAGCTTTATGTACTTTATTTCATGTGCTTTGATGTAATGAAGCTGATTTTTCTTCATATCAGAACTTATATGTTGAAATAAGTATTTTGTTTCAGAGTGGTCATTTTGGGAATTCGTGTACTTATTCTAATGATGATGCATCATTACTCCCAATATTGATGAGATTGCTGTCAAAGCTAATTTATACTTCTCACAAGGAAATTTATTTTACATTGCTTTATGGTCACACTCATTTTTCATCCAAAATAGTACTGTTGTATGTATAATAAAAACCATCTCAATAATAAGTGGTACTTATCTGCTGCTGGGGCATGAAGGTGATGCTGTGGATAAAGCCTTAGCCCTGGAGTCAGGAAGACCTGAGTTCAAATTCTACCTCAGATACTAGCTGTGTCTCCCTGGACTAGTCATTGAAACCATATTTGCCTCAGTTTCCTTATCTGTAAAATGAACTGGAGAAGGAAATGACAAACTACTCCAGTGTCTTTGTCAAGAAAACCTCAAATGAGGTCACAAATAAGTGCACACAATTGAAATGACTGAACAACAACAACAACACTTGGTGCTTTAAAATTATAAAAACATTGCTTTTTTTTTTCCACTTGAGCCTCACAATAACCTCACTATAGATATCATCCTGATATTTCAGCAAACTGAGGGTAAGGGAGGTTGTGACATTCCCAGTGCCATACAACTAACAATTATTAGAGATAAGATTTGGACCCAAGTTTTTCTGACCCTAAATCTAGCTGCCTACCTGCCATCTACTCAGCATGTTCATTGATTAAATTTTCTGGATTTAGGCCAAAATTATCATTTTTTCCATTAAAACAATCAACTCCATGCCTCAAAGATGAATATTTGCAATATTTATAAGAATGTACTATAGTCTCTCAACACAATTCCTATTGGAAAATGGCAGCATCATTGGAATAAGGTCAGGGCATCTGACTTGAAGGGAGTCACATTCAGTTGGATGTAGAAGTCACAGCATTTTTGTTAAAACTGTTACATTGCTTGGTAGTCATACCTCAGATGATCAAGTCTGAACAAAGACTTGGGACTCCTTACACCGATGGATGTTATTTTCAGAGTGGCTTGTTGAAATACAGAGACAAAAAATGGAATTGTAAGTTGATGTATGATTCAGTTAAATTTAACAAATATTTATTGAGTGTATACTTTGTACCTACATTGTGTGTATTTTCCTTGAAAATGGGAAAGGATGCCACAGTGTACCATGCTGAGCCCCAAACAAAAGGAGACACTTAGGATGTACTAATCTCCAAACTGGAGGGAAGCAATATTAATATAATCCTTCAAGAGAAGGGATCCAGATCAGTTATTCTGCTTGATACACCTATGTATAGATGTTAGTACTTCAATTGAGTGTCTACACCAGGTTATGATGTAGGATAGGTGCAGGCAAACTACGGCCCATAGGCCATATCCTGCCACCTGTTTTTGTGCAGCTGGTGAGCTAAGAGGTTTTTTTGTTTGTTTGTTTGTTTACATTTTTAAGTATAATAAGACTTTATTCAAAATGTAAAAAGAAATCTTAGCTCATGGGCATAAAACTATAGGTTACTGCTAGATTGGCCTAGGGCTATAATTTCTGATCTCTGATCTAATGAAACTTCAATTAACCAGAACTGGGATTTGAGGGAACTTCATTTCTGAAGAGCTAAAGGGCCTATAACCAGAAAAGTTAATTGATATCAGGGATTTATTCACACACACCAAACATCTTTTGGGATGAAACATGTTCAGAACAACCTTGTACACTTTCCATTTGTATTATATCATACTTTGAACAACATTAATTAAGATTTATTATGATGGCCCTGAATGGCATGTCAGGATCTCCAATCACCATTGAAAATTTCAGTTATATTCAGGGTACTATAATAGGAAAGTGTACTAGTCTATTGTAGAAATATTTTCAGCAGTAAAAGTTGAAACAAATATTGGAGCTAACTATAAATTCAAGTTGACTAGAATCTTTCCTACCCTCTAAGTATTTAAATTCATCAATATTTTACTATGTGCATATTGGTTTTTCTGGATAGTTCATTTTAGATATCAAACAAATATGTGTTAAAGGGTTTCCTGAGGCTTTTATTTAGAAAAGAAATAACCATTTTTTAGACCCTTTTCATGTTTACAATTTCTTTCTCACCAGCTGCCTAGTAGGCATAGTCTTCTTTTGATTAAAAACTCACCTCAAATTCCCCCTCTGGACCTACTATTCTCTCCTCTTTGTTTTTCTTTCGCCGTCTCTTCGGTTTGACTAAAACTCACCAAATAAAACCAAAAATCCAACAAAGCTAGCAATCCACTCTTCTGATACAGAAGAAAAGACTTAGAAATGAAAACAGAAAAGAAAAAAAATACTTTAAATGTGATCGACTAGGGAAGAGTAGAATAAGACTGTAACTTCTTTTATTTTGGACATTTAAAAAAAAATACAGCACAAGATCCTATTAACATTTTTGGCAGCTGGGTTTCACCATTCAATTCAATTCAATAAACATTTGTTAAGCAATTACTTTGTGAAAGGCAATGTCCTAAGTCTTGCTCCAAATATGCTCCAAATATTCCAATGAATCTGGGGCCTCAATGATATGGATGTTCTCTTTAATACAGCAGATTTTAAACCACCCCTGCCTAGAGGTACAGAAATAAAAATGAATGAGTTCCTACTTTTGGAGGGTAATAAAAGACATTCCAAGATAAGTATTTTGCTAGGTAAGTGGTAAGGACAATTGAGAGGGTCAGACAGTACTCCATAGAAATGTCTAAAGACAGACCCACCCTTTGTGCTGGGGAATAGATAAGGGAAGATACATAGAGGAGGAGGTAGCTGAGATTAGACTTAAAGGAAGAGTATTTTTGAAATGAAGAGATGAGGAGAGAGTGCATTCCAGGCAACAAGAGACAGCTTGTGTGATTGCATGGAGATGGAAGATGACATATGGAGTTTAGAGAATAGCTAGTGAACCGATTTGGCTAGAAAATATGTGAAGGGGGGCCATATGAAATCGGGCCAGTTAGGTAGTTTGTAGAAAAATTTTAAAGGCCTTCAGTGCCAGTTTATATTTTATCCTGGGGGCAATGGGGAGGCTCTGAGGGATTTAGAGCAGAGTACTGGAATAGTTAGCTTTGTGCCTTAGAGAGGTCATTTTGGTAGCTCTATGAAGGACAGATCAGAGTTGGGGTAAGGGGAAGAGAGAGAATAAAAACAGTAAGATCAGTTAGGGGGTGGTTATTACAACAATCCAGATGACTGATGTGAGCAGAGGTGTCAAATACCTGGCCTGAAATACTCAGAGTATGGCCTCAACTAGATTAAAATGTAGCTGGGAAATATTTAACAAAATAAAAAAAAATACAACAGAACATCACCAATATTTATATGTGTTTTTAAAGTCAAAATGTGGCTTGCAGGGATTTTTTTTTGTATGGTTTAATGGCCCTTGTTTCTGTTTGAGTTCAACAACACTAGTGTAGAGGACCTGGATTAAGGGGATAGTTGTGTGAGATGAGTAGAAGTAGACAAATGTGAGTGATAAGGATGTAGAAGTGAACAGATGTGAGTGACAAGGATGTGGAAGTGGACAGATATGAGTGATAAGGATGTAGAAGTGACAGATGTGAGTGATAAGTATGTGGAAGTGATGGGACTTAGGAATTTATTAGATATGGGGAGTGAGAGGAAAGGAAGAGTCAAAGGCATCTGACGTGCTGAACTTGGGTGAATTGGAGGATGGTGCTCAGGGTAGAGTTAGATTTAGATTAAGCAGGATGCAATTACTTGGGTTTTGGACATGACCAGTTTGAGTTTTGTTAAGACACAGAGTTGGAGCTCTTTATTCAGTCCTGGAGTTCAGAAGAATGGTTATAAGATCATAGACTTAAAACTGTAAAGGACCTTGGAGGCCATCTGCTCCAATCCTTTATTTTATAGATGAGAAAACTGAAGCCCAGAAAATTTAAGTGACTTGCCTAAGGTCAGACATATAGTATGTGACAAAAATGGGATTTGAACCTATGCCCTTTGACTCCAAATCCTTTACTCTTTTAATTCTATTATTTGTTGATAATTTAACTCTTGGAAGAAGCTAAAATCCCGAAGGGAGACTGAAGGTGTAATGGCAAGTAAAGTGGGACTTTTGTTGTCTTTTGGTTTGGAATGCTTCTCAGCACTAAGGCAATCAAGTGCATTTGAGTCTTGCCTTTGTTTGAATCAAGAGTCTTTGATTGAATCAGGAGTCTTTAATGACCTGCTTAAGTCACAGGAAGGCCTAGGTCTCATGGGTTTAAGTCATGTGGTTGTGAGCCCTCTGACCCTAAGAAGTGTATATATACTCTGAGGTTAGCATTTTGCTTGGGGCTCACTCACTGGAAGAGTGTTGAGTGATTTGGCCAGACGAGACTCTGGGTAGCCGTTAAGGAGCCCCTTGCCTCTGAAAAATCCAGATGTTGGTGCTTCTCTCTGGTAACTATGTATGTAATATCTTGGTTAGACAGCTAGAAGCCTGTCTGTTGATTTGCGTTATTTTGCTCTGTTTATATAATTTCTGCCTGTAATTTCTGTTTGTGTTTTATGTGAAGTTCAGGGTACTGAATTTTTCCCCTAAACTAAGTGAATGATATATACATATACATATATACATATACATACATACATATATATATATACGTATATATATATATATATATGTTTCATTAAAATAAGATTATTAACCCCTTAAAGTTGCTTTCCTTGGAAAAGCAAATCAAAAAACCTATGCTAGTAACCCTCCCGTGTGCTGGTGTTACTGGCCTTACGCAGCCACAGTAGCAGCAAGTAGCATTGTGGTTACAGAAGGCCACTAAAATCTGGGGTCTTTTCCACCATGGACTTGTCTCATGTCCCCTATCCTATACTTGGTCAATGGATTTTTTGAACCCTAGGATGGGACTTCACATTTTTCCATATTAAATTTAAATTTATTCTATTCTGTCCTTTCCATCCTATAGAGATGTCTTCGTATCTATATTCTGTCATTCAGTGAGTTCTTCCCAATTTCTTTTTATACGGTCTTTAACTAATAATGGTATTGGCTGAAATTATGTAGCTGTGAAAAAAGGTTTAGATGAATTCAGAGGTGATAGATCTATAACAAGTCATTATGGAAAACCAGGATGATTTGAGGATCATATCTAACTCTCTCTCATAAAGTGTCTCCCAGTGTCTCTGTCATAGAACAAAGAGACTGGGCAGACCATAAGTTTGTTTATATTCTTGAAGTATTAAAAAGTGAAAAGAAGGTAGAAATCAAAACCTAATAAAACTATAAAACACTTTATTAAATGGACTAAAAAACAGAGATCTGTAGAAATAAAGCAGGATTCTATAGCTTCAGGAACCTTTCTTTATGTGATCTATTTTTAACATCATTTCTTTCTCAGTGTAATTTCTTTAAGAGCTCTCTGTGTATTGATATGACTGGTATTGGGTGCTAGTGGTCAGTGCTTTTTCTAGAAAAACACATGTACACCACTTCACACTCTTGGGTCAAGTATGCATAGGGAGTATGTTGGCCTGAAGACTCCTCAATGTATTGTCTTTGGCTGAGGCAGAAGAAAAGCTTATTAGCACAGGATTTTCAGGGTGTCTTGGAAAAGTATGGATAATAGAATGCTCTCCTCCATAATTTTTACCAGTATTAGTGGTGAGTATTTTATCTTTTCTATGTCTTTCTCTGTCACTATCTATATCTCTTTTCCTCTACTACTTTCCTTCTCTTTCCTCCTCTCCTATTTCTGTCCCACTCCCTATACTCCAATCCCTACTCCCTACCTTTACTCCCCACCCCCTAAGCTGTCCAAACTTAATGTTGTGGTTGTTTATATTTTGGATTTTAGTGTACTAACCTTCAGCCAGACTCTCTTGAAAGGTGCTTACAAGTCATTAACAGGGCATGACTAATTTCTCTGACAGGATCAATAGGCCTTGGCTTTCAAGTGGAATTCCATTCTGACAGTATTAATGGAAGGTGTTTGGAATCTTAATGCTGCTAAATAGCAAGTGGGACTAAACGCTGCTAGCTTCTAATGTGATCCCATTAATATAATGGTTTAAATATGTCAATACATTATAAGAGAGAGAATTCCAGGGACAAAGCCAGAATCAATTCCTTGGGAGCTTTTGACCAAGTTATATTTATCATATTCACTTCTGAAATGATTAAAATAATTATATAAAGTACATAAATATACATAGTACGTATTAAGAAGCCCCTTATTGTATAGTTCAAAGAGATCTACTGCCTGGGTGAGGTTGCTATGTAATTAGAGAGTTAGTATCTCCTTTTATTGTTCTTACCTTTGAATATCCACAGATTTAATTATTTTAAGTACATGCATGGACAATTTACATAATTTCCTCTTGGTTCTAATGACATTGGATATGGAATTGGTTTATGATGGATAGAGGATGTATCTATATATCTATGTCTATGTCTATATCTATCTGTCTATCTATCTATCTATCTATCTATCTATCTATCTATCTATCTATCTATCTATCTGTCTATCCATAAGTAGGATCTTGAGAGAATTTCAGAAGTCCATTGAGGAAAACTACTGGAAGACTATAATAGAGTAAAAATTTAGAATATAAATATTAAACACACACTTGTATATGTATATATATATATGTATATATATATATGTATGTATGTATGTATGTTTGTCTGGGACCACAGAAATCCTGTATTTTCACAATATTTCCTCTTCTTAACTGATTGATTCTTTAATTACTAATAATCTCCTGACCTATTTGGGATGAATCAAAACTTCAATTTCCTGAGGCTTTACTGATAGACCCTAAAGCACTCTACCTACTTTGTGGACAAATAAAATAACAAAAGGAAGTATCTATGGTAACAGTAAACTTGGTCTTATAATTAAGGTTGTAAACTCATGGAGCAAGGAGCATGTCCCATATTTATTTGATATCTTCTTTGTGTTGCTTAGTACTGTGAAAGGTACATAGAATAAGTGCTCATTCAATATTTGTGATTGATGACAGTTTCCTGTAAGTTGAGGATGTTTACCGAGGTTAAAATCTGCTCCTAAAAATAAACGCTTTTAACCAGAAACAGTAAACTTCATAAGATAAGCTCATGAATGTTGGTTTTTGTCCAACCTGTAATTTCACCTGTGTGTAAAATCCCTAGGGCAGAAGCTCCCTCCATTAATGCAGAACAGCTACTTCCTATAATTTGCAATCCTAGAGTGTTGTGGAAGGATAAGTGACTCACCCATGATCACCCAATCAAATGGAGTCAGAGGCAGGTCTTGAACCCTTGCCTCCTGACTCCAAGGCAATTTCTATCCATCTTGCCATGTTGCCTCTCAGGTGCATTGTCACAGGGAAGTTGGGGCTGTATGTGAATGCTGAAGACCTAGGTTCTAGTTCCTGCTCTGCAATCAACCAAATCAATCAGTAAACATTTATTTAACATCTACTAGTGTAGCAACAATGTTGCTTGCAGCTGCTGTGGAGGTGTAAGACCAATAACACCAGCACACAGGAGGGCTGCTAGCACAGGTTCTTTGATCTGCTTTTCTAAGGAAAGCAACTTTAAGCGGTTAACAATCTTACTTTAATTAAACTTACATATACCATTTACTTAGTTCAGGGGGAAAAGCCAGTGCCCTGAACGTCAAAGAGAATACAAATAGAAATTACAAGCATACATTAGATAAACAGAGCAAATAAACACAAACCAGTAGACAGGCTTCTAACCATCTAACTATGGTAATACACAGAGTTACCAGAGAGAGAAGTATCAACATCTGGGTTTTCAAAGCTGTGGGGCTCCCTGACAGCTATAAAGAGTCATGTCTCCTCAAGTCACAAGATGTTCTTCCAGGGAGTGAGAGCCCCCAAAACAAAGCTCCAACCTCAGATCATATATACAGTTCTCAGGGCCCTGGGCCTTAATTCCTACTTAACAAAAGGGTGTGGAGCCTGGAGCCTGGGGCCTGGGGCCTGGGGCTTTCTTGTTTTTTAAGCAGGTCAGCAAGGACTCTTGATTCAATCAAAGACTTCTGATTGAAACAAAGGCATGACTCATCAAAGGCACTTGATTACCTCAGTGCTGAGAAGCACTCAAACAAAAACCAGTGAAAAGTCTCACTTTGCTTGCCATTACATTTGGAAGGCAAGACTCATTAAAGGTAATTGATTACCTCAGCATTCCAAAACAGAGAACAGTAAAAAAAAAAAAAAGTCCCACCCTGTTTACCATTACAACTAGTACCAGACATTGTGCTAAACATTGAGGAAACAAAAAAAAAATGCAAAAGACTTCTCTGTCCTCAAGGGGCTTACAAACTTATGGGGGAGACAACATGCAAACAAATATGCAAACACATTATCGATAGGATAATTAGGAAATAATTAACAGAGGGAAATCATTAGAATTAAGAAGTTTTGGGGAAGGCTTTCTGTAGAAGATGGAATTTTACTTGGGATTTAAAGGAAGCCAGGGAAGTTAGTAGGTGGAGTTGAAGAGGTAAAGTGTTTGTATAGGAGAAAGCCAGGTTTTTGTAAGTCAAAGAGAGGATTTTATATTTGATTTTGAAGGCGACAGGGAGCCACTGGAGTTTACTGACTAGGAGTGTGATGTGGTTAGGCCTGCATTTTAGGAAGATTGATTTGGATGGCCCGGAGTGAGGAGACACTTGAGGCAGGAAGACCAGCTATCAGGATATTGCAGGCATGAAGTGTTGAAGGTCTGTACCAAGATGGTGACCATATCAGAAAAGGAAAGGAGGTCTATAGGAGAAATGCTACTAAGGCAGAAATGATGAGAAGAAGAAGTCTAATTTGATGCCTAAACTGCAAACATGGGTGACTGGGAGGATGGTGATACCCTCAAAAGTAGTAAAGAAGTTAGGAAGAGGTGAGGATTTGGAGAGATAATAAAATAATAATAATAATAGTAATAGTAGTAACAACAGCTAGTATTTATATAGTACTTTAAGGTTTACAAAGGGCTTCACAAAAATATTATCTCATTTGATCCTTGTAACCTTGAGAGGTAAGTGCCATTATTATCCACATTTGACAGATGGGGAAACTAAGCGAGATAGAGGTTAAGTAAGTTTCTGAAGCAGGATATGAGCTCAGGTTTGTCTGATTCCAGGTCCACTTTTCTATCCACTGAGCCAATGAATTCAGTTTTGGACAGATGTTGATGCATTTGTGATGTCTACATAACATCCAGTTTGAGATGTCTAAAAGGCAGTTGGAGATATGAGTCTGGAAGTTGAGAGAGAGGCTAAGGCTGGACAAGTAGAGAGTCATTTCCATTGAGATCTGATTTAAACGGTGGAAGCTGATGACATCACCAAGTGAAATAATATGGAGAGAGAAGAGAAAAAGGTTGAAGACAGAGACCTTTAGGGGACTCACTGTTAGTAGGCATGAAGAGGATGAAGAGCCAGGAAAGGAGCCAAAGAAGGAATGGTTAGACACGTAAGAGGAGAACCAGGAGATAACAGCAATCCAGAAACCTAGAGAGAAGAGAGCTATCAAGGAGAAGGGCATGAGAGGTCAAAAGGATAAGGACTGAGAAAATATCTGGAGAGAGCAGGTTCTATCAGATGATGAGGTCAGAAGCAACTGTGAAGAGTTAAGAAGAGAGTGAGAGGAAAGGAAGGCCCTGTGGAATTGTAGATGGCTGCAGAGGGGGTCTGTCTGTAGCTTAATGCATGTACCCAGGCAAGGCAGATGAGAATTATTTTGATAATTAACATTCACTGAAGAGCTAACATAGTGTAGTAGGATGAATGATAGACTTGGAATCATGAGAGACCTGGGCTCAAATCTTTCCTTTGATGTCTATTAGCTTTTTAGCCATGGTCAAGGCTTCCGTTTCCTCAGCTATAAAGTAAGGGTGGTGATTATTTCTTTACTGCTTCTTCAACCATCAAGCAGATTGATACTTATCATCCTGAGCCTAGTCAACAAGAAGGTCTTAACCCAACATTCCTTTCCATCATCACCTTGGTAGATAAGTGTATTTACTCTGCTCAGTGGCAGAGCTGAGCTCTTTTTTGTTCTCAGAGAATAGATGGCTTTACTATCATCCTCTCTCTTGGGGCAGCATTGCCTTATTTGCTAGGTAGTGAGGACTATTGGAACTTAACCCAATTAGAATAAAATCTGAAGCCCCCACCTCTGGCAAATCCTACTTTTTCCCTGACATGCTATTTTACTAAGCCCTACCCATAGGACTTTGGCATAATGGAGATAACTCCCTATGTTAATGCTTGAGACATGTTTGATTACATACAGAATTTACTCAATATAAAGTCATTAAAAAGTAAGGTGCCACAATAAAACATCTACTGAGTGGCAGCATGCATAATACTCTTGTAGATCTGGCAGGCCTCAGACATATAAGCCATTCAGAGCCCAGCTATTCTAGGAAAGGTCCAATTTGAATTTACTTTCTCACGGTCACTCCTATATATGGGCAAGGAAGTACAGATAGTACAATATAGCTCCCACCTGATGTTTTAATTACACTTCCAGAAAGGCTAGTCTTTAGATGAAGACTGAAGAATTGGGAACTCAAGGGCTCTAATATTATAGAATATGAAACCTGATTTCTATTGCAAAATGAGACTTTTGAAGGCAAATGCTTTTCCAGGTTTCTATTATCCAGTACCTGGCAGGGATCTCCAAAAACTTCATGCTTATCTAGGCTATAATTTGAGAGACAGGGGAAGCAGTCCAGAAGTGGAGGACTTTCTGATCTGATCACCATCTTGTCTCCTTGATAACCTACTCAGTC
This sequence comes from Phalanger gymnotis, assembly GCA_028646595.1. NCBI lineage: Eukaryota > Metazoa > Chordata > Mammalia > Diprotodontia > Phalangeridae > Phalanger > Phalanger gymnotis. The sequence goes on along the minus strand of CM053622.1, from coordinate 650,987,466 downwards.
CTGACACCTTATCTAGTGCTTCTCTCTTCCTGTTGGTACCTTCCTGTTTCTCCCTTTCTGCAGCCAAAGTTCTGAATCTCTCTGGATGGAAACTACACCACTCCTCACAGGTTTGCTATTATCATTGGGGCAATTGATGAGACTATGAAAGCAAGGTATCCGGTAAACCTTAAAGTATTCTATAAATTTCAGCTATTGGCATTTTTAGACCAGCTAGAGTGTCTCATTTTCTTGTATTTCAGAGTGTGTTAGAGGACAGAAAATTGTTGTTGAAGCCAGGAAGACTCGACATAATGGCTGTGTCACCATGGACACACCACTTAATTTCCCAGTGCTCTTGGCTATTTTCAAAAACTTTAAATTGGAGAAAAGGTGCCAACCTTCATTGTTAGAGGGGACTTCCTCACTTGTGCCTTGTCTATACCAACAAAAACACACAAGTGCAATCCCAGGCTCTCTTCCTATTGGTCTCTTTGGAGTTCATGCAGGGCTGATTTAGGAAGCCTGCAAAATATACTTATAATGGATATCCTAGTAATTTTTTCAGTACTCCAATAATGATAATAAAATAACTGCCATTTAAGTAGTACTTTATGTTTTCCACATTGCTTTACTCTTATCTCATCTGATCCTTACAACAAACCTGGGAGGAGATGCTATTATAATCCCTATTTTACAGATGAAAAAACAGAAAGAGAGTGTGAGGGACTTGCCTAGTTTTACATAAGTAGTAAGCATGGGAGGCCAATTTGGACTCAGGTCTTCCTGATTTCAAAGTGTATCACTCTATCCATTGTGCCATCTAACTTCCTCTATAGCTTCATTCTTCTTTTTTCTCCTGGGAAATTGTAATACTTGGAGAGATTAACACAAACGAGGCACACTTGTCAGAGGAAATGGTGGGATTGACAGGATGGGAGAGATATATAGAATGTTGGAATGAGGAGAAAAAGTGGCTATGCCCACATCCCCATGCTGAGAGGACTGCAGAATTGATGTCTTGTTCCTTCAATACATTGGAGTAATCTGATGAGGTGAACTCTAGTTCCAGATGATGATAAATTTAAGAGTGCTGATCAGACTCATGAATGCCCAAGACCTCATACATCCGTAAGAAATGTGGCACTTCACAGTATGAACACAATGTGTTCACTCAAAAAATCAGTTCAGAAACAAAAGTCTATGAATATGTCACTCTCTCCCCACCATGAGGCTATATTCCTGTGGGGGTGATGGGCAAGTCGTTCCCCAACATTTCTATCATCCCAGTTTTACTATGGAGCCATGGTGGGTGGGGGAGGGTTGGGAAGAGACAAACCAGTTTGCTTAAGCCAGCTTGTATTGGGAAGTGTTGCTCCTGTGAAGTATTCCCTTGCTATCACAGTCTTTGAAGTAAATTGTTCTTGTTCTTAACTCAATATGGAGTCTAAGTGATTTGCTAAAAATGGCTAGATCAAAAAAGATAAGGAATTGTGTTTGTGTTTGTGTGTAGAGGGTTTGGATGGGGAGGTAAAATGAGCCAATGAGAATATCTAGCGAAAGGGAAAGCAGGTTCTCTGACCCAAGAATTAGAATAAAATCATTTTGAAATTTAGGAAGAGTTCATATTTGGCCTCAGACACTTGCTGTGTTTTGCCTCAGTTTCCTCATCTTTAAAATGGAGACCCTAATAGCACCTATCTCACAGGCTTGTTGTGAGGATCAAGAGAGATAATATTTGTAAAAAAAAAAAAAACACTTAGCATAGTGCTGTATAAATGCATATTCCCTTCTTTTCCTCTTCCCCTAGAAAGAATGATGCCTTTTGGCTTTATATCATTGCTCTTTCTGGTAAAAAAAATGCTCTCCCACTTCCTAGATTATAATTCACTCCAGTTTTCATCATTATGGGGACAAGTCACTTAATTAAATAGCTTTGCTAGATGGAATCTCACCATAGACACCTATGTATCATTTCATACTGGTCTGATTTGGGGAGAATTATTGGCTGTGAAAAACAGTAGGGATCTCTTTTTAATGACAGAGCAAGATAGAAAGTATAAGGCTATTGAAAATTACTTGATATCTAATCAGTTACAGAAACATTTTCTTTTCCACATATAATGAGTACAGATTATTTTTAATATTGTAACGTACTTACCAGACAAATGTAAATTTAAATTCTGGACAGTTTAAAAAATAATTATGATATATAATGAACACAGTATATGCTTTCCACAGATAGAAGAAGATAATTGAATTCTTCTAAGATAGTTTTCTTCAAATTTAGAGAAATGTGACCTACAAACAACTTTATCAGAAAAAATAGATTAGCTTGTAAGACAACTCTTTGACATCGCATGAGACAAACTGGCCCCTTCTGATTATAATTACCAGGTTTAATGCAGAGGTACTCTTGTGCAGACCTGTGTGTTCCTGGAAGGTAGGGAATGTCTTTTTGTGTTTTTCTTTTATATATCCTCCTATTACCTGGTCTGAGACTTCATTCATGGCGGGTACTAATGAATGTCTCTCATCTTACCATTTCAGCCACTTGAGATTCATATCAGTGGCTGTTTTTTAACACTAGCAAATAAAAATGTGATTAACAATAATGTTCAATTAATTAAGAATGCCTTTTCGCTTCTTTCTCTTCTTGGAGACAACTCAGTTTTGCAGTTAGAGTAAATGGGTTGATAAAAATGGAGGCAATGTAATGCTCAGAGCTCAGTAGGTTTATAGAGGCCTGAACCTCCTAAAAGGATCCACTAGAGACCCAAAGTTACTTCCCAGCCTCAGGAGCCAGGATTTCCACTTCATATTTCCTAGTCTTTTAAGGAAAAAAAAGGAAGTCACTTTTTTCCTCTTTTCATTTCCGTTATTTACAATTGCAAAGGCTCTTTGATCAATAACATTTACTTTTGTGCAAATGTTGGTCAAGAACCCCATGTAGGCCTGAAAGAGAGTAGGGGATCTGTGTTCGCTATGACTATCTTTTCTACTTTCTCCCCAAATAATAGAGCCAAATTTTGTTTTGTTCATGTAAAAGTTTTAAATGCTTTTATTAAATTTTAAATTGGGGGAGGATGAGAGGGAGAGAAAATAAATACTTTTAATTGAAAAATTAAGTGATATATCCTCAGAATTGGAAGGGAACTCAAAGATCACTTGCTCCAACCCATGGTTAAATAGCAAATCTGTTCTGCATTATCCAGCTAGCTCATTGTTCAACCTCAGCTTGAAGAACTCCAGTCATGGGCAGCTCGCTACATTCCTGAGGCATGCCATACCATTTTTGGATAGCTCTAATTATTAAGAAGTTGTTCCTTACATCAGAGGAAATTCTCCAGAAAGAGGAATCAGGAACAATGAATAGAAATTGCAAAGAAGCAAATTTAAGCTTGATTTCAGAAATAAATATCCAAACCACAGCTTCTTAACAATTAGAGCTGTCTAAAAGGGGAATGGGATGCTTCAGGAGGTGGTGGCCTCTTGTTTGTCCTCATTTTTGAAGAGGATTGATGGCATCATGGGGGATGTTTTGACTTCTGAGTGAATTGGATTTAAGTGAGGCAGAGTTGCACAAAGTCATCAGCCTCACTCCCTCTTCCTGAGCCATTGAGGTCTAATGGCAAGACGAAAATCAGGAGGACTGGCCTGGAATGTAGCAGATGACCTTAGAGTCTTCTTAGTGGCCTCTTAGTCATTAGAGACCTAGAGGATTACAGAATTAGAACTGGAAGGGATCTTAGAAGCCATTGAATTTAACCCCTGCCTTTTCCCCATTTTGTAGGTGAGGAAATCTAGGTCTAGAGAAGTTAAGCTCAATTTGAAGGTTGCACAGTTTCTAAATTGCAGACCTGGGTTTTGAACACTTGGTCCCCTGTGTCCAAGTTCAAGATTCTTTCCACTGCTCCACTGACCCTCTTCAAGCAGGGTCTGCAAAAGATAATTAACTCCACTATAGCATAAACTATTTGCTGTAATCAGAAAAGAGGGACTCTTCCAGTCTCTTTTTATGATATAATATGGCCTTGATACCTTATCAAGGAGAGACAAAGCAGAGAAATAAAACTGCAGACTAATAGCCTTAATGAACATTGATGCAAAAATTTTAAATAAATTATTAGCATGCCATTCTCATTAACATATTAGAAAGATTATGTAACATGAACAGGTTGAGTTTATACCAGAAATGAAGAATTGATTCAACGTAAAGACTATTATATAATAAACTATATTGATAATATCAATAATAAAACATATGATTACAACAATATATGCTGAAAAGACTTTTGACAAAATCTAACCATCATTTCTATTAAAAATTCTAGGAAACATAGGAACAACTTGACCTTTCTTTAATATAGTAAATAGTATCTATCTATATTCAAGAACAAACATTATATGTAATGGAGAAAAGTTAGAGGCCTTTTCATTAAGATCAGGGTTTGCAAAACAAAGATGTCTACAATCACCAATACTATTTAACAGAGTGCTAGAAATGCTAACTATGGCAATAAGACAAGAAAGAGAAATTGAAGGAATAATCATAGGCAAAGAAGAAACAAAATTATTATTTTTTTGCAGATAATATGATTATGTACTTAGAGAACACTGGAGTTAACCAAAATTAATCCAACAAAGTTGGAGGATACAGAATAAATTCACACAAATTATCAGTATTCCTTTATTGTCAATAAACTGAGAAAGAAGAACTAGAGATAGAAATTCAATTAAAAACAATTACAGAGGCTATAAAATATTTGGGGATGTATACAGAAAGATGCACCCAAGAACCATATGAATCCAACTACAAAACAGTCTTTACAGAAATAAAGACAGACCTAAATAATTGGAGAAACATTAATTGTTCATTGAGAGATCAAGCTAACATGATAAAAATGTCAGTAAATTAATTCACTTATACTCAGCGTTGTATTAAATTCCCAAAAGAATATTTTTATAGAGCTAGAAAAAAATAAAATTTATATAGAGGAACAAAAGGTCAAGAATCTGTTTCATAATAATAATAATAATAATGTAGGAAGAAAAGGGGATCTAGTAGTAACCATTAAAATGATTTATTGCTAATTTTTTTTAAAATAGAGGACAATCATCTCAACAGATTACATAAAGAACATTACAGAAGCAAACAAATGTAACAGCACAGTATTTGATTAACCCAGGGGTCCCAGTTACTAGGAAGAAAGGCTCATTTTTTTTTTTTCGGAAAACTTCTGGGAAACCTGGACAACAGTCTGGCAGAAATTAGGTTTATACTAACATTTCTTACCAAACACCAAGATAAGCTCCAAACTGATGTATGACCTAGATATAAAAGTTCACATGATAAATAAATTGGAGTATCAAAGAAAAATTTATCTTATGGATCCTGAATAGAGGGAAAGTTCATAACTAAACAAGTGAGAGGCTCACATAAGATGAAATGGACAATTTTGATTATATAAAATTGAAGTTTTGTACAGATCTAATGTAGTAAAATTATATTAATAGCTAGCCCTAATATAGTGATTAAAGATTTGCAAAACACTTTACAAATGTTATCTCATTGCATCTTCATAGCTGCTCTAAAAGGGAGATACAAGTATTATCTCCATTTTACAGATAAGGAAATTGAGATTTAGAAAGGTTAAGTGACTTGTTCAAGGTCTAATATTAAGGGTCTAAGACCAATTTTGGATTCTGGTTTTCCTGATAGTCCAGGAATCTATCCACTGCACCACTCATCTGCCTTAATTTAGAAGGGAAACATAAGTGGGAAAAAATCTTTGCATCAAATTTCTATGATAGGGTTCTCATTTCCAAGCCATATAATAAACCGATTTAAAATTTATAAGACTTTTCTGACAAATGGTAAAAATATATGAATGAGCACTTTCAAAGGAAAAAATAATTCAAGAAATCAATAATCATATTAAAAATACTCCAAATCACTAATAATTAGATAAATTCAGATTAAAACGACTTTGAGGTTCTACTTCATACCTATCAGAGTGAAAAGATGACAAAAGGGGAAAATGACAAATATTAGAGGAGCTGTGGGAAAATAGGTATACTGGTAAACTGTTGGTGGAACTGTGACACAGTCCAGTAATTCTGGAAAGCAATTTGGAACTATGGAACAGTTACCAAACTGTGCATACCCTTTGACCTAGTGTATCGGCAAGGCAATAATCATAACATTGACGATAATTGTGAATGTGCTTGTGTAGTTCTGTGTCGTAAATAATACAACAGACTCTCCATATAGAAGTTAGAAGAAGTAAAACGTTTATTTGGACACCAGAGAACCAAATCCCCAAACCAGTAAACCCATTTCATCATAGCAGCAAGGAACTTAAGACTATATCACAGAATGGAGCCTTGCCATCCCATTAGCCTTCTCCCTTGCTGGGGCCTTCCCACAAACACTCACAGATCCTAGCTCACTCCTTGCCTGTGTCCTTCTCCTCCTGTGGTTCTAACTCACTCTGAACATTTCCTGCTCTATCCTTCAAGTTCCATTTATTCAGCAAGGTCTTCCCACCACATGTGACTTAGACTTCCTGTGACATAAGCAGATCACATGGGCCTACTAATGGGTGGAGAAGATCTTCCAATTTACATTACCATTACACCTAGCTATGCCACTACTAGGTGCCAAAAAGAAACAAAAGAAAGAGGAAAAAAATGTATATTTACAAAAAAAAAATGTAGCTGCTCTTTTCCTGGTAGCCCACAAGGCTACTCTCCTACTGGGATATGACTAAACACGTTATGGTATATGGGTATAATGGAATATTATTATGCCACAAGAAATGATGAAATGGGCAATTTCAGAGGAAATAGGGGAGGCATTTATGAACTGATATAGAGTAAAGTGAGCAGAAGTAGAACAATTTTTACCACAATAACATAATAGAAAAAAAAAACCAACTTTGAAAGACTTTAGAACTCTGATCAATTCAAGGATAAACTATGAGGCCTAAAGAATGAAGATGAAACACACCACTCACCTCCTGAAAGAAATGTAATGAACTTGAGATGCAGAAAGAGATATATTTTCAGACATGGCTAAAGTAGGAATTTGCTAGATTATGTAACTATGTATTTAGGATTTGTTTCTCAAGTTTTTAAAAAAAAATTCAAGAGAGTGGAAATAAATGGGAGAGGCAGATTAAGATTATTATTAAAATAAACAAAAAGCAGATGGTTGATTATTTATTGCCTTTGTTATAGAGGGCATTCTTTTTGGGTATGGATTGGATTACATAGAAGCTGTTTTAACCCTGAAATCATTCAATTATGAGAAATCTTCCTCTCCAGGTTCCACCTTTTTCTTAGTTCTACCCTCTGAAGACAGGTAAAATAGCTCCAATCCCTCTTTATATTACCAATCCTCCCAATTTTTGAAGACTTAGATCATTCTTTGAATAAATGAATAAATTGAGGAAATATTCATCTGTATATCTTTATCTCTATCTATATATAGTGAAAGTGCTGGGGGATAGATGTTTTTAGGGTAGAAATTTCCTCTGTACCCAGATGTATGTAATGTGAGTGATGTCTACATTTTAAACTGTTTGTGAGCAGGTTTGGCTATAGGAAAAATGGAAACAAAGCATTGCTTTTGGCACCCTTTTTTGCCATCTTATTTTCTATGTCCTCTTCTTTCTGTTCTCTTCCTAGAGCTCAGTACTTTCACCTTGACTATAGTTCTTTATACCCTGGCTGCTCCAGTGTTCTGAAATTTTGTTGATTCTCTTTCTATGAACTTCCTCTGCACCACCAAAAAACAAACAAACCCCACCAAACTTGCTGGCTACTTGTTAACTAGTCAGTTGAACCAATCAAGTTAAATAGCAGTACTTAATAATGGTTCAATGTGTTACTCTCCTAGGATGTGTGTGTATGTACGTACGTACATACATACATACATACATATGTGGATGTATATATCATCTTTAACCAAGAGAAATGACAGGCTACATTGGGGGAAAAATGATGTTTGGCACACACGCATAGCATTAGCCATCTTTACTTTTACAGAAATGTGAATCTTTTTGAAAATTGTTAGTTTAGAGGTGCAAAAATATTCAAGCTTTCTAAGCTGGTGGAAAAAAAATTCTTCAGCATCCCGGCTAAAATAAATCCATGCTCATCTGTCAAAAATAAGGAAGCTCCTCCATACTTGTTGAAATTTTTTTTCTGGCAGTGACAAGACACTTTTTAATTAACATCAGAGTTAATATTAAAAGCTGTTGTAACTGAAAAGTACCCTTGATAGTTACTGTCACTCCTCTGCGTGAAAATTTGGAGATGGTACTGTGTGTATTCTTGGAGATTTAGAATCAATTAAAAGCAAGTTCCCAAAATAGAGGATCTGTGTGGGTTCTTGTTGGCACTTTTTCCTTGTTCATTCTCTGGAGTTCATACCATCCACAGATTTACACCTGCAGCCCAACAGCACTTGGCAGGGCTCATAGAATTATTGAATCATTGAATCTTAGAAATGGAAGGGTCTCCAGAGGTCATCTAATCTGAAATATTCCACCTGTTTCTCAAATTTGTTTAGGATCAGCCTTGCTCTGTAATATAGTAGCAATGATGTATGGTTTGGATTAGGGTGAAGTTTCTAGTACTGATTGTTCTATGGGCAGCTCTCCTAAAAGGAGCAGAAAACTGACATACCTGACTCTGCTTTGCGTGCTGTTGTTGAGTAACACTCTGTCAAAACCCCAGTGAAGTGAATTAAAATGGTCTAAGCCTGAAAATATGCTATTAGGTGAAATTGCAAAACAAAGATATTAAAATGAGTTCGTCTATCTGTTCTAGTTCCATTTGCAAAACAATAAAGGTGGGCTGGGAGGGAACTAGGGGAAAGTAGCATAAGAGTAGAATTTATAATTGCCAGTTAGAAAAAAGGGGACATTGCCAGTGGGGCAATCCATATTGCCTTCTTGTCTCATGGAAATCATTTGGGTCTGAGAAAATGATCAGACTTATGATGATCTTGGCAGGGAATATGATTGTCTATCCTCACTCTGGGATCAAGACATTCCTTTCTTTTGTAACAGGCGTGGAATCAGGGTAACAGGACAAAAGCATATCTGAGCTTTTCATCTTCTCCATCTCCCCTTTTGCCTTGGATATGATAAGAAGAAAAGCAAGGAGGGCTTGTGTTTCAAGCATAAACATGACTCAAGAGTAGTCAGGGTCGATCCAGACATCAATCCAGACATGATCATTATAGCTTAAAGATTTCTCTGAGACAAGAGGGCAGCATAGAACCTCCAAAGCTACCCCAGTAAAAGGATCATTGATTCAAAATTGGAGGGGGCTTTAGAGATCATCCAGTCCAATTCACTTAATTTACAGATGAGGTCTAGAGAGGTCAAATGACTTTCCCAAGGTCATCTGTAGAGGAAATAACACAGGTGTTTGAACCCAACCTCTAGTTCTTAATCCTGTGCTCCAAATCCACAATACCTCAGAGATTTTTGTTAAGGGTTAAGTGGAAAAATCAACAGAGGAAAGGCAGCATAATATAGCAAAAAGAGCTATGGACTGAGAATGATGAGACTGACATTCTAATTCCACATCCAAATGTGTGTGTGAGATCTTTGGACAAATCATTTCAGTTCCAGGCCTTAAATTCTTCCTTTGTAAAGTAAGGCAGGTAGACTAGATCTGTGATATCAAACTCAAATAGAAACAGAGGCCACTTATTCATAAGACCCTTGTAGGTCACATGTTGACAGTTTAAAATGTAACATTATCTATGTTTCATTGAATTTTGATTTATTTTGTTAAATATTTCTCAATTACATTTTAATCTGGTTTGGGCCTCACTTAGGATCATTGCTGGCTGTGTGCTGCCAGATCCCTATCCTTATGCCCCCATATTTGACACCTCCAGATTAGATGACTTCTGTACCCAAAACTATATGATTTTACATCTATGAGGCTTCTAGAAAGAATTACCTTAAGACAATGCAGGCAAGGTTATAAAACTTTGGTGTTTTTCAATAGTAACCAGCATTTGAGCTCAGAAAATAATTCTGAGAAGCTTTTTTGAGAAACAAATACTTGACATAATGCCATGAGCAATAGGGTCCTCATCAGAGATGGGCAATGAGTTTGATGCTAATTATCTTATTTAAAGGTTTCGAGGATGCAATAGTTAAAATGTTGGCTAGGCAAAAAAAAAATACTGTAATTTCAAATGAATCACTGATTCAAAGATATTTTTTAACTCACCATAAACAATCTAGAAGACAAAGAAATGCTATATCTTTGACAACTGTGGGGAGAGAATAAATTTTTAACAAGCTCTAATTTAGATGAAATTATGAGACTAAAATAGATTAAGTAAAAATAAAAATCTTTCATATAACAAAAACAACTTATAAATGAGAAGGAAAACAAAAACTTAAAAAATCTTTGAATCAGACAGTTCTGATAAAAATTGAATTTGACATTTATTAGAATAAGAAATATTCTTGTAGATGAGTGGTAACAGCATGCAGTCAATACTTTGAAAAAAGGACACAAAATTTTAATAACCACATAAATATTCATAATAGTTATTAAACAGTAAAATGGAAATTAAAACAACTCTGAGATTCCACCTGACTCCCATAAAATTGACACATAATAAAAGATGACAAAATTCATGCCAATATGATTGTAGTTTTTGGAAAACAGTATGAGTATATAATGATAGTTACAAAGATTTATATGTTCATTGACTACTACTGTGATCATAACTCAAAGAGGTTGTTGATTGGAGAAAAAAAAGACTTGTTTATTAAAAATAATTCTAAGTAGTGCTATTTGTAAGAGCAAAAATGTGTTAAGTGATAATTGAAGAATGACTGAATGACATGATATACGGATGTAATGGAATATCATTGCTTCTTAAGAAATACTGATTATGAAGAATTCAAAGAAATAGGATAAGACATATGAAGTGATATAAAATTAAAAGAATAATATAAACATCAATTACAGCTATGTTATTAAAGATGACATTAACAATAACTTTCTTTTGTTAGAAAACAAGGTCAAAAAAGGACTGCAAAAGCAAGAAGGATGGTATGAATATTTTTGGGTTAAAGTCAATGTACTCATCATTTGGATTGATTGATTTTGTGTGTGTGTGTGTGTGTGTGTGTGTGTGTGCATGTGTATTTTAATTTTATTAGTGTAATTTCTGAGTATGGGAATTCCTTGTTCCAATGAAGATTGTATATAACTTATTCTTAAATACTTGTCTGGTCCATTGAGATATTAAGTGACTTGACCACGATCACACAGCTAATGTATGTCAGATGCAGAATTTGAACCCAGTTCTTCCTGACCTCAAAGCTGGCACTTTGTCTACTCAGTAAGAAAGATAAACTTTAAACACATGTACAATCTTTTACATTTTGGGGAGTGTGAAGAATTTATCTTCTTTGTTCATTTTTCTTTTCTTTTTTATCTTTGTTCTTTTCTCTATATTTGAATACCTATATTTGTCACTGGATGGTAAGATACAATTTACATATTAAAAATGTTGACTAAAAGTAATTGTTTAAATGATTTTTGCTTTACTTGTCTTCATATTTTGCATTTTATTATAGGTCTAATAAAATGATTCTTTTTTATTTTTGTTTTATATTTCCTCCACCCTAGTCCTAGTTAAAAAGTTAAGCTAGAATTTCACAGATATGGAATTTCATAGGTGGCAAAGACCTCAAAGGCAATGCACTTTAACTTTTTTATTTTATAGATGAAGAAACTAAGGCTCAAAGAGATTAAATGACTTGGGTAGGATTTAAATACAAATTACAGGTGGGATTTGAATTCAGGTTATCTGACTCCAGAGGCAGTACCTTTTCTACTATACCAAGTTTTTCCTAAATCTCTCAACTACTGTTAATCAAATATCACAGCATGTTGGAGCTGGAAGGAATATTAGAATTGATCTAGGCCACTACCTTCGTTTTACATAAAGGGAAGACACTGAGAATTTAAGAAAATTAATTAATGTCTCATAGCTAGGGATTAGCAGACTAGAGAGTCCAACTTAGGTCTTGATTCTGAATATTAAATGGCTGTCTTATAAATTGTGTTGAACAGTTGTGTTCTCCTGCTATCCTGAAACTGGTTAATAATAAAACTGGTAAATATAAAAACTGGTTTAATATGCTAGGGTTTAAATTCTGTGTGATTTATGCTGCAAACCCTAAGCTCTAGCTTATAAGAACTGGATTTAGTTTTAGGGAGAGGCCCCTGAATTATTAAATCTTTGGTTCATTTTCTACCTAATGAGCCCATTATGGGAAATCTCCACATATAACTTATGGGTCTCCACAGATATGGGCCAGGGAATCTCTAGTTCTAATTTAAGCATGTAAGGCAACAGCTAGGTGGCTCAGTGGATAGAGTGCCAGTCCTGGAGTCAGGAAGAATCACATTCCTGAGTTCAAATCTGGCCTTAGACACTTGCTAGTTGTGTGAACCTGGGCAAGTCCTGTTTGCCTCAGTTTACTTTTCTGTAAAATGATCTGGAAAAATGAATGGCAAACTATTCCCTTATCTCTGCCAAGACCACCAAATGGGGTGACAAAGAGTTGGACAGGAATGAAATGACTGAACCACAAAGGCAACAATTTATATGTGTTTTTATATGGATCCGTTTTATCCAACAGAAAATGCAAAAGTAATGTGACTAGCCCCTAAATCTAATCTAATAAAAAAAGTTCTTATTAAATACCTATTATGTGCAAGTTACCAAACAAGACTTGAGTTATAAAGATTAAATAAAAAGGACTTGCCTTCAAGAAGTTTATATTCTGTTGAAGGATACAACATATAAATAGACACATATATAAATTACAACTCGAGGAGGAAAAGAACACTGATAAGTAAGAATATCACCAGAGGCATACAGTAGAAGGTGACACATGACCTGAACCTTGAATGTGGCAAGGAGTGGTAAGAGGTGAAAGTGAAGAAGGATTATATTCCATATGTGGAGTCAGTAGATGGAATATTGAGTAAGTAGAGAGCAGTTTTGCTGGACCACAGAGTATGCGTTGTGGAATAATGTGAAATGAGCCTGGAAAAAATAAGCTTGTAGCCTAATAGAAAAGAATTTTAAATTCCAACCTAAAGTGTTGACATTTTATCCCTTAAGCAATAGGGAGTCACTGAAGGTTCTTAAGAAGTAGAGTGATAATGTGAGATGTACTTCAGTAAAGGTATCACATACAAGAAAAATATTCCTTGACAGTGCTTTTTGTGAGAAACCAGAGAAACAATCAAACAATACAACTATACTTTTCTGTGTCCCACCTTTTCTTCCAGGGCACTATACTGTATTAAACTCTGAATTTTAGATATTTATCCTAAGGAAAATGATCTTTTTGCTGCCAGAATAGCAGACTCAACATCCCGGTGATTCTCACATTCACTCCAAGGACACATACAGACCTTTTGCTTTAAGGTCTGGATTTCTCTCAGAAAAAAACCAAATTTGAGATTCCTAATGAGATAACTTCTTTTCTGTCAAACCATTTGAATAACTGATGGTAGCTGGGAAGGGCAAAGTTTAGTTTTGTTGCTACGTTAATGTCACGGCTTCAGTCTCTTGCTGGTCTTCAGTCATGGGGCCATATACGTGATCCTCTTTCTTCTGAGACATTGATGCTGCTTAGGAATGCCAGCTCTTCTAGTTAGAATGTTAATTTCTCAAACTTTTAAATTTTGGGTTGGTAGAAAAATGGTTTCAAGGTTGACACTATTTAGGAACTCCCCTTTCTCTCTCTTGAGAAGGTTGAATTCTACATTTGCACTGTCTGAAAGTTCTCTTTTCTTTTTCTAAAAGGTGGGTTGCTAGAACTTTCCATGAGTTCATTATCATCCAAGAAATTCACTCTCCTCTATCCAGGATGTGGGGTCAGGAAATCAGGTCCAGGAACTCTTCCTCTTTGATGACCGTTCTCTTTGGATGATTGCAATGTGCCTGTATCCCACAGCTGTCATCAGCACTTGAACAAGCTTCCTTTTTTTCCCAAGGACTAAGATCTCCTCTCAGGTCTGCTCTGCTGTTTGTTTTGTCCTCTGAAAAAAGAATGAGAGAGAGAGAGAGAGACAGAGAGAGAGAGAGAGAGACAGAGAGAGACAGAGTGTGTGTGTGTGTGTGTGTGTGTGTGTGTGTGTGTGTGTGTGTGTGTGTGTGTTAGGACTCACCGTACCTAATCAATGCCAATTCAGGCCCCTATTATCTCTCATCTAGACTCCTAATTAGACTTCTGGCCTTCAATTTGTCATCTCTCCAGTCCATCTTTCACATGACTGGTAATTGGATAGTCTTTAAATACAGGCTTTACCAAGTTACTGCCTTGCTTGAGATGTTCTACAGGGGTCCCTATTTCCTCTAGGATAAAATTCAAAGTATTGTGTTTGGTTTTGAAAGACCTTTGCAGTCTGGTTCCTGGCTACCTTTCCATGCTTGTCATAAGTTATCTTCCTTCACACATTCTGTGTTTCAAGCAAACCGATCCACTTGTTTCCAACACACAAAATTTTCTCTTCTTCCTCTGTGTCTTTGCATATGCTGTCTCTTCTGCCTAGAATGCACTTCCTTTTCACTCCCACTTGTTAAAAGTCATAGTTTCCTTCAAGCCTTAATTCAAATCCTGGGTTTTTTTAACCTGACCAATTTAGCTCATAGTGTACTTTTCCTCTTACTCAAAATTATTGCCTGTATCACAAGGACCATTGTGAAAATCAGAAGAAACAATACTGTCAAATTTGAAAATGGTAAAGCTTTACATAACTGCAGGGCATTATTCTTGTCACCACTGTCATTATTGTTACTTGTGATCAAAATACATTGATTGTATAGCTAAACTATTTGCACAAAACCCTCACATTTATATGGCCAAAATAATTGATTTACCTTACAGATGGCTCATTCAGCGACTAATTATTTATAGAATAATTGATATGAAACTGTAAGGGAACTCAGAGGCCAAATAGTTCAGCCCTTTTACTCTGTAGTTGAGGAAACTGAAACTTGGGAATTTGCCCAAAGTTGAACAGGTAGTGAACATTAGAGATGGGTTTTGAACCCAAAGCATCTATATCCAGACACAGAGGACTTCCTACCTTATCAAAGCTTTTGACTTTTTTCTAAGAATCTTAAAATTATTTGTAGACCAACATGACCTTGAAGGTTGGTTAGAGAAAACAAGACCTATCTAGGTGAAGAGACTTACCCAAAGTCATTTATCAAAAGACTGGCAAGGAAGTGAGTGGCATCTAGAACTTGCCAGTATCATGGCCTCAACTTGTAATTTTCCTCCCTGGAGTCTTCAAATGTAAGACTAACTAAGCCATGCAATTTTTCGGATGTCAAATTGACTTTCTAGGCTTCCTCATTCATAGTCTACCTATGTCATGTCAATTTCTAACAGACTCATTTGTAGGATCAGTGGTCTTCTGCCATCTATTATTTACCTGTCATCTGCGACAGTACAGCAGTCACTTTACAGATGTAAGACTAATTCATTAATCCATTCATCCATTTATCTATCAATTGATTAATCTATTTATTGTGTTTATTTAGAAGAAGGAAGGTAGTAGAGAGAAGGGGTAAATGAATTGGTGCCTCGAATTGCAATAATTAGTTAACCAGAAAGGAACAGGGAAAGACACTTTGTCCCCATTAATATTAATGGACCAGGAACTAATTTTTGAAGTTAAAAATGTTCGTCTTCAAGGTGAAAAAAAATCTGATTAGAAAATTCCTAAAATAGGAAAATTGTATTGCTATGGAAAGGGGGAGTATTGTGGGAAGAATGGAGGTCATCATAGTAATGCAACAAAAAATAGAAAAGAGCACCAAATGAAACCTAAAAACAATATACACAGAAGAAGGAAATTCCAAAAGAACATAGACAGAAGGACAGTTTTTGTACTACGTTGTTAAAACCAGTGTATACTAACAATATGTATAAACCCACAGGTATACATAATAGATTCATGCCTATATATGTAATCCTTTTTTTCAATTGATCAATCAGTTACTCAATCAAAAACCATTTTATAGTGTCTACTATGTTTTAGGGACTGCGCCAGGCACTTAGGATCCAAATACAAAGAATGAAATGATCCTCAAGGAGTTTACATTCTAAGTGGACCTTTCTTTGTATATGGGCAGCTAGGTGGCACAGTGGATAGAGTGCTGGGCCTGGAGTTAGGAAGACTTGAGTTCAAAAACAGCCTCATACAGTAGCTGTGTGACCCTGGGCACTTAACCCTGTTTGCCTCAGTTTCCTCATCTGTAAAATGAGCTGGAAAAGGCAAATGACTTCAGTATTTTTGCCAAGAAAACCCCAAATCGGGTGGTGAAGAATCAGACGTGACTAATCAACAAAAACAACTCGTACATGGAAATGAAAAATTAAAAATTGTACTTGGTACTCTATGTATGATGGAATTTTGAATTCAAATAGAATCTAGAAGTCATTTAATCCAAGGTCTTCGCTTTTTTTTCTCAGTTGGAGAAACTGGGCATAAAGAGGGTTAAGCAAGTTACATGAAATTGTAGAGAGGTTAAGTATCAAAGACAAGATTAGAATTCAGCTTCTCTGATGGCAAATCCAGTCCTCTTTCTATGAGGTTATTGTAAAAATGAATAAATATTTTTCTGAGGGCTCCATGTTAGATCAACATCCACAGCATTTCTCTGACAGCTCTTGTTTTGGAGAAATTGCAAGGAGAGGAAAGCCTGGAAATGGAGAAAGGAATATCACATTGTGAAGTATAAGGATCCTTTCTATAGTTCTCAGGGCACCTATCTACTAAAATGAACTCCATTAATTCTTCTATGCCCAAAGATTTTGAGCTCTTATAGCTACTATTCTAAGCCAGATCCCAGGGCATATGCTTGGTATTTTTCATGTCTCCTGTTGTCTCCCCTAAAGTAATTACTACCGCTCTTTGGACAACCTGATGGTCTCAGTACAACAAGCAGTGAAGCTTGGTCCAGGCATGAGAAAGTGGGCCACATTAAATTGCAGTCTTGAAAAACAGCCATAGACCTTTCAGCTCCATGCATTTTTCAAAGAAAGTAGCAAAGCCTGCCAGATGGAAAGAGGCTAATTTGGTGGATGGAAACATTTCTGAGTGTCATGGACTATATTCCCAACACTATAGGTTAAATTTTCCTCCATTCCTCAAAAATGTATATTCCTATCTTATGACATATAACTGGCCTAAAATAACATTTTAAAATATGGTCCAGGAAGGAAAAGTCATCTTTCCATACAAGTCACTGATGTTCACAGATCAGATACTTTTCTACCTAACTCTAATTCATTTAAAAGCTTTTATAAGATGTTCCTGTCCTAAGCAAATCTTTAAATGACAGGCACAGATGTTCACATTCACTTTCAAGCATCCTCACCCTGGGCATCCACCATGGTTTGGGTCATTCTTCGAACACTTCCAAAATATTCAGCCAGGCCTGATGCCTCCTTGTGTCCCTGAGCCATCATGAGGGTCATTGGTTAATTAGATATTTGAAAAGCACCTTGGGATAAATACTATAAATAAACCTACTTCTACATTTATAGAAAAGTACATTGAAGAGAGAGTCACGGGAAAAAATCCTTGGATCTCCATACATAAGGAGACTGTGGAGGTCTGTCTTAGGTTTGGACCCTTTGTTCTTCTCCGTTGACCTTCTTCTCTTATGCCTGCATAATAAACTCTATCTAGTCTTTTACTCAGCAAATATCTATGATTGGCATTCTAAAAAATCAGGGAAAATCCCTCTGGGCTCACAAGGAAGTTCTACCACATCTGTTGTGGGAGGTGAATAAGGTTAGGGGACCATATAAATAATAGCATTTTGAGAATATGTTTGCAAAGCACTTTGCTTATATTAACACATTTGATCTTCACAACAGCCTTGGGAGGTAGATACTATTATTATCACTATTTTATTGATGATTAAACTGAGGTAGATAGACTGACTTTCTGAGGCTTACAAGCTAGCAAGTATTTGAGGCAGGATTACAAGTCAGGTCTGCCCTGACTCTTAGATCATTGCTCCTCCAAGCTATCTCCCTCCCACTACAAAGGTAGTGCAGAGGTGGGCAAGTAGGTGCATTGCATCCGGAGGCAAGAAAACCTTTCTTCAAACAAGTATATAAACTTATTGAAGAAAGTTTCTGGTTGAAATGTTATGGGGCTTCTAAACATTGATAAGAATATTACAGTGTTCACAGCTAAAGAAGCTTGGCAAGGCAAAAGAATGAAAAAATAAGATTACTGTCCCTGGGTGATTTAATTCATATTTATAAAGTATGTAATCTGTCACCAAATATCAGAGCAAAAAGGAATCTTAGAAAAAAGCTGGACAAATCCTGGTACTTCACAAATGGAGGAATGAGTTAGCGAGATGATGTGATTTGCTAAGCATCGCAGTGAGCCCGCTGTTTGTACTAGAGATTGTACTAGACCTTGGATTTGCTTAGCCTCAGAACAGGGTTCATTTTTATATTCTATACTGTCTCGTGCATGCAGTACTAGAGCAGAAAATATGATGGAGCCAAAAATAAAAAGGAGATGGTCTCTTCTCTTAAGAGATCCCTTTGAGGAGAGATGACTTCCATCTAAGATCAGCGCCCTTGTAAGTTTTTAGGGACATTTGAACACCAGCTGGGGTGTCTTGGATTCTCTGCTTTCAAAGGCAGCAACAAGAATGCTATGAATCAACTCTCTGGTCTCCATTTCTCTTTGTATGAGAGTAAAACTCCTTGAATGTTTGTCACTAATTTTAACCAAGTAAAGATGAGAAGTGCATCTGTGAACAAGATGTCTAAAAAAATTCACTGTTAAAAAATAGTGTGGCTATATGTGTATTTTTAATTACATCAACAAAAACATGAAACCCCAGAGATCAAGATTTTAGTTTCTAAACCACAGCCAATTGGATTATATCTCCAAGGTTGTTGCTTGCATGATGATACTAATATTGAAAGTTTGTGTCTTAGAAAAATTAAGTAGAGTTCTAAAAATATTTCTTAATTGGATCAATTTGGAAACCAAGGTCCTTGATGAACATATAATTTTGGCATTAGAGTTTTCAGAGTGTGTGACTATCATGCACCTGGCAGAGATGGATTGGGTCCAAGCTCGACCAGACGTTTGGTAGCAGATGGCTCCCAGCACAGTTACTCTAAACTTGGAATGTGTAAAAAGTTAAATTTTCAGAAGATGAAACTTCATCTATTATAGATAAACCTATACTGAGATTATAGAATGTCTAAGGCTACAAAATGTATAGTCTGGAAGAAAATAATAATGATCATGGCAATAATCCCTAGCATTTATATAGGGCTTTAAGGTTAGCAAAGAATCCTACATTTATTATCACATTGGATCCTCATAATAACCCTCTGATGTAGGGGTTTGAACCATTGTATAGAAGAGGAAATTGAAGCAGAGAGAAATCAAGTAACTTGCCTAGGGTTACACAGTTAGTGACTGAGGCAGCATTTGAACTCAGGTCTTCCTGGTTTTAAGTTCAGTACTCCACCAACTACACCACCAAGTTCCTTAGCAGATATTGCTGAACTAGAAATATGGAGCCGTGGGTTGTGATCTCTGCTTTAACACTGACTAGTTACAGGAAAGAAGGCACATGATCTTTCAGTAATGTTAATGACTATGGGATAGCCAAGGGCAAGGGAAATGGAAAAGAATTATTTGAAATTACCCTAATGTTGCCTGGCCATTGTTGAATGTTGCCAAGTATTACTTCCCAGCTCTATTTTTGTATAATTTTTATGGATAAATAGATATTCACGTTGTTTCCTCTGACAGAATCCAAGCTCCTTTAGGGCAAATACTGTTTCATTTTTATCATTGTATCCCTAGCACCTAACACAGCTACTGGCACATAGGAAGTGTTTAATAAAAGCTGACTGATTTATGAGCTGGTTCTTTCATGTTCCTTTTAGAACACCCCCAGTATCACAGTTCTAGAAATTATCAAGTTCTAGAAATGACAGTACTAGATTAGGACTTATTCATCTTTTCTCTTTCAAAAAACCAAACAAATAAGCAAGCAAGCAAATAAACAAACAAAAAAAACTTGTTTGATTCCCTAGCCAGTTGTCTAATTGGAAGTATAAGTTAAGAATATAACATTGTATATAGTAACAACAATACAGTTTTAAGAATTTGAGTGAATGAGTCATTTTGATTATTATAAATACCTAAATTAACTACAAAGGACCTATGAAAGAAGACACTATATGCATTCAGAGAAAGAATTGATATGTAGAAGTGTGTATAGATTGGTTTTACACATACACATGTACGATGAAATTTTTTTTCTATCCTACCGTGTTATGGAAATGCTTGTTTTATTTCTTAAATTCAGAAAAAAAGAAAAAAAATAATATTAGAACCATATTACTAATTTCAAAATTGTCCTTTGGCAAAATTATGAGGTAGACAATGTTTTGACAGACTTCTGTTTCCTTTCTTAGTTTACTTCTACTCTTTCCTTAAGGCACCTAGGAATCTCATTCTGCTCTTGGCTACCCTCAGCTGGCTAGTATAATTCTCCTCCTATATGCTTCCTAGGCATCTAGGTGGTACACTGGATAAAGTGCTAAGCCTGGAGTCAGGAAGACCTGAGTTTAAAATCAGTCTCAGACACTTGATAGCTGTGTGATCCTGAATAAGTCACTTAACCTCTATTTACCTCAGTTTCCCCAACAGTAAATGAGGATAATAACAGCACCTACTTTGCAGAGTTATTTTGAGGATCAAATGAGATAATATTTGTAAAACTCTTAGCACAGTACCTGCTGTGTGGTAGATTCTGTATATATTCTTATTCCCCTTATTCATGCTCTGCTTGGGAAACCCCACAGTAAGCATTTGTTTAATAACTTGTAACCAAATTTTTCTAAACTCCACATTGGGGGTTAATTAACCTCCCACCTGTGGATTCAGCCTTTCCCCAAATTTTGAAATCAGTCCTGTCACTACTCAGGGGAGCCCTAGGCCAGCAGCTAGTGGTTCATCAGCCTTGTTACTGGCCTCACTCTGTCCTTACATCTGGATTCTAATAATAGGGATCTAGCCTTGTTCCTTTGAAAATATGACCTTGACTTGTACCCCAGATCCAGAAACTGACCCCCTCCCTTGTCTCCATATACTCCATTTTCCCCCTTCTTATCCCTTTCCCTTCAAAGGACACACTTCCAGTCCTTCTAAGGACCGGAGTTTAGTCTCAAGCCAGATTCTTTGGACTGGTCCCCACTACCTGCTCTCAGATCTCCCTGATACCAACTGTTCAACTGTCTGGACTATTGCCTATTGTTGGCAGTTTGACACTTCCCTGATCACCTGTGCTCTAAGTTTTAGAAATGACAGTACTAGATTTGGACCTATTCATCTATTCTCTTTCAAAAAACCAACCAACAAACCAACCAAACAAAAAACTTATTTCATTCCCTAGCCAGCTGTCTAATTGGAAGTATTTGAAAATTAATTTACACTGCAGTATTAATAATTACTCTTTCCAGAGATATTACCTTTTGAAGGAGGAAGGGGTAATATATTAATTCAAAAATTATAATGACAGAACTTTAGCAATCGGCAGTTGGTTAGTAGGAGAAATGTTTTAGGATAAGTCAGATTTCAAATAATAGCATACAGGTGATTCCACCTAGGTTTAGGACTGACTTTGGCAAATTCACTCACCTGGAATCCACTGTGTGTTTCAGAACTTTTGTTTCCACTATAAGTATTCCAGTATAAGTATTCTTAGACCCCTTGTTCATGTGATCATCTATTTTTTCCCCTCAGGATTTTCCATATTTTAATTTTGTCTCCTGTCTAAAAACCTAGTAGGTTTTTCATAATATAAACATAGCCTCTTCCAGATGGTTTTGTAGATGAAGAAACTGACATTTGTGGGGGGGGGGGTGTGTGTAAAAACGAGGTCCTTAAAGTCATACAGGAAATTAGAGTGCTTTGCACATGTGGGAAATTAATTTTATTGAATAAAGGATTTCTTCATGATATGCTTCATTATTTTGGGGTCCTGGAGTATAGTCATAGGATCACAGATTTAGAACTTGGAGGGATTTTAGGAAACATTGAGCTCATCCCACTAGTTTTACAGATGAAAAAGCTGACCCAGCATGGTTAAGTATATTATTGCCCAGGGTCATCCAGATCTTAAGTGACAGGACTGAGATTGGAATATGGCTCCTCTAATGCCAAAGTCAGCAATCTTTCTACTAAATGTCGCCCTTACGTGGTCCTATTTGAAGGATGAAACCTTATGGTTACATAGCATTTCAATGTCAATAAAGCATGTCCTCATAACCTTCTTGTGAAATAAGGAAGCAGATACTGTCATCCCTATTTTGCAAATGAAGATGATAGAGTTTAGAGGTAATGTGACTTACTGAGGTCACACAGCTAGTAAATATCAGGACTAGGACTTGAATCCAGGTTTTTAAATTCCTAATCATTTAAATTTCCCAGTTATGGGAAAATAGTTTATTATTATAGTTTATTATTAGTTAATAACAGTTTATTATTAATAGTGTAAATAAATAAACTTAGCACATCTCTAATACTTCTCTGGAAGTATTTGGTCCTTCAGATTAAATTATTTCCAGAGTTGCTTTTTGCTTTGCACAGTTGTTTCAGTCATGTCCAACTCTCTGTGACCCCATCTGGGGTTTTCTTGGCAGAGACAATGGAGTGGTTTGCCATTTCCTTCTCCAGCTCATTTCACAGATGAGGAAACTGAGGCAAACAGAGTTAAATGACTTACCCAGGGTCACACAGCTAATAAGTATTTGAGGCCAGATTTGAACTCAGGAAGATAACTCATCCTGACTCTAGGCCCAGTACTCTAGCCACTGTGCCATCTTGCTGCTCTCCAAATTTGATAATAAATAGCAAAACAAGCAGATTTCCTTTTTATCACCTTTCGTCCTTTGAATAGGGGTTCCAATGATCAGGAAGAGATTCAGAGACAGGAACAATAAGAAGAAAAACCTAGGGCATGACAAATCTCTGGTGATGTTCCTGAGAATCTGATCTGCTCCCATGCGGTGGGGCAAGGTCTGGAGTGAAGCTTAACTGAGCCTGATTCTGGAAGCTTCAGCTCTTGAAGCAGCCCTAAGAAACTTCTGCAATATTTCTAGCAGGCTTACTTTGGGTCCATAGCACATTTTTAAGGGAGTGATGACTTACTAGATTTCTATGCAGCTTGGTTTTGAGAGGCAACATGGATTTGCTGATAGAAGACTGAACTTGGAGTCTGGAAGACCTAGGTTCAATTGTTGCCTTTGACACCTAGTAGTTGGCAAGCATGGGGTAGTCACTTAATTTATCCAGGCCCCCATTAAACTCTCTGACTATAAGCACCTCAAACAACTCTCTAAAAGAATGTTATTGATTGTAGAGAGTATAAGCATGGTTATTTGCATCCCTGGAAGGAGTTTCTGTGACAAGGAATCCCTCACACTGAGGGTCAAAGAAGACTATCATTAGTTTGTATTCACTTTATTGCCCCTGATTTATCCAAAATCAGCCTCTTGTGCCTTTCTCAACAAGAATAAATTGCCTCTGAAGAAACTTGACATTTTCCTGAAAAACCAAAATTTTGCACTTCCTCTGTTTTTTCTTTGAGTTATCTTAACATGGGTCAGATGAGAAACAACACAGGTTTCTGCTTCCCAAGATAAAATCCTTTAAATTTCATGTTTGGAGTCTGTACAAACTCATTTGATAAAACTCGAATAAAGGGGAAAAAAATTGCTATCTTTTAAAAAAATCCATTCGGAAAGCTAGTAAAGGTCTTCCAAAAGTAGCCCAAATGGCACATATTTCCTCTTTAAATAACCCCTTCAGAGGCATTGATTGTTTCTCAGTTCCTTTGGTACCTCCAGAAGGATGTGTAATATAAGATGAGCAAGAAGTAGCCTTCTCTAGTGAGCCCAAGCTCTGAGGCTCACACTGCTCCAGGAATTATGCCAGTTTCCAAGCTCAAGTTAAGATCTAACATCTGCCAGGCACCATGCCATCTGCAGAATGGTGTTGCTAGATTGCTGCTGGTGAGAATTAAATCTCAAAGATGGTTACAGCTAAAGCTCTGCCAGGGCTCTCATCCCGCTTTCTTTTTGGGAGGAGGAGGAGGGGAGGGAGGAGAATCTTTTGTTTGGTTGTTTCAATCTGAAGAGGAATAAGATGAGTCTGAAAATAACCATTGCTTTTTTTTTCTGTACTTGATTCAAATTGTGCCAGATCTAATCACAAACTGATACACCTGTAATTGGACATGTCAGCCAGGAAAGGACAAGGGCAGAGCAGTAACTCAATCTTTGCACCTTAGACAGCATAAACCATACTTGGAGCAAGCTACATATAACTGGCTACAGGGTAAGCTTTTAATTGGGAGAGGGGGATGAGGATAGAGCAGGGTAGAGTAGGGTGGGGTAGGGGTTGGAGCAGGAGCTGAGGCTGGTGAGGAAAGTGTTTACCTGGAAAGTGGTCCATCTGATAGTTTCCTTTTTAAGGTAATTTTTCTTGCTAAACAGGTGTCAAGCTTTATTGTTTCTATGCTGTTGAAGGACTGCAAATCTTTTAGTCCCTTCTAAATTCAGCACGCTAGGATAAATCTCTGCTCTTTCTTAGTAATAGCTCTGGCAAAAGGTGAAGAATAAAGGTGCCAATGCATTGGTACTATCATTTATCATGTCATATGTGAACTTGTTGACAGGATTCTCTTTAAACTTCCTCCCAATCAGAAAGCAAACTAGAGAAACCGCATCAGCAGAATATTCACTGAACTCAATGCTTCCAGTCCTTTTTTCACAAATTGCCCTTTCAAAAAAAGAAAAGAAAAAGAAAAAGGTATGAACCTCTACTCAGAAGGTTAACAATCCCATTTAAAAGCAACAGGAGCTTTACAATTTAAAAATTCCTTTAGGAAGCCCAAGAGCTATAAAACTGGGCGGATTAAAGATTGATGTTTATCAGCCAAGTGTTTTCTCTTGGCAAAGGAAGGCTTAGAAGGCTCAAGTTGTGACCTTTGGAAAGTCAATTTCCTTTTTGGCCTCAGTTTCCTCATCTGTACGATAAAGTGATCAGGAAAGATGGTCTCCTGGGTCCTTTTGACTGTAACAGTCTATGAGTCAATAATTCATAAACAACAACAATTTTTAAAAGCCTAAAATAGTCTCTATGAGTCAGGAAGTAGTATAGCATAGTCGAAAGAATGAATTTCTGCATTTGGAAACACAGGATTTCAATTTGAATGCTGGCTCTGGTCAAGTTGCTTAACCTTACCTGGCTTCAGTTTTCTTATCCTTAGAATGAAGACGTTAGACTAGTTTTTTTCCTCTCTTTTCTTCAGTCTCTTAATCTGTGATATAATATAATGGCAGCAAAGTGGAAATCTTCCAGAATCTTAGTGTAAGGGAGAAAAACCCCCCACTGAACTTTTAAGATAACTTGAAACACTTTGTAGCTTGGCATCTATGCTTAAAGGTGAGACACTTTCCTACTCCGCCCCTCCCCCAACTACTCCTGAGTTGTTGACTAGCACTAATGAAAGTAATAACAGTCCTGGATGGGTCAGTACAAATTCATTATCAGCTTTCTCTTTGTCCCTCAAGCTGCATGGCAATTTTTTCATCCAGAGCCTTAACTGGGAGTATTTGTACCTGGGTCAAAAAACAGGAAAGGCACCCTCAGTTGATGGGGTGGGGGCAGGGAGATGGAGCCCCTAGAACAATAGTGTCAAATAGAAGGAGCCCTGCAGGCAGCGTATTATTTTAGAAAACTACACATTAATATTATCTATTTCATATTGCATTTTTATTTACTTTGTTAAAAATTTCCCAATTACATTTTCATCTGGGTTTGGCAGGCAAATGGGCCAGCACTTAGACACATCTCTCCTGCAAGATCAGAATGATGGGGGAGAGATGGAGTGAGATTCAAAACTACAGATTGTCTAGTAGCCTCTGATCCAACCTCAGCCGATCCTGATCCAGTCTTGTCCAGCAAACAAGACTGAGAAGGAGTGGTCAAATAAGAGGAGATAACAGCAAAACCTAGCAGATTGCGGGGTAACAGGCATTTATTAAGTTCCTATGCTGTGCCAGGCACTGTGCCAAGTGCTTTATAAATATCTCATTTGATCCTCACCGCAACAGTAGGAGGTAGATGCTATTATTATCTTCATTGACAGTTGAGGAAATTTAGACAGACAGTTTATGTGACTTGCCCAAGGTTACACAACTGGTTAAATGGCTAGATTTGAATTCAGGTCTTCCTGAATGGAGCTCAACACTATTAACTGTCCACCTATCTGCCTCAAAGTGCTCAGGGGGACGAAGTAGTCAAAGTCCAAAAGCTTTGGAATGTTTAACAAGAATGAAGACTTTATAAAGTCTGTCTGGCTTATCAATTAAGAGATCCTAAGTGATTTAGGGGAGAGCAATTTCAATTGAGTAGTAAGGTCCTTGAGTCATACTGCAAAGAACTGAGAAGTGAGTGTGAAGAAAGGAAATGGCGGTCAAGTAAGACATACAACTTTTTCTTGGAATTTTATTGTGAAAAGGAGAAGAGATACAGTACAATACAGTTTGTATTTTAACTAATTTTTCTTGTTAACTAGGTGCTAGTGCAGCTGTGTCTGCCTGAAGAGATTCAACACGCTTTCCCATTCACCTATCACTTCCCTTCACCATAACCATCCTTGGATGCAAATGAGTGTGATCTTGGGGATGCTCAGGATGCCAGAGGGCTTAGGGACTTACAGTGGTCCAGCACCAACATTATCCATATGACCAACAGAAAGTGCTGGAAGGGACCCTAAATCAATTAACTGAGAAGCGTTTATTAAGTTCTTGGAGCCAAGGTAGACAGTGGGGATACAAATAAGAAGAACAAAATAATCCCTATTCTTAATAAGCTGATAGTTTAATGAGGGAGACAAGATGTCCAAAACAGAACTCATTCTTTTCTCCAAAACCCACTCTCCTTCCAAACTTCCTTGTTTCTGTCAAAAGCACCACCATTCTTCCAGTCCCTCTGGTTCTTCCCCAGATACTTTGATCAATTTGTGATGTATCAAAGCAGAGGAAAACCACTCCATACATTTCCATCATGTTGTGTATTTATTCTCCCCTCCCCAGGCCCCAGAAATCCTCCATGAAGGTCTACCAAACACATTACAGCTCTCTCTCTCTCTCTCTCCACTCTGTCTCCATCTCTCCTCTCTCTCTCACTCATTCCCCACTCTCTCTCTTGCTCTCCCCTCTCTTTCTCTCCATTTCTCCCTCCCTTTCCCTCTCTCTCCCTTCCTCTCTGTCTCTGCGTCTGTCTGTCTTTCAATATTCTGAAGTTACCAGTGTACTAATTAAGTTAGCCATCTGTTTTCTCTCCCCACTATACAATTGGCCCCTCTTACTTTTTAGTCAAATATATCCTGTGTAATGTGATTTAATCCTCTTCTTGCATGGAAGTTGTCAGTGGCAAAGACAGTGCTGCAGCTTGTATATAGCCATTGTATATCTTTCTACCACCGTTTGAGTTGTTTGCATTTTTAAGTCTGCAATTACAGGGTTATATAGATTTATAGCCATGTAACATCAACAAACATATTGGATAGAATGCCAGACCTGGAGTCAGGGAAACTCACCTTCCTGAGTTCAGATCTGGCCTCTGAGACTTACTAGCTGTGTGACCCTGGGCAAATTACTTAATCATGTTTGCCTCAGTTTCCTCATCTGTAAAATGAGCCAGAGAAGGAAAAGGCAAACCACTCCAGTGTCTTTGCCAAGAAAACCTCAAATGTGGCCACAAAGAGTCAGATGTGCCTGAAAATAACTACACATCAACAAAACAGCAGCAAAAACACTAACTGGAAGATATTGGTTTTTGTGAAAACAAGCAATTATGACATTTTTGGAACACTTTCTGGCTTTCTAACTTCAGTCAAGCTTGATTTCCTTGTCACATAGTTCTAGGCCCAGTTCACTGTCTGTATTCAGTGTTGGCCCAATATATACATATTGATATGTTAATTTTTCAGGCTGTCCATCTGGCTGGAAGGCATAATTTGTATAGCATGAATTTTCATCCACTTTGTCAGTTTAAGTGGTTATGCCACTCTTTTTCAACCAATTGAATTTCATTAAAGAAGGTTTGTACTATTCTAAGTTTTGAAGTAATTAGTGCAATGTTTTCTATGAAAAGGAGAATTTTCATAACCTCACCGTTAATAGAAAAGATATGTTTCATTTGCATTTCTTCCATGACGCTGCAGAGCATTTTGGACAAACGTATATCTGTCCTTTCACGGCAACATATGAGTAATATTCTGGTGACAAAACAACCCAATTGAACAAAGGCAGAATACTAAATCATTTAGGGAGAATCATACATTAAGCATTAAAAGTTATCTTCTAGTATTTGAACATGAAAAATTATTAGCAATGATAATGTTTGATGTATCATTATTTTTGCAATTTATAGCTAAATTCCAATTGTTCAGGGCATGATTAGTAAATTTATGAATTCTCCAGAACTTTGACTTTTCTTCATTCCTTTTTGGCCCTCTCTACTGTTTCACTGTGCCCCTCTCATTGACACCTCTAGAGATGGTGAGGGACTTAGAGTCCTCTATTCTCCATCATGTGAGCTTTAGCCCTTCCTCTTATCTTGTGCCTATTGGGCTAGTTCCCATTGATTCCCCATCCCCCACTAACTTTTCAAGGAAGGGCAATAATTAGAAATTTTAGCATTTAGCATCAAGTACAGCCATGTAAAAAATTTTCCCTCACGATTAATATGAAAATATGTTTAATATGAATGTGTAAGTAGAGCCCATATCAGATCACATGCCATCTTGGGGAGGGGCCAGGAAGGGAGGAGAACAAAATTTAAAACTCAAAATCTTGTGAAAGTGAATGTTGAAAACTAAATGTTAACTATTAAACTTTTTTTTCCTCTCTGTTTTAGCTGTCCTGAGGAGAGGAAATAAAATGAGGAGTCTTCTGACTCTCTTGATATATTCATTTAGAAGTATAGAATCTGTGCTGATATATAATGGGGTAGCATTGATAAAGTGCTAGCCTTGAAGTCAAGAAGTCCTGGGTTCAAATTCCACCTCTTATGCTTGCTGGCTATGGGCACCATAGCTCAACCTTCCTGAACCTCCCTGAGTATAATAATACCTATAGTAAGCTGTCTCTCACCCGTGGTAACCTGAGAGGCAGGAAGCATCACAGAGTGAATAAAGAACTGCCCTTGGAGTTGGGAGGACCTGTATTTAAGTATAGCTTCTGGTCTATCCTATCTGTGTGACTTTGGGCAAGTAACTTAAAATTTCAGTATACTGTGTAGCCCTCTAAACTTATTTAAAAACCTGTGCTGACTACATTGCTAGAGGGGATTTCTTCCTAGCAACCCTCTGTACCAGTGAAATCGATGGCCTCATTACTCTCTCCTGCAAAACACCACCACAACACCTTCTCCAAAAGAACCCTATCTCATAGGGTTATTAGGAGGCTCCAGTGAGATGGTGGATGTAACACATGTTAAAAACTTCACGGTGCTTCATAAAAATTAGTTATTTTCATTAACAAGTATCCAGGCCCAGTCTAGAAACTGAGCTCCAGAGTTGTGTGACTAGCGTAATGGAAAGGACCCTAGACTAGGAGTCATAAGACCTAGATTCTGATCCTGATCCCATCACTTATTAGCTGGATGCTATTTGTCTAAGAGCCTCTGAGCCTTGATTTCCTAATCTGTAAAATTCAACTTCATGGGTTGTTGTGCAGATACTCAATTAAATTCAATAATCATTCATTAAGTGCCTAGTATGTATAAGAAATGGACCTTAGCACTGAACTTACTGGGGAGATACAGGAGCACAAAATAGGCATATACAGCAATTTGAGGAGAGAGAAATAGCATTAATAACTGGAGGAATAAGGAAAGATTTTGTGACAGAGGTGGCACTCAAGATGAGTCTTGAAGGAAGGTAAGAATACAAATATGAGATACATCATATATGCTATTTGAGAGCCCTTTCAAACCTGGGCCCCTAGAAAGTGGTCCCATTATTGAGGCATTTTATAGGTTAAAACCTTTTCAAACCGTGGCTCATGAGCCTCCCATCAGTGGGTTTTTTTTCACTTTTGCCAGCCAAGTAAAGGATAAATTGCTTTAAAGTGAATTTAAGGTTGATTTTTAATCAAACAGCATGACAAATTAAGCCACAAGAAAAGATTCCATAGATGCCACACATAGGGTACACTTTACCACAGATGACCAAGACAAAGTTGGGGGAGGGCAAAAATGTAAAGAAAACGTGGCCATGGAACTTGAATGGAAGGTACACACATAACATATGTGTTTATGTCATGGAACATACTTGAATGAGGCATACATCTGGCCAGGCCACATATAGAGCTGGAGCAAATCACATGTCTCATGCTATTTAAATATGCTGTTGATGTCATTGTGCTTTTCTCTGTGGCTCTGCTGGGTACCGTATCTACTCTCAGCTGGGTACTTCTGCTGATTTTGTGGTTGCTAAGGTGCTCTCTGCTACAACATGCTGGTCTTCAGTCTTTTCAGGACCATCTGCTTCTCTTTGCTACCATCTGCTTGGGTATAGCAGCTAGTAAGCTCTCCACGGCAGGAAGGTAAGGGAGAGTAGAGGACCATAAGACCCAAACCCAGTTATGTAGTCTTCAAGAACAAACAAAATGCTCCAGGCTAAGACTATTCATTCTTTTTACTGGTCCTTTTCCTTTTCCACTTCTTACTCTTTCGGGTGGCTGCCATCTAAATTAAGGTCAGAAATCCATTTTAGTTTTTATTATACTCTCTAGGAATACAGTAATATGCTTGGGAAATATTTCTAGAGCTCCATGTTAGAAAATTGAAAAAAAAAAGCTATTTGAAGCTGTGATGGGACTTATCAGATCATGGATCTAAAGCTAGAAAGGGCCTCAAGAATTCATTTAGTCCAACTCTCTAACGAGTCTCTCCCTTCTTTAATCCATCCCTTCCTCAACTGCCAAAATGATCTTTCTAAAGTGCAAATTTGACCCTGTCGTTCCCTTTATTCAGTAAACAATAGTGACTTGCTATTACCTCTAGGATCAAATATAAAATTATTTGTTTAGAATTTAAAGCCAGTCAAAACCTGGCTTCTTTTTATCCTCTTATCTTCTTAATTTTGCTGCCCTCCAGTTTACACGGCTTTCATCATGTCTTCTTTGGACTATACTAGTAGTTTGCTAGCCATTTTATTTGCCTCCACTCTGTCCCCTATTTCTCATGTGACTGTAAAAGGAGTTTATTGATGTTACTGCCCTTTCAAAAACCTTCAGTTATTCCTTATTGTCTTTAAGATAAATTATAAATGATTCTTCTTACTATTACTCACATGTTAGATTCTATCTACCAACTCTGTCTATGCACTTCTGTTTCCTGGCTTACTACAAGACTCAACTTAAATCTCATCTTTTGCAATAGGCTTTTCCTGGTCCCTTTCCCATGCCTTTTCTCTGAGATTACTTCCCATTTACCATGTGTACACACACACACACACACACATACACACACGTATATTTTTTTACATGTTCCCTTTCCAATTAGAATGTAAGCTCCTTAAGGGTAGGGAGTATTTTTGCTTTTTTTTTGTTTCACCAATGTTTAGCACTGTGCCCAGTACATAATAAGTGCTTAATAAATGCTTGTTGATCGACTCGTATAACATCTACCTGTGTACATATTGTATATACATAGTCTATAAGCCTCTTGAGGGGTATGGTCTGCATTGTCTTTCATCTATGTGTTCCCAGGAATTTTTTTAGCACTGTGCTTAATAAAACTTTGCTCAATTCAATCGACTCCTCTCTGTGTATTGCTTACCATACCAATTTCATTCATCCAGACTGCCCCCAGACAAGACTCATGGCTGGATATGTGATTCTAAAGACCCATTTCTCTTCTGAGAACCATCAGAGAAGAGACAATGGCCTTATACTCAATTACCAACATAGCACTGTCAGCCAGATCCCTGGCCAAGGTATGACACTTGATTGGTAGACTATGACTGGCATATCTGGGATGGGTTTCTATGTTAGGTCATGATGTTTGGCATAAGGACCTCAGATCATGGACCAATAATGACAGTAAGAAGCTGGTGTGGCAGCCATTCTGCTCCTTCTCTTTGTGTTGTGATGAAATTGTTTTTGGCCTTCATGGCAAGGAAAAGCTGCAGCACAGCTACAGTACACATGAGGCAATGAGAGGCATTAACTGTTCCATCTGGTGTTTCTTAAATAGGACAAACTATTCTTGGAACTCTGTGAAGTGCCTGCTTCATCTCATAAGAGTATGAAATGACTGGGCTTCTTAGTAAGTGGAATAGGTGGAAGATGTGACATTTAAAGCTAAAAGAGAAAATAGAGACATAAGGCATAGCCAAGAGAGTTGTCTAGCAAGTGCTTCTGTTTCTAGAAAACTTTGGCTAATATGAGATGTTTTGAAAATAAGAAACAAAAACTTATTCATGATCCAAAAAAACCCCAACCAAAACAACCCTTATTTAGGAATCAGCCACTTTGTTATGTCCCTTTGATGACCCATTTGCAACTGATGAAATTCCTAGAGGAAAGGTAAATATGATATGACAATGTTACAATCATTATATGACAACTGTGAAGTATCTTTGAGTTTGTCAACATGGGAATTCCCTGTGTGGAAACTCTTCATGGTTGCTGCTTTCTTTTTTAAGAATAGCATTTAATTTTTCCAATTACATGCAAAGACAAATTTTCAAATTCTTTTTTAAATATAATTTTAAGTTCCAAATTTTTTCCTTCCCTCTATCCCCTCTATAAGACAATAAACAATTTGATATAATTATGTATGTGGAATCATGCAAACATATTTCCATATTAGTCATGTTACGAAAGAATAAACAGAACAAAAGGAAAAAATCCACAAAAAATAAATTAAAAATAATATGCTTTGATTTGCATTCAGACACCATCAGTTCTTTCTTTGGATGTGGATATAATTTTCTATCATGACTCTTTTGGAATTGTCTTGGGTCATTGTATTGCTGAGAAGAGCTAAGTCAATCTCACAGTTGATCATACAATGTTTCTGTTACCGTGTACAATGTTTTCTTGGTTCTACTATACTTTGCAACAGTTCACAGAAGTCTTTCTAGGTGTTTCTGAAATCCACCTACTTGTCATTTCTTATAGCACAATAGTATTCCATTACATTCATATACTGCAACTTGTTCAGCCATTCCCCAATTCATGCGCATCTCCTCAATTTGCATTTGTTTTGCCATGACAAAAAGAACTGCTATAAATATTTCTGTATAAGAAGGTCCTTTCACCTTTTTAATGATACCTTTGGGATATAGACCTAGCAGTAGTCTTGCTGGATCAAAGACTATGCACAGTTTAATTGCCCTTTGGGCATAGTATGGATGCTGCTTTCAAACTACATATAGTTTGAGAGTGCAACCTGAGGCTCAGAGAACTTTAATGACTGGCCTATAGTCACACAGCTAGAAAGTGTTAGACATACCAGGAAAAATTAGTCAGCAGCCAGATTTCATGCCATTAGTTCTATAATGTGTCACATAATAAAAGTTCTACCAGATATGAGCAAAAAGAAAACAAAAAAGACTTTCTTTGCCCTCTTGTCTAAGGTATTGATGAAAGGAATTAGTGATATTTTTGGATTCTGGATATCATAGAGATTTTGATGAAGTGGTAAGAAGGTCATTTCTCATTTCTTTGTCTTCTCAAGTATATGGACCATGTGCTAGCAGGACCCAAACCAATTATCAGATCAGTAGCTTTCTGATTAGGCAATATCCTGTTGTGCTCTCTGGGGAGCCATCACATCGATATAACCAAAGTGTCCAGCCTTATGGGAACGGCCACAGTAGTGATGTCACTTGACATTATGACCCAAATAATGGCCCCAATTGATAAAACTGATAAAGAGCATTAGAGATCAGCTGGCATTGGGTTGGCAAGGTAATTTGAAATCAAATTAAAATTTCTTCTATTTTCATAAAATACTACTTGTCTAATATTCCTGTGGTGACTTCCAGAGAACAGAGCAATCTAATGTTTATAGTCAGCAATGGAGTGTGCTCTATTCTATCTCTCTGTGTTATTGGAGGCATATCCAGGAATATGTCCAGGAATATGGCAAATGTCCATTATACTTTTGTTTATTTGTGCATGTAGAATAAAACTCTTAGCTTTGAAAGGGAGTCATAGGTGTTACCTGCTCCAACTACTTATTTCATACAGAAATAAAATCAACACCATCACTACATATACTGGGCACTTAATAAATATAGGCTGTTAAGGTCTTTGAAGGTAGAGCTGCTTTATTTTTGTGTCCTCAACACCTTGCATATAGTAGGCACTTAATGTTTGTTGAATTAGATTAAAATGATTTCTGACAATGACTGTTTTCAACAGTTATTGAATATCTGACCACAATGGGTTATCAAGCTTCTGGAAAAGGAACTCACTACAAGCCCTTATGTTCCATTTAATGAAAGCCGTAGTTGTTAGGAAGATCTTCGTATTGAACCAGTCTGCCTCTCGGTAACTCCTACCTATTGTCCTGCTTCTCCTCTCTGGAGCTACACAGGATACATAAAATTCCTCATCCAGAAGGCAGTCTGTAAATTTTTGAAGGCATCGATATAGATCATGTACTTCTGTCCTGTTTCTACAATTGATTTTTTTAATCTAAGTTTAGGAATTTACATTTGTCACTATTAAGTTTCAACTTGTCAGTTTGTCTCATAAATGATATACTAATAATTCTTAACTTTCTTTTAATAGTGCAATTTGAATCTTTGGAACAAAGGATTAATGCCATATCTTGCCTGTGCTTTTATTTTTTGAAACATTTAAAATTGTCCTTATGATATATTTTAATGATAATATGTCAATATTTCCTCAATCCAATAATGCTTGATCCACTAAATCATGTGACATGGCATAGGCAATGGGGTATGGTACTCGGTCCTAGGAAAACCTGGGTTCAGATCTCAACTCTGATCCTGACTGGTCTTTACAAGCCATTAAGTTCTCTGTGTTTCAGGTTATTGGTAAAGTAAGGTGGTGGGACTAAGGTGGGTTTTTAGGTTTCTTTCAGCTCTAAATATGTTATCCTATGGCCTCTCTGGGATTCATCTTCTTTCTCTGTAAAAGGAGGGGATGGTCATACTCTTATTAAGTGGATGACTCTTAAGCCCTAATATTATGATCCTATGATTCTAATATATTGTGAACATGCATTTGATAAAGCTAATTTGCACATCATGTTGTAATAGAAATGAAAACATAAAACATATCCAAAAACCTCCTTGTAACTCTAGCTTTCCTACTGAAGGCTTAAGGGCTAAAGATATTGTTCATCAAAACTCACAGCATGCCTAAGACAAATTAGGACTTTGGCCTAAACAGCTGCAGGGAACCATCTTAAACTAGAGATAGACTTGATTTGTAAAACATATTTCATGTCTAATTAAAAAAAAAATCCTCTGTCAGAATAAAATGGAATCAAAAGATGACACGTCGACGTTCTCTTCTATGGAGAAAGAATTTCTGCTGATTCCTTTAAAGACTTCCCTTAGGAAGTCTCTAAGTAGAATGTCATATGATTTCTCTCCTAGAAATAAAAAAAAGAATCCATAACTATTTTGTGAAGTTATCTTGATGAGATAACGACAATTAATAAAGTGATTTGTAGAACTGGAAATTAGGCCAGGTTTCTAGGCAACAGAACAACACTGACTGACCTTAGAGCTGGATTGATCTCTCTATTTCTTTAAAAGGGCCATCATAAACTGTGTTGAGTCACACAGGTAGCAATAGAGTAGGGTTGCCATCGATTATGAAGAATTTTCTATGGGAACCTGATATGTGATATATATCTGAGGACTGAAAAAGATAGCCACTCTTGAATATTTCATTAAGGACTCATTTTCTTGTTTTGGGCCTTCTATATGTTTTTTGCAGACTCTATTCAACTTCTACCTCCTATAATTCTGCACAGGTGTCCCTCATGTCTGCAGTGTATTTCTTTTTCACCTCTCCGTTATAGAAGCCCTAGCCTTCTTGCAAGGACAGCTTGGGTACCACTTTCTACATGATGTCTTTCCTTTATGACCCCAGGGGTTGGTACTCTTTCCTTCTTAAAGTATTATTTTGTATTCACTTTGTGTTTACATTTTGTATTTATTTCTTTGTGTACATGATAAGGAAAAACAGCATGATACGGTAGAGAGCTAGTATTGAAGCCAAGAAGATCTGGATTCAAATCTTGCCTCTAACTCCTATTAACTGCGTAACCCCAGGCAAGTCATTTAACCTGGTAACAGTCTAGGCAACTCTCTAAAACTATAAGTTGCGGCAAAGGTGCTGACTTGCACTGATAAAGGAAGTTTCCTTACCTAAAAGTTCCCTAGATTGTGGGCTGATGAAAACCAGTTTGTCTGGAAAGTCTCTAATCTCCCAGGAAGCTTGGATGCCAAGGCAATAAACCTAGAGAGTGGGCATTACTTTCTTTCTCTTGCCTCTTACTGGATTGGCATAGTGAGAGTTAAGTTTCCTACATCCCTGCTCCGAATTCCTCTTTCCTTATTAGGCAATTTAGAAAATGCTCTCACCTCACTTATTCTGACTCTATTCCCCTTTGACTGACAGTGCAGTCTTCTATTGATGCTGGCCAGCTTGGTCTAACACTCCATAAAAGTATGAGTCTCAAAGGTCCCTGGCCTTCAATTAGCATGTTAAAGGTGTTGAATGATTCCATATCCAGAATTCACCCCCCCTGCGTGATACCCTAAGCAAGGGACTAGAGGCAATAGAGACTGTTCCCTGTTGTCATCTGTTCTCCTCCTCCCCTTGTGAGTAGTAATAAAGCTTTATTAACTGTTGTTGCTGTGAAACTCTGCTGTACTTCATCTAAACTCTTCTGCACCACATAGATCAAATAAATCTTAGGTCAACTTCCTATGACTATATACATGATATTTCCCCCCAATATTACCTAAGCTCCTGCAAGTCAAAGACCCTTTTTGTCTTTGTATCTCCAGTGCCTAGCACAATGCCTACTTATTTATTCTGCCTGTTTTTTTTTAAACTGGGGCAATTAACTCTTTTTTCCTATGTAGTTTCATTTGTGATTTCTTGAAATAGAGCTCTGGAAAACCAGGCATTGATAAAACCCATTGGGATTCAAATGGAGCTACCTGACCATGCTTTAAACCCAAATCACTCTGGCCCTCACTGATTGGACAATAATAGGTTTCAGCCAAGCCTTACTTAGTCAATGTTTGGGCTTTGATGGCTCAGAGTAAGTGTAAGTAGCAATTATATCTGTT
Organism: Phalanger gymnotis; assembly: GCA_028646595.1. Taxonomy (NCBI): domain Eukaryota; kingdom Metazoa; phylum Chordata; class Mammalia; order Diprotodontia; family Phalangeridae; genus Phalanger; species Phalanger gymnotis. The sequence goes on along the minus strand of CM053622.1, from coordinate 650,949,962 downwards.
CTGGACAGAAACCCTGAGGGTCTTCCCCTCTCGATTTGATTTTTCTTTTTTTTGAGTAAATAGGCTAGGCCATCTTTTGCCTCATTTCTTACCTAGCCTTAAATCGCTGAATGGGTGTTGCTTTGGACAGACTGAGACTTGGGAAAGACCTTAGCTTAAAAAGGCCAAAGTCTCCTACAGTGTCTAGGGTCATCTCCAGTCATCCTGACCTATGTCTTGCCACTGGACTCAGATGACCCTGGAGGAGAAAGTGAGGGTGATAACTTTACACACTCCTGCCTCACTTAAATCCAATTCACTTGCAAGTCAAGACAACACCCTCTTGATGTTACAGCCCCTTTCTGAGGAGGAAGGACAAACAACAATGCCCTGAAGATAGTAAACACTTATTAAGTTCTTCTTGGTTGAACAGAATTAATTTGAATACTTTAAAGCAATTTTAAATTGTGTTATCCTTAAGTGGTAGTTTAATATGAACCGATTGAGATTATAATCATAGAATCAGCTAAGTGTAATGCAGCAATCCCTGCTCCTGGGGAGGCTGAGGCTGTTGGCTGCTTGAGTTCAGGAGTTCTGATCTGCAGGAGGTCTAAAGAAGGTCAGGTGTCCACATGTAGTCTGACATCAGTATGGTGACACTTCATGTTTGAGGTGTCACAGGTTGCCTAAGGAAGGGTGACCTGGCCCAGGTCAGAAGCAGAGGAGATCAAAGCTTCTGTGCTGACCAGTAATAGGATCAGGCTTGTTAGAGGCCACTGTACTTCCAGCCTGGAAAAGAGAGGGCAGCAGTCTAAAAAAAAAAAAAAAGAATTATAGAAAAATAGAGATACCTATAACCTACCCCGAGGTCTAGAGCTTCTAGACCTTACACTCTACTATAGGCATCAGTCATCAAAATAATTTAGAATTGTTTGAAAAATCGAAAACTAGATCAGTGGAACAAATTAGACAAGATAGAGTCAGAAGAAACAATGCAACTTAACAAGCAAGTATTTGACAAACTCCAAATCATAAATTTCTTAGGCAAGAACTCCCCATTTGATAAGAATTTCTGGGAAAACCAGAAAATAGTCTGGCAAAAATCTGACTTAGAGCAACATCCTACACTATATTCCACAATAAATTCAAAATGGATATGACCTTAATATTGATGATCATGTCATTAAAAAATTCCTCTTTCACGTTTTTGGGTAAGAGATGAATTCTAAATCAAACGAGAAATAGGCATTTGCAAAAGATAAAATGGCTAATTTTGATTATATGAAATTAAAAAGTCTCTATGCAAACAAAACTAATTCATTTAGGATAAGAAGAGAAGGGGTCGAATAAAAAAATATCAAATTTCTCAGGTAAAGTTTGATGTCTGAGATACATAAACAATTAGCATGTGGATGTATTGTCTACTTCATTAGAGTTTGAGATCCTTGAGCCCAGTCTCTTTTCACTGTACCACTTAGTTTCCTTTGACCTAAGAGGTGATACTTTCCACTGTCCCTTTGCAGAGGCAGTTAGTTAGTACATGAGCATACATGTTTTCAGATTTTTTTTTTTGATATGTGTTATTTGGTTTTGTGTCTAATTTTTTCTCTTCTTCCTCTTCTTCTTTTTAAAATTTTCTTATATGGTCTAGCTTTTTGAGAGAGGGAAGGGAGAGGAGTACAAAAGGGAATTTAAGTGATGTAAAACAAAAAACCCAATCAAATTCATTTTAAAAGGACAAAAAATAAATATACAGGACCCCAATAAAACAGTATTCCTAAACCAAAGATGGTAAAAAAAGATAGTTCATCAACCGCAGTAATAGTCATAAGTCACAATTACATTTCTCTTTCACCTTTAAGAAGTAAACAACTTTAAGGGTGTAACCTCTCTTTATCCTGACAACAATCATGGGGGTGGGGGACAATCTCATTTTATCTTCATAAACCTGGAGAATAGATGCTACTATTATTTCCATTCTATAGAGGAGGAGACTGAGGCTCAGAGAAGGTTGAATGATTTGTCTAAGGTCACACAACTAGCCAGGGTCCTTAGCAGCATTGCAGGGCGTCTTCTTGACATCAAGTCCTGCCTGTCATCCACTAAGACCTGATGCTCTCAGTACTGTCAGCCAATAAATGTACTTGAAAAATTTAGCATCCTTGAAGAACAAAGTAAAGTCATGTCCTCACTGGATAATCAAATTAAATGTTCTTTAATGATTGGGAACACTATTTGTTTGTTGGAAAATGAATTGCCATATAAGTAATTTTAAAGCATTTGTTAGGTTTTGTCATATTCAAAATATGTTTCAGAATGTTCATAAAAGGAAAAATATTTCCTGTAAGGGACGGCCTTTGTTTAGAATGTGGCAGTTTACAAGCCAGGCAGCCTGGGTGATAGTTATTAGAAGAGAGTGAGGGACAATTTTTTTTTAAGTGTAGATTTATGCAATTGTTATCCAGTTACCAGGGACTCTTCCTAACTCTTGGAAGTTCAACCCAGTGGGGCTGAGAACTATTTCCCCATCTCCGCCTCCCTTAGGCTTTCAGATCAAGAGAAGTCTCTGCCATAAGATACTAACAGTGGGGGAGCATGCTCAGAGACCAGTGACATTTTCTATGTCCACAGAAATTTAACAAGACAGCCTGAATTGTCCTAGTTTGAAAAGCAGCTGAAGCCCTCTGGCCACTGGGGGAGCAACTATAGTCACAGACTCCTGGAAGCTGGGACCACAGGCTGGAACGAGGGAGACTGCATTAAGATTTTGACCTCAGTGCTGACTGCTACCATCCAGGATTTTTGGACAAAACTTCAAACCCTGGGACTGTGGATCTTTTTTTATGTTAGTAAAATTCTTTCATTATTTCATATAATGATAAAACAAGAAAGTGAAGTTTCACTTTTTGGTTTGTACAAGAGGTAAGTGTGGTGGAAGAATACCAGGATTAATAGGCTCTGCTGCCTGGGTTACAGACCCAGCCTGCCTGACCAGTCTATTGCCATGCCTATAGTGTTTGACCTCTTGGGATCTAGACAGGTGACACTGAAGGCACTACTGGCCAGCTAGTCCAGGTATACTGATTCATCCTCCTACTTCCCCAGAAAATGGAATATTTCTCTGTAAATCCACTTACACCGTCTCCTTGGACTTCCTGGATTTTTTATGAATAATTTCTGACATTCCAAAAATCATTTTCACACACTATAACTTTTGCCAACCTTAAAGCCATGAATAATTATATTTGACATTTGAATAGTGATTCAAGGTTTGCCATGACCCTTAATACATTATCCTATTTAAGGTTCATGACAACTTTGTGACATACATGCTATTTTTATACCATTTTACATATGAGAAACTTGAGGCTTTGAAAATCACGAGAATTGGAGTAGATGAAATTCTAGTTACCAGGAAAAAATGTTCTTTAAACCATAAATTTCTCTATCATCTACTTGCTCCCTTGTCCCTGTCATGTTTCTTACTCATACAGCCATGATGGAGATTGTATTTTTGGCCAGATACCAAATTGAATTGTGGTCCACATTTCTTGGGAGCTTAACCACTCTCATAAATCGTACCCTAGCTTTTTCGAATTAATGAAAGATCTTACAGTGAGGAATTAGAGAATATTGGAGGGAAGGCATGGGAGAAGGTTCTGTTTCAACTCTACCCCAAGGGTCAGTCAGTCAGTCAACAAGTATGTATTAAGTGCAGTACTAGGTGTCAAGCACTATGCAAAGTAGCAGGGAAACAAAGAAAAGCAAAAACATGGTCCTTGCTGAGAAGCAGCTCACATTCTGAGGGTGGAGACCACATGAAATAACAGCACTCTGTCTTCTTTTTCTTCTCTCTTCTCTCTCTCCTCTCTCTGTCTCTCCTTTTCTCTCCCTCTCTCCCCCTCTCTCCTCCTCCTCTCTTCCTCCCTCCTTTTCCTCTTCTTCTTCCTCCTCCTCTTCCTTCTCCCCCCACTTCCTCCTCTTCCTCATCCCCCCACCTCCTCCTCCTTCCCCATCCCCCCACCTCCTCCTTCTTCCCCCCTCCTATCCCCCTCCTCTTCTTCTTCTCCTCTCTCAGAGCACATGGAGGAAGTAAAATATTTTTAACATTCATTTAAAAAAATTGAGTTCTGTTCAATTATACAACAAAATTTTTATTTTTTAAAAATTTTATTTTTAATTTATGGAATAAAATAAGCATTTCCATAATATAGTACAATAAAAAATCAATTGCACTTGAAAGTGCAAATCTATTATGCACAACTTGCTTTTTCTTTCAAATACACAACAAAATTATGATGTAAATTTTCTTCTTTTTTTTCTTCCCTCTCTCTCCCCAGCTCTCACTCTAGTGCTATACTAGGACTCTTATTATTGGTCTGTAGCTTTCTTTCTCTGTTTTAGCTCTTCCTGGTTTAGGTATCGGCACCATATTTGTGCCATAAATGGAATTTGGTAGGACTCCTTCTTCACCTATTCTTCCAAATAGTTTATGTAGTATTGGAATGAATTGTTCTTTAAATGTTTGGTAGAATTCACTTGTAAATCCATCTGACTATGGGGATTTTTTCTTAGGGAGTTCATTGATGGCTTGTTCAATTTATTTTTCTAAAATGGGGTTATTTAAGTATTCTATTTCCTCCATGTTCTATTTCATCTGGGGAATTTATATTTTTGTAAATATACACCCATTTTACTTAGTTATATTTATGGGCATAGACAGGGAAAATAGTTCCTAATTATTACTTTAATTTCCTTCTCATTGGTGAATTCACCCTTTTCATTTTTGATACTGATAATTTGGTTTTCTTTTTTCCTTTTAAAAATCAAATTAACCAGCGGTTTATATGTCTTATTGGTTTTTCCCCGTAAAACTAGCTCCTAGTTCTATTTATTAGCTCAATAGTTTTCTTAGTTTCAATTTTATTATTCTAACTTTTGTTTTTCAGGATTTCCAATTTGGTGCTTAATTAGGGATTTTAAATTTGTTCTTTTTCCAGTTTTTTTTAGTTGCACATCTAATTCATTGATCTGCTCTTTCCATATTTTGTTGATGTAAGAATTTAGAGAAACAAAATTTCCCCTGAGTATTGTTTTGACTGCATCCCATAAATTTTGGTATGTTGTATCATTATTGTCATTGTCTTTAGTGAAGTTATTGACTGTTTCTAAGATTTGTTCTTTGACCCACTTGTTCTTTAGGATTATTTTATTTATTATTTAGCTTCCAATTAATTTTTAATCTATTTTTCCACTGACTTTTGCTGAATGTAATTTTTATTGCATTATGATCTGGAAAACATGCATTTAATATTTCTGCCTTTGATTTTGAGGTTTTTGTGCTCTAATACATGATCAATTTTTTGTGTAGTTGCCATGTACCACTGAGAAAAAGATATATTCTTTTCTATCCCCATTCAGTTTTCTCCAGAGGTTTGTCATATCTAACTTTTCCAAAATTCTATTCACCTCCTTAACTTCTTTCTCGTTTATTTTGTGGTTAGATTTACAGTTCCAAGAGGGAAAAGTTGAGGTCTCCCACTAGCATAGTTTTGCTGTCCATTTCTTCATGTAATTCACTTAGCTTCTTTAAGAATTTGGATGGTCTACTTCTTAGAGCATATATGCTTAGTATTGATATTACTTCATTGTCTATGGTACCTTTTAGCAAGATGTAGTTTCCTTCCTTATCTCTTTTAATCATATCCATTTTTGCTTTTGCTTTTTCTGAGCTCATGATTGCTATCCCTTCTTTTTTATTTTTTGTAATTTCAGCTGAAGTGTATGTCTCTCTGCTTTAAGCATGTTTCTTGTAAACAACATATTGTAGGATTCTGGTTTTTAATCCACTGTACTGTATGCTTCTATTTTATGGGAGAGTTAATCCCATTCACATTCATAGTTCTGATAACTATGTATTTCCCTCCATCCTATTTTTTCTCCTGTTTATCCTTCTCTTTTTCCCTCCTTACCAGTGTTTGGCTTCTGACCATCCCCACCCCCAATCTGCCCTCCCTTTGTTCAGTCCCCCCACTCTTTATTTCCCTATAGGGTAATATAGAATTCTATATCCAACTGATTGTGTATGTTATTCTTTCTTTGAACCAATTCCAATAAGAGTACAGTTCAAGCAGTGCCCATAGCCCACCCTCCCATTTTCCCCTCCACTGTAATAGGTCTTTTATGACTCTTTGAGTGAAATAATTTACTCATTCTGCCTCTCCCTTTCTTCTGCTCCTGGTGTAATCCTGTTTTCTACCCCTTAATTTTTTTATGTCATGCCCACAAAATCACTTTATCCACAAAATCAGCCTTTGCCTAGGTATACTCCTTCTAACTGAACTAATAGTTCTTTAGAGGTATCATCTTCCCCTTAAGAGAAGTAAACAGTTCAGCCCCATTGAATCCCTTATGTTTCCTCTTTCTTCTTTAACTTTTTATGCTTCTCTTGAATCTTGAAATTGAAAATCAAAATTTTTGTTCAGCTCTGGTCTTTTCATCAGGAAAGCTTGAAAGCCTTCTATTTCATTGAAAGCCCATTTCCCCCCCCTTAAGGATTATGCTCAGTTTTACTAAGTAGGTGATACTTGGTTGTAGTTCTAACTCCTTTGCCTTCTAGAATATTTTATTCCATGCTCCCTACTCCTTTAACATAGAAGCTACTAAATTCTGTGCAATCCTGATTGTGCCTCCCCAATATTTGAATTTTTTTTCTTTCTAACTGCTTGTCATATTTTCTCCTTGACTTGGGAGCTCTGGAATTTGGTTATGATGTTCCTATGAGTTTTTATTCTGGTATCTCTTTGCAGAGGTGATCTGTGGATTGTTTTTTTTCAATTTCTATTTTGCTCTCTAGTTCTAGGGCAGTTTTCTTTGACAATTTCTTGAAGGATGATGCCCAAGTCCTTTTTGATCATGGCTTTCAGTAGTCCAGTGATTCTTAAATTATCTCTCCTGGATCTAATTTCCAGGTTAAATGTTTTTCAATGAGGTGTTTCATATTTTCTTCTTTTTTTTCATTCTCTTGATTTTGTTTGATTGATTCTTGATGTCTCATAGAATCATTAGCTTCCACTTGCCCAATTCTAATTTTTAAAGAGTTATTTTCTTTAGTTAGCTTTTTTTAAACCTCCTTTTCCATTTGGCCATTCCTACTTTTTAGAAAATTGTTTTCTTCAGTAATTTTGGGTACATCTATTTCCATTTTTTGTGCTTCCTTTATCAAGCTATTGCCTTTCCCCCCATGATTCTCCTGCATGATTCTCATTGCTTTTCCCATTTTTTTTCTGCCTCTCTTTTTTGATTTTTAAACTCCTTTTGGGGCTCTTCCAGGAATTCTTTTTGGCCTTGAGACCAATTCACATTTTTCTTTGAAGCTTTGCATGTAGGTCTTTTGACATTGTTGTCCTCTTTTGAGTTTGTGCTGACCTTCCCTGTCACCATAATAACTTTCTATAGTTAGGTTCTTTTTTTGTTTGTTTGTTTTTATTCTTATCTTTTCCAGCCAATTTTGTTGCTTATAAAGTTCATCTTTACTCCTGTGGTGAAAGGGGTACTATCCCAAGATTCTTGTGCCAGGGCTGCAAGCTCTGGCTGTTTGTCTGTGCTGGTGTTGCCCTGAGGCACATGGGAGACCTTTGTGTCCCTCCAGGGCTCCAGGGGTCTGGCAACTCACATGATTCTGTGCTGAAGTGGGGCAGGGAGCAAGTGGGGGAATGGCTAGTGCTGGGAGGTGCCACAGGGGTTTGGCAGCTCACCTTGTGCTACACCAAGGCATTTTGAGGGAGGAGGGGCTGGTGCTAGTGTCTTTCTGTTCTTCTGGTGTTGTACTGGGACTCAGGGCTTCCCACTGGCTTACTGAAGCAGAGACTACTGCTAGCTTGCTGGGATGCTGCCTGCCCTGGATTGAACTCCTGTTTTACTTGAGTGAGTCAGACTTTCCTGCTGATCTTTCAAGTTGTTTTGGGCTAGAAAATTGTTTCACCCCATCTTTTTTCTTGGGTTCTGCAATTGAAGAATTCATTTTGGGGCACTATTTTATAGTTGTTTGGAGGTGAATATGGGAGAGTTCATGTGATTTTCTGTTTACTTTGTCATCTTGGCTCCTGGAAGTTGCAAGAGGAATAAAATATAAAAGGACTGAAAAAACAGGAAGGAGCCAAAGAAGAAAGGGCCAAGCATAAGATTTTATATTTGATCCTAGAAGAAATCTGGCTGGAATAAATTGAGAGGTGGGAGCGGATGACATGTTAGAGATACACTGTAGGAATATCACCTTGGAAGATGAGTGGAGGACAGAATGGAGGGACTTGAGGCAGAAAGACCAACCAGAAAGTTATTGAAATAGTCCATGTGAAACTGATAAATGGTCAAAGGATATGCACAGGCAGTTTTCAAAGAAATCAAAGCTATCTATAGTCATATAAAAATGTTCTAAATCACCATGGATTAGATAAATGCAAATTAAAGTAACTTCAAGGTACCATCTCACTCCCTCTATATTGGATAATATGACAGAAAAGGAAAATGATAAATGTTGGAGGGGATGTGGTAAAACTGGGACACTAATGTACTGTTGGTCTAGTTGTGAACTGATCCAACCATTCTGGAGAGTAATTTGGAATTATGCCCAAAGGGCAATCAAACTGTGTATATCCTTTGATATCATTACTAGGTTTGAGATTTTTTTAAAAGGGAAAAAGAACTATTTGTCCAAAAAAATTTATAGCTACTCTTTTTGTGGTAGCCAAGAATTGGAAACAGAGGCTGCCTATCAATTGGGCAATGGCTGAACAACTTGTGGTATGTGATTGTAATGAAAAACTATTGCGCTATAAGAAATGACAAACAGGATGATTTCAGAAAAACCTGGAAAGACTTATGAACTGATGCAGAGTGAAGTGAGTAGAGTTAGAATAACACTGTACACAGTAGCAGAAACATTGTAGGATGAACAATTGTGAATGACTTAGCTATTTTTAGCAATACAATGATCCAAGACAATCCCAGAAGACTCAGGATGAAAAATGCTATCTGCCTCCAGTGAAAGAACTGATGGTATCTGAATAAAGATCAATGCATATTAATTCTCTCTCTCTTTCTTTCACAAAGTGACTAATATAGAAATGTTTTACATAATTGCACATTTATAACCTCTATCAGATTGCTTGCCATTTGTAATGGCAAGCAAAGTGGAATTTTTTGTTTTGCTCTCTTTTCTTTTGGAGTTCTAGTTCTTCTCAGCACTAAGGTAATCAAGTGCCTTTGAATTTGACTTGCCTTTGTTTGAATTAAGAATCTTCGATTAATCAAGAGTCTTTGATGACCTGCTTAAGTCAGAAGAAAGCCTAAGTAATATGAGTTTGAGTCACATGGTCGTGATGCCCTCTGTGGGCTTACCCTGAAGAAGTGTTTATATACTCTGAGGTTAGCATTTTGCTTTGGAGGCTCACTCATTAGAAGACTGTTCCTGTGATTTGGCCAGATGAGACTCTGAGTAGCCATTAAGGAACCCCCTGGCTTTGAAAACCCAGATGTTGTGCTTCTCTCTCTGGTAACTATGTATGTATTGCTATGGACAGAAGCCCTGTCTGCTGATTTGTGTTATTTGCTCTGTTTATATAATTTCTGCTTGTAATTTCTGTCTGTGTTTTCTCTAAAGTTCAAGGTGCTAACTTTTCCCCCTGAACTAAGTGAATGATATATGTATGTTTAATTAAAGTGAGATTGTAAACCCCTTAAAGTTACTTCCCTTAGAAAAGCAGATCAAAGAACCTGTGCTATCAGCCCTCCTGTGTGCTAGTGTTATTGGCCTTACCCCACCACAGCAGCTGCGAGCAGCATTGTTGTTACACCAGGGGAGGGAGGAAAAGAGGGATAGAATTTAAAGCTCAAAACTTAAAAAAAAAACCCAATGAATGTTAAAAATTCTTTTTACACATAATTGGGAAAAATAAAATATCATTTTTAAAAAAGAATGGTCCAGGTGAGAGGCATAACTATGTCATTCCTCTGTTCAAAATCCTTGAATACAGGTCATCATCTTCCCTGAAACTCAGTTGTTAGAGGACTGTGAGGTGGCGAAATGCCCAAGGCCAGTCAGTCAATCAAAGGTAGAACTTGAACCCAAATACTCCAGGCTAGAAGACCAGCTCTATCTAACATGCTTCCTTTTCAGTGCCATTACATTGAAAAGACAGAACAAAAATGGCTAACAGGATCAATAACCAATAAAACTCAGGAGATAATAAGAAAGTATCTAGTTGTTCCTGATGAATTCAAGGCCCATGACTCAGATGAGCTACATCTCTGGGTAATGAAAGAACTGGAAGACATGACTATTGAGCTATATCTGGAGAGAACCTAGGCAAGGAGCAATGAATTTGTGCGTCACTTTCATGGAGATGATAATTAAATCTATGTGAACTGATGAAGCCACTACATGACAGTACAGAAAAAAAGAAGAGGATGCAATAGAAAGTCTTGGGCTACATCTATGATTAGGCATGGCAAAGATTAAGATCCAGCAAAGGAGACTGAGGAGTGGCAATACAGATGAGAACCAGGAGAGAACAATGTCACAAAAACCCAGTGGGTAAAGAGTATATAGGAAAAAAAAAGATTGTCAACAATTTTAAATGTATTAGAGAAGTCAAGAAGGAAAAGAGCTGGGAAAAGGTTGTTGTGTTTGTCAACTAAAAGATCAATGCCAAATTTGGAGAGAGTATTTCAGTTGAGAAATAAGATGAGATGCCACATTGAAAACAGTTCATAAGAGAATCAAAGAAGTTCGGGCAAAAAAAAATGTGGTCTTTTTCTAGAAATTTGGTTGAGAAAGGAAGTAGAGATGAAGGACAAAATGTTGGGGGATATTAAGATCCAGTAAAGATTGTTTTTTAAGATTGGAGGAGACTTTGTTGTAGGCAGTCAGGTAGAGAGTAGTACGTAAGAGACTGAAAATAAGAGAGTGAGAGAGGGGACAATAGTGAAGATGATCTATCGGAGAAGATGGGAGGAGATAGGATCAAGGGTACACATAGAGGAGGTGGACTTGATGAGAAGGTCCACATCTTTATCAGAGAGAAAAGTAAAAGAGGAAACAGTGGAGGAAGATAGCAAGAGTTTGTCAGATGAAGAAAGGAGAGGGAACTCAGGCAAATGGCCTCGCTTGTTAGAGGAAAAAAACTTCCTAACAATTAGAACAGTACGAAAGGGAAATGAGTTCTCTCTCATTGTTGGTCTTCAATAGAGTTTAGATGACAATTTGGGGTTTGTTATAGTTGAGGCTCCTTTTGAGCACGCATTAGAGATCATGTCTGCTGAGGTCCTTACTAACTGAAATTCTGAAAAGGTGAAAGTCTCCCTGAAATTATTTGATCCAATGTTTGGCTCAGATTGGACTCCCAACAAACACATATTGAACATTTATCAAAATTTACTTAACATAGGCTCTGGGCCAGGCACTAGAGATACAAAAATAAAATCAAAACAATAACTCCTCTCAGGGAGCTTATGTTCTACTAGAGGGATATAATATATAAACAGATAAGAATGGTTTACTTATGCAAGCTTATATGAGATACAGAGCTGAAATAATGACTGTGGCAGTCAGGGAAGGTTTCATGAGATAGGATGCACCTAAACTTTTTTTTTATCAAGGAAAACTGCCCTGATAGCCGAGAATTAGAGATTCTAAATAGACACTGAAAAAAAACCCCATAGATCACACAGAGGCAAACAATTAAGAGCTTTTATAGTGGAGGGGAAAATGGAGGGTAGAGGATGGTGGGCAATGCTTTTCTTTGTTTTTTTTTTTTTTGGTAGGGCAATTGGGGTTAAGTGACTTGCCCAAGATCACACAACTAGCACATGTGTTAAGTGTCTGAAGCTGGATTTGAACTCAGGTCCTCCTGACTCCAGGGCCTGTGCTCTACTCACTGCACCACCTAGCTGTCCCAGTGGGCAATGCTTGAACCTCACTCTTATAGGGATTGGTTCAAAGAGAGAAGAATGTATATATACACATACATACATATAAACATACATAGATGGATACATATACACACTCAAATTACATATAGAAATCTATCTTATCCAATAGGGAAAGAGGAGGGTAAAGGAATAAGAGATAAAGGGGTGTTTGTGTGTGTGTGTGTGTGTGTGTGTGTGTGTGTGTGATAAAAGAGAGGGCATATTGAAAGAGGCAGTGGTCAGAAGCAAAACAGACTTTTGGGGGGGACAGGATAAAAAGAGAGTGAAGGATAGACAGAGAAATTAAGATGGAGGGAAATGTTAGTAATCATAACTGGAAATGTCAATGGGATGAGCTAACCCATAAAATGAAACCGATAGCAGAATGAAGTAGAAATCAGAATCCAACAATATATTGTATACAAAAGACACATTTGAAACAGAAAGATACACACAGAGTTAAAATAAATGGGTGGAGCAGAATCTAATATGCTTCAGCTGAAGTTAAAAAAAAAGGCAGGTATAGCAATCTTAATTTAGATTTATAGATCTAATTAATAGAGATAGATCTAATAGATCTAATTAATAGAGATAATCAGATCTAATTAAAAGAGATAATCAGAGGAACTACATTTTGCTAAAAATTACCATAGAAAATGAAATGACATAATTTTTTTTACAGCAAGTTTCTCTAATTGACTCCTCATTTCTCAAATATATAGGGAACCAAGTCACTTTCTATAAAAATAAGAGCCACCCCACAGTTGATAAATGGTTAAAGGATATGAACAGATAGTTTTCAGAAGATATCAAATCTACTTACAGTCATATGAAAAAATGCTTTAAATCACTATTGAGTAACTAAAGGCAAATTAAAACCTCACACCTTTCTAGACGGAATAAAGGAAAATAGGTACATGAATTTATTGTTGGTAGAATAGTGAACTGGTCCAACCATACTGAAGAATAATCTAGAACTATGCCCAAAGGCCTATAAAACTATGCATACCCTTTGGCTGAGCAATACCGCTACTAGGTCTATACCTCAAAGAGATCAAAGAAAGAGGAAAAGGTCATATATGAGCATGAATATTTTTAGCAGATCTTTTTGTGGTGGCAAAATTTAGAAATTGAGGAGATGCTCATCAACTGGATAATGACTGAACAAACTGTGGCATATGATTGTGATGGAGTATTATTGTGCTATAAGAAATGGTGAGGGAGGTAGTTTTAGAAAAACATGGCAAAATCTATATGAACTGAAGCAAAGTGAAGTGAGAAGAACTTGGAGATCATTGTGCACAGTAACAGCAATGCTGTAATGATGATCAACTGTGAAAGACTTGGCTACTCTGATCAATACGATGATTCAAGACAATTCCAAAGGACTCATTATGCAAAAATGCTATCTACATCCAAAGAAAGAACTGATGAACTTTGAGTGCAAATTGAAGTAAATTTTTCACTTTTTCATTGTTGTTGTTGTTATTGCCTTGTTTTGTGATATGGCTAATATAGAAACATATTTTGCATGATTTCACATGTATTATTGATATTATATTAATTGACTTCTCAGTGGGTGGGTGGGAGAGAGAGAATCTGAAACTCAAAATTTTAAAAAAGAATGTAAAAAATAAAATAAAAATTTAAAGATATAGTTTTTAAAAAAAAAGAAATTTGGAGCTAGATTGTGAATTGTCTTAAATACTAGGCTGAGGCAACTGGGAGCATGTCGAAGGATTTTGAACGGGGTAATGACATAATTATATCTGTGCCTTAGAAAGATTACTTTGGCAGCTATGTGGAAGATGGATTAGAGAGGGAAGACAGTGGAGGCAGGAATATCAAACAGGAGGGTAATATGTAACCATTATTGGAGACGCTAGGGGGTGCAGTAGATAGAGCACTGTCCCTGAGGTTAGCAGGACCTAAATTCAAATCTGGCCTTGGCACTTGACACTTACTAGCTGTGTGACCCTGGGCAAGTCACTTAATCCCGATTGCCTTGCCCCTCCAAAACACTTAATCAATGTTACACAGATAGTAATTGGCTGACTCAGGCCTTAAACTCAGGTTCTCAGAATCTAAACCCAATAAATTTTCTTTTGTGCCTAGCAAAAGAGTATGCCGACTTCTCCTTTTGGCCAAGCATCTCGGGGTTAGGAGTGAAGGAATGACTACCCTCTCTCCTCCCCCCTTAGAGGGTACCCCTGGACTCAATTTCAGCTTCTGGAGGTTGTTTGAATAAGGACTAGATTGGACTTCTTGGAGTCTTTTTCAGATGAAATGTATCTATAAACCTTCTGCAATCTATGTCTCATAATTACAAACTAGTCTTTCCAGAATGGAGAATCAGTTGTGACTTGGGAAGGTATTCTCAGTGGATGCTTCTTTCAGTGGTTTCAGACTTTAACCTGACCATGGAGTCTTTGTATATCCTTTAAGTTCCAGGAATGTTGGAGTATATTCCCTCGAACAGCTTATTTACAGAATAGTTTGATTTCTTCATCTGGTATGTTTCGGAGTTGCAACCTTGCCAGGCAGAAATTTGGGGAACAAGACTGCTGAAAACCCAGAGGGTACAGAAATGGCATATCTTTATATTATACTAAATTATCCTATTATATTGCCACAATTTGTCATCTAGTAGAATTCTCTTCCATACAGTTTTGGAAATCAAGGACAATACCCATGCTATCAATTTTCTGTATAGAAGGCAATGCATTACACACGCCTTATCTGTAGTGACTTCATCTGTAGTGTAACAATATCTGTGATGCAATGACATACCCAGGTTTTGCTTTTGTGCAAGGTATTTCCCATAAAGCAAAATTATTCTCTTGGTCCCAAATCTATATGAAGATAAAGAAAGTCAGATTTATTTATGCCAACTTATATTTGGAAGCCTTTAGTGACATTTTTGAGGGTAGATAAAGAGGGGCTTGGTTGTAGCTAACATTTGGAAACGTCTTTTCTGGGTAAGCAAACAGTTTCATTTCATGCTCTCTGGCAATGGCTTTTATTTGAGCTAAATTTTAGCTGTCAAACTCTCAATGCAGACCATGGCTTGACAGAGACTGACACCTTGTCTCCTATCTTAACAGAAGCTGTTTTGCATGGGTTATATTCATTTTCCATTATGGCTTATGACAAAAGTTGTGAATAATGTGTAAGTGCTGATACTTTAAAGGGAACAAAACAGCAAGGCCTTAGGACATGAAGTTAAATTTAAGGTTAGAACATAATAGACAGAATTTAATGTTGTTCCAGTAAAGGAAGATGGGAAAGAGGGAGAGCTAGCTTCAGAGACAGGAAGAGCTGGATTCAGTCCCTACCCTTGGCATATACTGTCTGTGCAACCATGGACAAGTCACTGAAGCTCTGAATGAGATTCTCTAAGAATAATTGTTGCAGAGGATATGCCAACATTCACTGGTAAAAGGAATTTCCTAGTCTTGGAGTTCTGTATCCTAATGTAATTACAGGTCCTGGCTCTATCTTAATTATAATCAAGGTGTCAACAAATAAAAGATTAAAATTGTTTTTATTTCTAATTAATTTTTTATCATGTCTCAATTCTTTTTAAATTTTTAAAAATTCATTTTGAACTTAAATAAAGACAAAAAAGAGAACATTTCCATGTATACAGCACAACCTAAAAAGGGGATTCACTATAAAACCATGAATTTACATTTCATACTGTTTACTTTTTTTTTCGAAAAACTTTATAAGTAGTACCCATTGTTTTATTTTTTCTTTTTTGCTTTTTTTTGGCAAGGCAGTTGGGGTTAAGTGACTTGCCTAAGGTCACACAGCTAGTACATGTGTCAAGTGTCTGAGGCTGGATTTGAACTCAGGTCCTCCTAACTCCAGGGCTGGTGCTCTACTCACTGTGCCACCTAGCTGCCCCTACTCATTGTTTTCAAAGCTACTCTGCTTCCTATGCTTCTTTCTACATTATCTTTTATTTTCTGCTGTTACTTTTTATATTTCGTCCCTCTTCCTTCCATTCCCTCCCTTCCCTTCCCTCCCTTCTCCCACCCAAGAAATGGCTACCTTTAGAAACAAATGTGTGTGTGTTTAAACACACATACGCACACATATATGTATACATATGTAAAACCATACTATACATACTTTGATTTATCAGTTCTTTCTCTGGAGGCAGATAGCATCTTTCTTCAGAGGTCCATTGTAGTTAATTTGGGTATTGATAATACTCCAAATGATTTAGTCATTCAAAGTTGTTCTTTATTACTTATTTATGGAGAAATATTCTTAGTGGATAGAGAGTCACAGTAGCAGTGTAAGAAAATTGTGGTAGAATGAATATTCCAATTGTCTATGTGTATGAGGGTATTCAATTCCTGCTTATATGCAGCCATAATCCTTCTGTTAAATACTGTTTATCCCCATTTAGGTCAGGTTTATAAATGTTCTGACTGTCTCTAAATACCTTAAAGCTGCCATTAAATTCCTAATGAGGTAGTAGGGGGAGCAAGGAGAAAGTGTTTGAATCATGTATATTAGATTCCTGTTTTTTTTTCTTCTCGGAAAGTTAAATGGTAATGAAAAGCAAAAAAAAAAAATCCGTATAGTGAAAAACCCATCAGCCTTGACCATCCAAAAAACCTTCTTTAGAGCTCAGCATTAGAATACCAAAGATATTAAATGAAAATATGTCGAGTTGAAAACTGCTTGTCTTGACCCCAAATTTGTCATATAGCAAAGTGGATAGGATGAACTCACTTTTCCACTTTTTATTTTTGTACCAGGTGATCAGAGTTCCTCTCCAATGCTGAATTCATGCCATTTGAGGAAATGTGATTTGGTTTGGGGGTTGGCTATGGGTGGAAGTGGTGGTTAAGATCAAGATCTGTAACTGGGAAAGTCTAGGCAGAGCAGGAGACATTTACCAACTAATGAGGCATATATATATAATGCATATATTTATGTTATCTTTGTAGTCATTTCTGTCAGCTGGTTTCATTAAAAGCACCAACACTGACTGACTTGCACAGCCACTTCTTACTTGTAATCTAGATTGGTGCATGATTTGCCCTCCCTCCTTTTCTGATCATACATTTCTTGGATTTTTTGGGGGGCATACTATTTGGGGAATGGATAAAGAAAAAAAACCCATATAGTGAATTGGATGTCACTTTGGGTACACAGTATCCTATTTTATTATGAGATTAAAAATATTCTACCCATGGGACTCAGCTGAAAGGTGAACTTTGTGTAGAAGCTAGTGAGTATCTTTCCACACATCCAGTGTACATTGTGTATGTCTCCATTGGCCTTTGAGTCATTGCAATTTTCATTCAAAAATTCTCTTGCACTTAGTGTGAACCTAATGTAGATTTTTTGAATTGAACTGACTGTATTGTTACATGATTTTCAATCATATCACTAAATAGAAAGGTCATGATGCTGAGAACTTTGGATTTTGTTGGTGTGGGAACCCTCTTGATTAATGCAGATCAGATCTTTTCTATAATTTAGTAGACATATCCCACAAAGTTTCCTGAGGTTCAGGGAGGTTGAGTGACTTACCTGTGATAGGTAGGAATAGTTGGAAGCAAGATTTGAACCTATGTCTTGCTGACTCTGGGTCCAGCACTTTGTCTACTACAACATGCTGATTTTCAAGAGATTATTGTAGTACAAAAGATGTTTTTGTGAGTTCCGGGAGACATTTTGGGATGAAAAGCTCAAGTGCTATACTAATAATTACAAAATTTTAGAGAGATAGGCTGATAAATATCAATCAATAAACACTTATTAAATACCTACTACTACCAGATCCTGTACTAAGTACTGAGAATACAAAGAAGGGCAAAAGATAGTCCCTGCCTTCAAGTAGCTCATAAACTAATGGAGGAGACAACATGCAAACAAGTATATACAAAAATGCTATATGTAGGATAAATAAAAAAAAACAATTAACAAAAATAAGGCATTGGAATTAAGAAGAGTTGGTAAAAGCTTCTTGAAGAAGTTGAGATTTTAGTTGGTACTTAAAGGAAGCCAGGGAGGTCAGTAGGTGGAGATGAGAAAAGAAAACATTCTAGGCATGGGGGGGGGGCAGAGAGAATGCTCAGCATCAAGAGATGATAGATACATAAATAGATCAATAGATGATAGATAGATAGGTAGATAGATAGATTCTTCCTTCTTTGGATGAGAAATTTGTTGGAATGTCAAAAAACAATCTAGGAATAAGGAATTCTTTGTCTTCACTGAAAATTCCCTAAAGAATGGTGTGGTACCATGGAAAAAACAGTGGATTCAAGATCCAAGGACTGGGTTTGAAAATAAAGCATCATAGCAAATAATACCTTGTTATTTACTACCTATATTACTGAGACAAGTCACCAAACCTCTCTGGTTATCAGTTTCTGCATCCTTAAAATGTGGGAATTAGATTAGATGTTCTCTAAGGTCCCTTCCAGTTCTAAATAGACCATTTAAGTTCACCTTTTTTGATTAAGCACAAATTGCCAAATAAAAAGTGACAATTTTAAAATATCTTCAAGTCCTTGGATACAAAACACTGGGCATGTAGAGATATATATGGTGCCTTTTGCACATTGTATGGCTACCACCTCTATCCCATAGCTGGAATATTTCTGATCAAATAATCAAATTAGGGGTCTTTTTGCATTTAAAGTAGTATTTCATTCATTCTATGGTTCTGTTCTTATTTGTTCTATATTTTCTACATCACAACGTTATTAAGCAGAAAATGAAGCATGCCTTTCTTTAAGTCTTCTTTCTCCCAGTAGCAGTTTACCCTGTAGGAAAAACAAAACAAAACAAAACTACCTAAGCAAATTCACCAAGTGGGTTAATGAAAATCATTCTCTTTCAGCCTTGATTTTTTTTTAATCCTTTCTCAGTGGGTTGAGGTGACTTTCAGTTTGATGTCACTGAGCTAAAGGCATGTCCAACCATTCAGATGCCATTGATTCCGCACTGCAATCAATTAGCCTTGACTTTTCAGGCCAGGGCTTTGTTCAAGAATGGAAACAACCACCATCCCACGGTTCTTTAAAATCTAATGTTCTTTGACCCATTAGCTTGTGAAGTTGTATCTCATTGTCTAAAATGGGAATTTATGTAAATGCCCCATTCCAAAAATAGATTTCAATAGCAGGTTTGTTCCCAGTTATTTAATTGTCATGTTTGTTGAAATAAAACCAATTTAATTAGACAGAATGGATAATTACAGCTGTACCTAATTTGTAGAAGCCAATCAGATTCACATTGGAAATTTTAAAGAAGATGTTGATTAGAGGCTTAAGGCTTAATGGGGTACATTGTTACAAGACAACATCAATATAACAAGGTTAAATCAAGATCTTCATAGTAAAAATACAGTTCTGGTTCTGGAGGCAGAGGATTTGAGTTGTAATGCTAGCTCATTGACTTATTACTCACGTGGCCATATAACCCCCCTGTGTGTCAGTTTCCTCATGTGTAAAACAAAGGGATTGGATTCAGTAACCGCTAAAATATTATTCAGCTATAAATATATATAGGCCTAAGATTTTTGTTGTGGTTACTTATTTTAATTAACTAGTTAATTTATATCATTTCAATTTCCAAAAAAATATAGTTTGTTGTAATGACTGGAATTCTGGGCTTGGAATCAAGAAGACTTCAGTTCAAATCACTCCTCTAACACTTACTGAACTTGTGACTCTGAGCAGGTCACTTGAATTGTATGTGTTCTACACAATTCACTAAGACTCACCTATTTACCTTACTCATAGACAGTTGCTCAGTGGAGGAACTCTCATGGAGAATCTTGGACTTTTGCACAATGCCTAGAACATAGTAAAATTTTTAATAAATATTTGTTGATTTATAAACTTGATTTTTAGATAAATAAATGCAAGAACAAATAATAAAACATAAGAATAGAATAGAAATAAGAATAGGATAGAACAAAAACTGTTTAAAGGGAGCAAATAAATAAGATGTTACTAGGTACCTGGGATGAGTTAATCACTAGCTGAGCACTGATTCAGGTTGGCTACAACAGGCCCCTTTGTCAAAAGGAGGTGAGGCATGTAGATAAATGGTTTCATTTTTGTCTCTGGATCCCCAAAGCCTGGCACAAACCCTGGTATGTAGTTGGCCCTTGATACATGTTGAATGAATAGAGAAGCTAGAATGACTGGTGAATTCTCATAAGTAAGGCCCCCACTCTAACGTAATTCTTCCAACCCCTATGCTTAATCTTATTTGCTCATCCCTAGATTAATTGCATTTCTAAGAGGATCCTGTCCCATTTAAAAAAAATACCAGAATGTAAAATAGTATCGCTACCTGTGCTACTACTCCTAGCTAGCTAGCTAGCACTTCTATAGTGCTTTAAAGCTTGCAAACCATTTTGTATATGCCCACTCATTTGATCCTTACAACCCTGTGAAGTACGTACTATTATCATTCATTTTTTACAGATGAAGAAACTGATGCTGAGAGAGGTTAAGAGACTTGTCTAGGGTCATGCAATTATCTAAAGGGGAATTTGAACTCAAAGTTTTCTTGACTTTATATCCAACACTCAATCCTTGCTGCCCATGGCCCTTCATGCGTGTGAGTTATCCAGAAGCAATCAGCTGCCCAGATTGAACTTATTTCAGTTACTTGGGATTCAATTATCCTGCATCCCAACCAAGCAGGGACTCTTACGGATGTCAGTGATATAGAGTGAAGACACAGAATAATAATGACTGCATGTATATAAACTTTTGCTCTAAGGTTTGCAAAGCACTTTACATGTTAGCTCATTTGCTCCTCACAACAACCCTGTCAAATGCTATTATTATGCCCATTTTACAGATGAGTAAAGTGAGGCACAGAGAGGTTATCTGCCTTGTTTGGAATCACAAGTTAAGTGTCTGAAATGGGATTCAAACTCAGGTTTTAGGTTGTCCTGATTCTAAGTCCTGTGCTCTAACCAATGTGCAAACTAGATATAACTATATATCTAATACACCCTCCTTTTTCATATGAGTATGCTCATGAAGCTGGTTTGCATAATATCAATAAGCCCTGTATTCAAAGGATTTACTGTGGTATTTTATTTATATTTATTTTATTTATATTTATATTCCTTGAAATCCTCACTTGATCATCACGAACATTGAATTTAATTTAGAGCACAGGTTCTTAACCTAGAGCTCATGAACTATTTTTGAAGAACATATTTCAATAACTTTATTTCAGTATAATCTGTTCCCTACATACTCCTATTTTTAAATTTTATTTTATGAATCTAAAACCATGATTCTGAGAAAGAGTCCACAGGCTCCCTGAGGCTGCCAAATGGGTCCATGACATAAAAAAATGGCACGAACCACTGTTCAAGAATTTGGGCAGGCATTTATTTGTTAAAGATTTCAGAGATTTATACCATGGAAGGGAAATAGCTTGAAAAATTTTAAGGGCAAATGTTTCAAATTGACTGTGTTGACCATATGACAATGCATTAACGCAGTCCCGCTAGACTTTCTGATTTCAAGTCATACTGTATCTCCAAATGGGACAGTGAGGGTAAGGGACCTCCAGGTAATTTATCCGACTAACCTCTTGAATGAGATTATTTAGTGTTGTTCATATAAATGTTAGACAATATTTGGTTAATACGATAATTTTACTTTTACTATATTTGAGGTCATAAAGGTGGAATGGTATATTGGATACTGGGCTGGGATTGAAGTGAGAAAGAAAAGAGCTTCAAATCCTGTTTTTGACACCAGTTATGGGATCCTGTATGTCTTAGACAACACCCTAGAATTCATTTAACATGTCTTATATGAGTTGCGATCTGCATTGATGGATAGTTTCCTACACAGAAAGTTCCCTCCACTGAGGAAACCACAGATGTTTGCAAGTAAGTAACTGTATGATTGAGGCTAAGCCATGCTTTCAAGAAATAACTAATGAGTAGGTCCAACTGCTTTTTAAGTCTGTTTTTTGTTTAATTAATGAAAATCTTGTCTTCTATCATGATGTTAGTCACTTTCTGTTTTGCTAAGGCTGGCAGAAATACATTTAATGTATCCTAAAGCTACATCACATTGTTTAAAAATAAAGGGGACTAGTATACAGCCCTGTGTTAATAGGTCCGTGTTAGGCCTTGACCTAAGGGCACTTCCAGTAGTGGTTTGCATGCCAAGGGAAGATCCCTCACTGTCTGGGCCCTCAGTCTTCCTGGGCCATCTCCTATGCCACATGCCAGGTAATATAACCCATCTCCCACCTCTGTGTTGATCTGCCTCAGGACCATCTCCAGGGCTGGGTTGTGCCCTCTGAAGGCAAGATGTCTTCCCTCTCCTCTTCCCTCTCTAGTTCTCAGTACATAGTAGGTACTTGATAAATAGCCTACCAATGTTTATTGAATTGACTTGTGCCCTACTAATGCTTAGAAAAGCTTCCAAAAGCAGAATAACTATTGTTTTTAAACGTTTTTGTTGTTTTTAATCTGAAAAGGGACATGTTTGAGTATAAAAGGAGTAAAACACAAATACACAATAGGCCTTCAATAGGGAATTGTTGATTGATTTGATGTGTCTCTATCATCGAAACCTGTTGTACAGGGGCCAGTCATCAGATTATTTCTTTCCTTCTTCATGATATGGTAGAAAGTGTTGAACTGTGAGCCAGAAGATCTTGGTCTGAGGCATATCTACTCCTAATTAGCTACATGACTGGAATAAAGAAGCAATCTCCAAGGAGGAAAATGTACACATGACACACATTTAAATTAAATATGCATAAGTATCATTTTCTCCATCTCTCTTAAGTCTAGACAACAAAAAGGAAACAGTAATCAAGTCCTTATTTGTCTCAGGAGGTAGTTAGTATTTTCTTCTCCATCAATGAAGATCTTCAAGGCAAGGCTTATGGTCACTTCTTGTTCTTGGTTCTTGTAAAGGGGATTCTTGGAAAGGGTGGATGAAATAGCTGAATAGATTTTGCTACACTTTTGGGGGTACGCACTTACATATGTGCATGTTATGCATGTTGTTTCCCTTTTGTAGAATGTCATTTCTTTAAGGAAAAATTTCTTTCGTGCTTGTCTTTGTATCACCAGTGTGAAACACAATGCCTGGCGCATAGGACCCTTTTTGATCGACTGAGTAATGGATAACTGCTGAGGCTCCTTCCAGACCAAAGATTCTGTGACTCAAACAGAGATTAGATGATGACTTTTCAGAAATGCCTATTGGGGAGTCATTCTTTAGGAAGAGACTAAAGTATAGTTCCCTTCCCTCTTCCTGACTCTATTGATCTGATTCAACTCCATTTGGTACACATTTATGAAGCAGATATTCTGTGAAAAGTTTTGTGCCAGGCGATGAGATAAAATACAAGGTTCAGATAAGATATGGCCCTTGCCTTCATGGAGTTTATAATCTAGCAAGAAATTGATTCATATACACGTTCACAAATAGCTATATTACCAAATAATGCAAGAGTACCAAGGAGGATGGAAGCAGCATGCTGTTTGAGGTATGAGAAGAAGGTCTTTATAGATTGGAGATAATGATTTTATAATATCATACCAGGCAAAAATGTAAATGTCCCAAATTTTAAAAAATTCTAGTTAATAAAGTTCTTTAGTCTTTAAAGAAAATGAAGGGCAACCTGACTTTCTCTTCTTGGAAGGAATGGATCCAAATATTTGTGCTGAGATGTCCTTTTCTCTTATTTTGACTGACTGTATTACTAGAGATAGAATCAGCACATGCAGTGTGTGTGTGTGTGTGTGTGTGTGTGTGTGTGTGTGTGTGTGTGTGTGTGTTTTATGTATACTTACGCTATTATTGATCTGGGTCTGAGGCAGAAATGCCTGTGAGGCTAAAATAAAATTTTAGATCAATAACTTCAGAATCTTAGGTTGTAAATAAAAGGTTTGCCTGGGGTTGAGGAGGAGAATAGAAGAGGCATAGAAACTTTTGTGTAAATGGCAGGAAGCATATGGGAAGAACATCTGTTCCTTTATTAGCTAATGCAAAGTTCTATCTCTCATTACTGCTCTTCTCCTGAGCCAGACCTAGTGTCTTGGGTAAATTCACCCCTCATGACTTGTTTTTGCCCCTTTGCTTCAAACCCCCCCACCCCAGGTTTAATATGTAAGCAATATGTACTTACAACACACATAGATAAGAAGTTACTCTAGGAAGGAAGGCGCTAGCATTAGGACATTGGGAAGACCTCCTTGTGAAGGTAACATTTGAACTAGAGGCCAGGCAAACCAGGAAGTAAAAGTGAAGGGGCAGAACATTCTAGAGGTGGGTGACAGCTAGTGAAAAAGCACATTGTCAAGAAGCGACGTGTTTTCTGGGAGGAACAACACATTAGTCCAGCATCACTGGATTGTAGAGTGTGTATGATGAAGAAGCCTGGAGAGGTGAGGACCAACAGAAAGTCGGTGTCACTGGATTCAGTAGCTATAACCTAATTCCAAACAGGCACCTCCAGCCACAGCTGCACTGATGCCATTTAGAAAGTTGCATGCTCCACCCAATACTTATAAGTAAAAAAACATACAACGAAATGCAGTATGAGGACCCCTGCTCTAAAGGATAGAAGCTAGTTCTTATAGTTGAACATGCTGAGATTGATCAATCAATCAATCAACACATTAAGTTCCTACTACACATCAGGCACTGTGCTAAACTCTGTGGAAACAAAAAAGAGGCAAAAAACAGTACTTACCCTCAAGGAGCTCGGGGCAGGATATGTGGGGTGGGCATGTGTGTACAAATAAATATATACAAAGCAAGCTATATGTAAGACAAATAGCAAATAATTAAAAGAGGGAAAGCCCTGGAATTTAGAGTGGTTAGGGAAGGCTACCTGAAGAAGGTGAGATTTTAGTTGACAATTAAAGGAAGCCGGTTATGTAGCTCAGTGGATAGAGCTCCAAGCCTGGAGTCGGGAAGACCTGAGTTCAGATGTGACCTTAAATGTTTTCCAGCTGTGTGATCCTGGCAAGTCACTTAACTAACCCTGTTTGCTTCCGTTTCTTCATCTATAAAATGAGCTGGAGAAGGAAATGGCAAACCACTCTAGTATCTTTACCAAGAAAACCTCAAATGGGGTTTCAAATAGTCTAACATGCCTAATGTTAGCCTAACATGAAAAATGACTGAACAACCACAAAGGAAGCCAAGAAGGTCAGAAATCAGAGCAGAGGAGGGAGAACAGTTTAGGCATGGGGGACAGCCACAGGAAATGCTCAGAGCTCAGAGATGGAGAGATGGAACAGTTGGGAGGCCAGCATCACTGGATCAAAAAGTATATGTTAGGGAGTAAGGTGTAAAAGACTGGAAAGGTAAAAGTGGTCTAAGTTATAAAGCATTTTGAATGCTAAATAGAGCATTTTGTATTTGCCCTTTGAGGCAATAGGAAGTCCCTGGAGCTTTTT
>CM053622.1:650904288-650924063 GCA_028646595.1 Phalanger gymnotis | reverse complement strand
GGTTATACATGTGTAGTAATGAAAACACTTCCATAATAGTCATCTTATGAAAGACTAACTATATTTTCCTCCATCCCATCCCATCCTGTTTATTCTATTCTCTCCTTTCACCCTGTCCCTCCTCAAAAGTATTTGCTTTTGATTGCGGCCTCCCCTTATCTGCTCTCCCTTCTATCATCCCCTCTCCCCTTTAACCCCTTTCTTCCCCTACTTTCCAGGAGGATAAGATTTTCGTACCCAATTGAGTATGTATGTTATTCCCTCCTTAAGTCAATTCCAATAAGAGTAAGGTTCACTCACCTCCTTCCTCTTCCCCTCCACTGTAAAAGCTATTTCTTGCTTCTTTTATGTGAGATAATTTACCCCATTTGACCTCTCCCTTTCTCTTTTTTCTAGCACATTCCTCTCTCATCCCTTAATTTTATTTTTTAGATATCATCCCTTCATATTCAACTCACCCTGTACCCTCTGTCTATATATATTCCTTCCAAGTACCTTAATAATGAGAAAGGTTTCATCTGTCCATGTAGAAATGTAAACAGTTCAACTTTAGTAAGTCTCTTATGATTTCTCTTTCCTGTTTACCTTTTCATGCTTCTCTTGAGTCTTGTACTTGCAAGTCAAATCTTCTATTTAGCTCTGGTCTTTTCTCAAGAATGCATTAAATTCCTCTACATCATTGATTATCAATTTTTCCCCCTCATGGGTTATACTTAGCTTTGTTAGGTAGGTGATTCTTAGTTATAATCCTGGCTCCTCTAGAATATCATATTATATGCCTTCTGATCCTTTAATATAGAAGCTGCTAAATCTCATGCTCTCCTGGCTCCAGTATCGTGGCTCCACCATACTTGAATTGTTTCTTTCTGGCTGCTTGCAATATTTTCTCCTTGACCTGGGAACTCTGGAATTTGGCTATAATATTCCTAGGAGTTTTCCTTTTGGGATCTCTTTCAGGAAGCAATCAGTAGATTCTTTCCATTTCTATTTTACCCTCTGGTTCTAGGATATCAGGGCAGTTTTCCTTGATAATTTCTTGAAAGATAGTGAGTAGGCTCTTTTTTAGATCATGGCTTTCGGGTAGTCCAATAATTTTAAAGTTATCTCTCCTGGATTTATTTTCCAGGTCAGTTGTTTTTCCAATGAGATGTTTCACATTGTCTTCTATTTTTTTATCACTTTGTTTTTGTTTTATAATTAATTTCTCGATTCTCTCATAAAGTCATCAGCTTCCATTTGCTCCATTCTAATTTTTAAGCAATTATTTTCTTCAGTGAGCTTTAGACTTCCTTTACTTTTGGCCAATTCTGCTTTTTAAGGCATTCTTCTCATTAGCTTTTTGGACCTCTTTTGCCATTTGGGTTAGCCTATTTTTTAAGGTGTTATTTTCTTCAGTATTTTTTGGGTCTCTTTTAGCAAGCTGTTGACTTGTTTTTCATGATTTTCTTGCATTACTGTCATTTCTCTTCCCAATTTCTCCTCTACTTCTCTTACTTGAGTTTCAAAATCCTTTTTGAGCTCTTCCATGGCCTGACAGCATTTCATATTTTTCCTGGAGGCTTTGAATGTAGGAGTTTTGACTTTGTCTTCTTCTGGCTGTAAGTTTTGAGATCTTCCTTGTCACCAAAGTAAGATTCTATAGTCTGAGTTTTTTATTTTGTTTGCTCATTTTTCCAGCCAATTACTTGGTTTTTATTTTTAGTTCTACAGTTAGAGTTACAGCTGTGCCTGTAACATCCTAGCTATATGGCAGCTTTCTGTCTAGAATGCTGGCTTAAAGTGTTTCAAATTCCTAATTAGACTTCCAGGACTTTACTATCTCTTTTTATGCTG
The DNA here is from genome assembly GCA_028646595.1 of Phalanger gymnotis. Taxonomy (NCBI): domain Eukaryota; kingdom Metazoa; phylum Chordata; class Mammalia; order Diprotodontia; family Phalangeridae; genus Phalanger; species Phalanger gymnotis. The sequence continues at coordinate 650,922,230 of CM053622.1, read as the reverse complement.
AATTTCCATCCAGCTACATTCAAATATTCCTAGCTGTTTAGCTGAGTTTATAGTTTTCCAACTAGATTTCCAGAATACTAGAAACCTTCTGGATAGAATTATTTTTAGATTTCTAACTATATTTTTACCTTTCCAACTATGCTGTTGGTTTCTTGATGATTGTATAGGTTTCTAACTATATGTGTAAGCTCTTAAATAGATCTCCAGATGTCTAGTTATATATTTGTACGTTCCTAAAATTGATTTATATTTTTCCTTTTAAATTAAGTAATTTATTTTTGGTTTACAACATTCAATTCCACAAGCTTTTGAGTTCCAATTTTTCTACCCCTCTGTAAGACAGCATGTAATCCAATATAGACTGTACATATACATTCACATTAAACATGTTTTCACACTAGTCATGTTGCAAAGAAGAATTAAAACCAATGTAATGAACCACAAGAAAGAAGAAGCAAAACAAAAAAGAAAGAGGAAATAGTTTGCTTCGATCTGCATTTAGACTCCATAATTCTCTGGATGTGGGGAGCATTTTCCATCATGAGCCTTTCGAGTTGTCTTAATTGCTTGACTTTTTAACTTTTTGTTAAGGTAGGGCTCTGCTTCCAATGTGGAGGGTGTATTGTCCCAAACTTCAAGAGGTTTGTGCAGCTGTTTTCAGAGATACTTCTAGCGACTTTTCAGTTCTTCCAGGTGGTGCAAGCTAAGGAGAGCTGTTTACTCCTCTCCTGGTCAGTGCTCTGGTCTGTGAGTGACCACAATCCCTCTTTTCTGCCCTGGAACTGTGAGAAGGCTTCCCCCTCCATTGCTACCACAATCTCTGCTATGCTAGTGCTCCTCACCCTGGGGCTACCACCCAGCACTGAGATCTAGATCCAAGTATGGGCAAAGCAACAGAGGCCTGCCTCAGTGCCAGCAAAAAGACCCCCGTAATCTCTTTCTGACAAGTTGTTAGATCCCTTTACTGTCTGTGGGCTGAGAGCTTTTGAAGTAGCCACTGCTGCTGCTGCTGATTCAGTCACTCACAAGGCCTACTCCTGGTTTGTTGGGGCCAGGGCTGGCCTAGACTCCTCTCTCACCCAGGTCCCACAGCCCTTTCCAATTGACTTTCTAAATTGTCTTTGGCATTTGTGGGTTAAGAAGTCTGGAAACTGTCACAACTGCTGGTGATTCAGTCCCCTGAGGCTTGCTCTGGGTTTGCTGGGCCCTGGTCTGTGCTCATATGGCCTGCACTGGATTGTGTTCCTCTCTCTGCCTGGTGCAAAAGACCTTTCCTGTCTACATTCCAGGTTGTGTTGAGCTGGAGATTTGTTTCACTCTGTCTTTTTGTTGGTTCTGCTTCTCTAGAATTTGTTTAGAGTCACTTTTTACAGATATTTGGAGGGGCTTGGGGGACAGCTCTGGTGAGTCCCTGCTTTTACTCTACCTTGGTTCTGCCCCTCCCCGCCCCAAGACAACACTTTTAAAGGGGATCTGGAAAGGTGAGGGAAAGGATATAGTAGCGTGGTATGGATATAGTTGGAAAGTGGGAAGGTGGCCTGTTTCCAGCAAAAATAAACCAAAAGCTCACTTATCAGAGCAAGGAGATGGCTAGGACAGAGTCCAAGCTTGCCAAGGTGGTAGGTGAGTGGAAGGGATGAAAATAATGGCCAGAGTGTAGAGAGTATAGAGTAGGGAGGGCTAGGGAGTGAATATAAACTCTTTAGCTTGGTTTTAAAGACTCCCCCTCTCCCTGATAATCTGGACCATTCTATGTTCTTAAAAACTTTATCTCATATTACTCTGCTCAGCACACTGTGCTCTAGTCACACTGGTTATTCATTGTTCTCTCATTTTATTCTTTCCTTTCTGGCTCCTTCACACAATCCATATGTGGAACAGATTACCTTCTAGCTCCCTTCACCTTCCTTACCTCTATTTTTTAATCTGCTTTCGTGTCTCACTTGAAGTTGCCGTCTCACCATTAACATTGAATTTCTGTGGTTATGTTCTTCTTTCACTTTCCTTTCTTCATTAATATAATCAAGCAAACTCAATAGAATGCATTGGGCAGAGATTGTCTCATTTTTGTCTTTCTAGCCACAATGCTTCAGTTAGTTGTAGTAGTTGTAGTGAGTCAATGAAAGCTTCAGTTTCTCAAAGGCTATTGACCCTCATATTAGTTCCCTTCTCTCCCTTTACATCATCATGGACCCATTCAACCACCCTCACCATTTTTCATCCCTGGGCAAATGTTATATTAGCTGTCGTAGACAGATAAAAGATGGATGGACAGTCTTTCAATGTAACAACATTTTTTTTTTTTTGCTACAAAAGTACTCAGATCTCAGCAATATTACCTGTGGCAACCATGAAAACAAGACTTTAAGTAATCCTACCTTTGTTCAATCATATTTTCTTTAAATAAGATCTTTATATTGCATCCTAGCACCCTTTATAAAACATATATTTCAATTCCCTCCCTCCTTCCATACATGCCGTGACAAATTTTGAAATGTGTAACAATATATCAAATATTGGAAGCTTGGGTTAGAATGTGGGGCCAATGAGACCACCGTTGGAATTGAATCACTAAATAGTTAGCTTTACATAGGCAAATTAAGCAGCATGACTGGTTCAGGCGAGGCTTTTAGCTTTTCAGAGACAAAATGTTTTATTGCCATTTATGGCTCCATGTTAGCATAAGGGCAACAAAATGCTATTTTTTTTGCAGTCCGTGATCACTACTAGGAAGGCAGAAGGAAAATCACTTCTTGACATGCTCAATACTGCTACTAATGCATAAAGCACAGTAAGTACATGTCTTTGATTAGGAAAAAAGGGAAGGATTTATTTTTTCTTGTATGTGGAAAATAAGAAGATTTTCTTGTATGTGTATCCAAGATATATAATTTGTGGGTTTGGGGGATCCTCCTTCCCCCAGTCAAATGTTCTTCTTTAAGAAATACCTCTCTCCTCTAAACAAATGGCATATTAGGATAATACATTTGGGGTTCAGTTTAGAGACAATTGTTGTTGAATTCTTTTTCTTTTTTCTTTTCTTAAGATGGTATTTTAGAGGGCTTTCTCTCCCTTTTGAAATGATTCAGTTATCTTTCTGTAATAATGTGCTAATGGGAAATTCCAAAAATCAGTACATACTTTCTTTGTTTTCATCTAGAAAAAAACACAGGGAATGATTTCAGTTGGTATGGTTGTCTTTAAATGAGCATATATTGACTTCTTCTTCCTCCTCCCCCTAACATTTCTTTGTTAGGGCTGAGTATATTCAGTGGACTTCCTCCTTAGACACCATCAATTTCATCCCTTGGGTCTGATCCAACCACTAAGAAGGAAGTTGATTGTCTGCTTTGGGGAGGTATGTGTGTGAATAAAATCTTTTAGTTCACTTAGACCTCAATTAGTAAATTACTTTTTATACTTTTCTATATGTGGTACCCAAAATGACCCCCAAAATTAATATTATCTCTTCCAAGTCAATCAATTTCTGCCCTCCCTTCTTTTCCTTGCAGGATCAGGGGCACCTTGTTAACACAGTTCTGGGAAGGGGCTATTTGACAAAATGTACTTTCACTAACTTCCTGACTGGATTTATGGCTTGAGTAAAATATTCCAAAGTGATGCCTTGAAAAGAAGTATTAAAAGAAGCATTAACAATTGGCAAGACATTACATTATTATATCCTTTGATTTGTTGATCCCAACCCTCTTAGGTCAATTTAATTTCTTTGTGAGAACCTTGGGAGAGTCCTTTCTGAGCCTCAGATTCCACATCTGTAAAATGAGCAAATGGGACTAGATGTTCCCTAATGTCCCTTTCTACCTTCAAATCCCATGATTATATGTCTACCTTCAGTTTGTAAGCCAGAACACAAACTTTTCATAGCCACTGGCAAAGAAAATATAAGTAACTTACACATTCTGCCTGTATGATGTCATGGAAAGAGCATTAGTTTTGGAATATGAGGATCTGGTTTCAATCATCAGATTTGATTCTTGCTAGCTGCTTATGTCTTTGGGTTTTCCTGCTTCCTCATCTTTACAGTTGGCCAATCATTCAGAAATCTATGTTCTCCCCCTTTTAGTCTCCACCCATTGGGGAAAGAAAGAAAAACAAAATCTTATAACAAATATGCACAGTCAAGTGAAACAAATACCTGCATTGGTCCTGTCCTACCAAATATTTCTCATTCTGTACCCTGAGTTCATCACGCCTCTGTCAGGATGTGGGTAACATGCTTCATTGTCAGTCTTCTTGAACCGTGGGTGGTTATTACATTGTTTCACAGCTTTCGCAACTTTCAAAGTTACTTGTTTATTCAGGGAGACCTGACTTCAAATTTGACTTTAGTCAGTTGCTAGCTATTTGACCTGGGGTATCACTTAACCAGTGGGGGAGCTAGGTGGTGCAGTGGTTGGAGGTCTGGGTCTGAATTCTGGAAGACTCATCTTTCTGAGTTCAAATCTAGCCTCAGACATTTATAAAATATGTGCCCTTGGGCAAGTCACTTAACCCTGTTTGCCACAGTTCCTCATCTGTAAAGTGAGCTGGAGAAGGAAATGGCAAACCATTCCAGTATTTCTGCCAAGAAAACACCAAGTGGAGTTGGTCACAACTGATACAAGTGAACAAAAGTAATCACTTACCCTCTGTTTGTTTCAGTTCCCTCATCTGTAAAATGGGGATCATAATAGCAGCTGCCACCCGTGGTTATTTTGAAACTCAAATGAGACAATAATTGTAAAGGGTGTTGCATAGTACCTGGCACATAGTAAGCACTATATAAATTCTAGCTAGCATCATCACCATCATTATGATGGTGATGATGCAAAACGTTCTGTTTCTGCTCATTTAATCCTTCATTAGCTCATACAAGTCTTCAAAATCATTCATTTTTATGATGTTGATGTTATAATATAAATTGTTTGTTTGGTTCAGCTCCCTTCAGTTTGCCTCAGTTCATATAAGTCTTTCCATGTCTCTTTGAAATCACCTTTTTCCTCTTTTCTTACAGCATAGTAGTATACTATCACATTCATTTCCTCTGATTTGTTCAGTCATTCACCCGCTGAGATTAGTGAAAGATCTCAGGAGAAAGCAAAATGGTGCAGTGTTGGATAGATCGAAGGACTTGAATTCAGGAAGACCTGAATTCAAATCTTGCCTCAGATGCTTTGTGACTCTGAGAATGTCATTTAACCTCTTTGTGCTTCAGTTTCCTCATCTGAAAAATGGGAATAATAGTAGCACCTATTGCATAGGATTGATCAAATGAGTTAACATATATAAACACCTTGCACGTGTTAAAATGCTATGTAAATGCTAGTTGAGATATACGCATAATCATAACCAACTCAAAATATGATTGTCGTATATGAGAAGTACTGACAGATCACAAGAATTCAGATGAGGAGGACATCACTAGAAGCTGGAGGAACATCATGGAATCAAATCAACAACCATTTCTTAAATAATTACAACGTGCCAGACACTCTATTAAGAACTGGAGTATAAAAACAGAAGTGAAACAGGCTCTGGCCCCAAGGAATTTATACTTGGTTGGGGTAACAACATGAACTTTTTCCTAGTAGTATTTTTTCCTTTCCCCGCAAGAGTAGTTTAGGCTCAGGTTGTGCCTGGGTTCATTTGGTCTGGTTTCAGGTGATCTTTTTTCTCTGCTATTGGAGAATTATATAATATGGATCGATAATATCCCCTTCCATCCAATCATGAGGCTCAATTTTGCTGGAGAATACTTCCCAATTTAAATTAAAGAGAACACTGGGGAATATAAGGTCACATTGTAATATTTAGATCCACAGGTCATTGGTAAAATTAGACAAGCTACTTTGGTTGGGGTTCTTTGTCCCAGTTCATTGTGGAGCTAGAGAAATGGGTCTGTGAATTCAAATTGTAATGTAACAGCAGCTTAATGAGGGTCATCTTTGTGGGAACTTGTTTTCCTAATGTTGAGTGATAAGTGTAACCAAAGAACTCATTAAAAATGAGATTGATTACACAGGGTGAGGACAATTGATATCTGGAAGGAAGAAAAAAAAAGACTGAGACTGTTCAGACCTTTAAATGTTTGATGTATTACAACGAAAAATAGTGACGTGATAGTCACAGGAAGCTGAAACAACTTCCACTAACGTACTTTGTTAAGCGATGCTTTTATTATGTATACCATGTACTTGTTAGCACTATTTTTTGAAGACTTTTAAAGCAATCAGAGATGAACATCGTCCTCACCTCTCTAAGAATTGGTATAGGCATCTCGAAGAATTCGAATAACTAGCAAGGAAAAAAATGTCAAGATTAGCACGTGTCTCAGTGGTTTGGATGTGTGTGTATCTATTTGACTGAATCCTGAGGCTTAAAGTACCCCCACCTCCCAGAAGTGTCTTTTATGAAAAGCATGTCTATCTCATTCTCTCTATACCCAAAAAAGCCATAGGTAGAGAGGAAAATAAGGATTGTACTAATGGAAGCCAGAAGTAGAAATTCGGTAGTTTCAATGTTAATTTCAAACATATAGAAAGCCAAACTCTATAATCAAAGCCAAAAAACTGACTCTGGGGCCTTAATTAACCATCGAATGGTATCTAACAAATTAATTGCTTTATTTTTTACTTTGTAATCAGTAGATATATCTCTATGTAGACATAACAAGAGAGAAAAATAGACATTGCCCAGGCATACCCACCTTGTACAGTGATTCACCACCTGGAAATTTATAATAAACAATGGAACAAGAAAAGTAGGGAAGAAATTTGGTACGTGGTTCTGGAACACACCCATAGGAAGAAGGAGTCCAGGAACATGTTAACAAAATGTGCTTCTTTTTAAAGAATTAAATTAATTAATTATTAGTTTTCAAATTCACTTTTATAAAATTTTGAGTTCTAAATTCCCTGCTTCCTTCTCTTCCCCCCTCCCCAAGATAGCATGTAATCTGATATAGGCTATACATGTACAACCATATTAAACATATTTCCACATTAATCATGTTGTGAAAGAAAAATCAGAACAAAAGGGAAAAAATGCAAGAAAGAAAAAAACCAAAAAAGTAACAAAAAAGAGAAACTAGTATGCTTCTATCTGTATTCAGACTCCATAGTTCTTTTTCTGGAAGAGGATAGCATTTTCCATCATGAGTCACAAAATGTCCTTCTTAACTGCATGTCTCATAGCTGTCCCACTAGGCCGATAAATAATTTTCTTCCCCATCTTCTTTGAGCATTGAATATTAACTGACATTTCTATAACACTTTAAAATTAGTAACACATGTCATATGTCTTCTCATTTGAGTTTCACAACCATGTAAGGTATATATCATTGTAACTATTTTATAGATGAGGAAATTCAGGGAGGTTGAATCATCAGCTTATGGTCATACAACTAGTGAGCGTTAATTACAGATGACAGAATTAGAGATGGAAGGGAACTCTGAGGTCATCTACTCCAATTCCTAAATTTAAGAGTTGACGAAGCAGAGGCCAGGAGAGGTTAAATAACTTGCCCAGGTCACACAGTTAGTAAGTGGCAGAACCAGCATATGAGCCCAGGTTCGGTGGCTCTAAATCTAATACTCTTTCCCCTGTACCACATCCATATCCAATTTTCTATCCACTTAGCCATGCTGCCTCTGTATGAAGAAGGAAGAACAAGTGATCAGAAGCTCGATAGTCTACATAGTTATGGCTTGCATCTACTGCTTCCTTTTCTTCACAAGATGCTGGGTCGCCATTTAATAGAAAGGGTGCAGAGAGGAAGAGATCAAGAAGGAGCAGGAATGGTTGCCATGATGGAGTGTTGCAAACAACAGCTGTTGCTGTCTCTAGTTACTCTAATCTCTGTCGTCGGAGGCAAACTTCAGTCGCAGGAAATGGAAAAAAAATCTACCTGCCAAGGGCTGGTTATCGCAGCTCAGATCAGCTTCTATTCCTCTCTTGGCATGTATAAGCAGCACTCAGCTGACTAGCTCCCATTTTACAGCGGGAATCAATGGGAAACTGGACTTAATTGTACAGAAATCTGTTTCATGACCAATATTTTAGAAATCTAGCTATTCTGTAGAGTAAGGTATGCTTAATTGGTGCCCAGCCTTCCTTTTTCCTCCACTGCTGGCAAATCACATATTTAAAAGTGCACTAGGTACTCACGAACTTGTCTGGGTTTAGCAGGCCTGCTTCCTCCTGTCTTGACAAACACAACCCTTCTTATTCCTATTTGTGTTACTGGGCTGAGGAAACATGTATGAATATCTGAAGACCAAAGACAACCTAGAAAGGAAAGGAACATCTTGTTCGACATTTTAAGAGTGTTTGCATTGAAGCCTGCTTAGTTCCATTTCAGGTTGACCTCATGTTCTCAGGGTCTTTATAACATCTCCTATAGCAGAGATGCTCTGCTCGTCGTCTGCATTTAATTATTACACTCATCAATTAAGTCAAAGGAATTTAAAGCATAGAGGCCGCTAATTTAGGAACGTTGTCTGAGAGCAAACAGAAGTACACTGCATGATTAATTCTTGCTGGCATTTGTAGCATAAACTCTCAGAAAAAAAATGTCAGGTTACTTGTGACTCAGCTGATGTTCTGATCTTTGCCAGGAGAATAATCACCTTTTCATGAAGAAAATATATTGGGAACGGTGACGGCAGAAAACTTGTTTTTGTGGAGTAAGGCCTATGTAGTTATCTTTTAATAATGGAAGGGATAAAAATGAAAGATTCAATCAGTTTTGGATAGTGGGATTCAAGGACTATTCTCTCATTAATCTGATAACCATAATTAGTTTAAGCAGAAGTCTGGCTGCTCAGTATGGAAAATGGATGTAGTCATGTAAAGTATTTATCATTCTGTAAATTGCTCGTTGGTGTTGCAAGAGATTCATGTGGGGCGGTCATATTGTCTAGGGTAATTGGGTTGTCTAATGTTCCATTAGTGTTCCTCAGAAACTGGATAATCCAGATGAGTAGAATGTTCTCTTAGTCAAATATTCTGGGTATTAAAAAGTTAGCATCCATCACCAACTTTCAACACATTAGAATATCATACCATAAAATGCACTTAAAAAGTCAATACTTCAGTATACCTCAGTATTTCAAGGATCTGTAATATAAGAAGTCAGGTACTTACTGGTATCTAATAACTAACATTTATTTTATCTTATTTTTTGGTCAGGATTTGTGATTTTATCTGTGTGGGGAACTCCCTATATGAAAACTCCCTAGGTAGATAGTTATATAGAAAAAAAAAACATTTGTTAACTACTTACTGTGTAACAGGTACTATGCTAAGTGATGGGGATATAGATGCCAGCAAAAAAAAAATCAGTCCCTGCCCTCAAGGACCCTACATTCAAACGGCTGAAGATAATAAGTAGAAGGGGATGGGGTGGGGGAAAGGACAATGTAGCAGGTCAAGCTAAAAATGAGAAGTCTTGGAGAAAGAATCCAGGCATGGGGATTCTTTCTTAAAATCCTGGTTCCAGGGAATAAATCATCATTTGGGAGATGAAGGCTTCAGGGAGAAGGTTTTTTTCCAGGGAGGCAATGCCTGATGCAGCAATGATGGAGTTCTATACTTTATCTGTAACTTAGAGTCTTAGAGAGTTGTCTGGGATATTGAGAGGTTATGTGACTTGTCTAGAATCACACAGTCAAAGCGTAGTAGTGGCAAGACTTGAAACCCAAACTCCAAGTCCACCAGTCTACTACAATCACTCTGTTTCCATACATAGACAACACTAGAATAGATGAAGTGGGAGATAAAACAATAGTAATGATAGCTGAAATGAAGTAAAGCAATAGTAGTACTAATTAAAGGCAGCTAAGTGGTACAGTGACTGGGTCTGCGGTAAGGAAGACTCATTTTCCTGAGTTCAAATCTGGCCTCAGATACTTACTAGCTATGTGACCTTGGGCAAGTCACTTAACCCTGTTTGCCTCAGTTTCCTCACTTATAAAATGAGCTGGAGAAGGAAATGACAAACCTCTGCAGTGTCTCTCAAGAAAAGCTCAAATATAGACACAAAGAGTTGGATGTGCTAAAAATGACTATACAACAACAATAATAATAGCTAAAACTTTCATGTTGTAAAATGCCTTACAAATATTATCTCATTTTAGCTTCACAATCATGGGAGGTAGGTGCTATCATGATCTCCATTTTATAGATGAGGAAACAGAGACTAAATGACTTGCTCAGTGTCATTTAGGTAGTAAGTGGCTGAGGAAGGGTTTGTATTCAGGTATTCTCGATTCCAGGTCCAGTACTCTATCATCTGTGCCACCCAGCTGGCATAACAGCTATAGAATTAAAGACAGGGTTCTTGTCTTTAAGGAGTTGGTAGTCTTGTTATTTATACAGGTTGTCCCTTATACCTAAATGGTCCTCTCTTCTCACCTGTATCTCATAGACTCCTTAGCTTTATCAAAGGCTCAGATCAGCTCTTAAACCACCTCTTCCTCTATGTGGAGTCTCTTTGGATTTCCCCAATTTTTAGTGTTCTTTTCCTCCTCAAGTTACTTTGGATTTACTTCACTGGGTTTTATCTTCCCCTTAGAGTAAGTTGCTTGGGGACAGAGACTGTTTCACTTTTGACTTCATTTTGTCTGTAGTGCCTACCACAGTATCTTATACGTGAGCGGCAGTTATTAATGTTTGTTGAATTAAATTAAATCATGGGGGATAAGACTTACTTACCTGAAAAAACCAGAGAACAATACAAGATACTTTGCTGAACGTGATTTAGTCAGTCTTTGTTGGCAGAGGATCTTACCATGGTGCAGGGTTATTCACTTCAATTTCCATGTATGTAGACATCATGGTTTGAAAAGTACTTTACATACATTACCTCAGTTGTTTCTCGCAATGACCAAGTTGGGTTGATGTTATTAGCATATCACCATTTTACAGATGAAGAAACTCGAACATAGGGAGGTTAAATGACTTGCCTGGAGTCACAGAGCTACAGTCATAGAATCATTGACCTAGATTTATTTTTTTTCCCATTTAACAGTATTTTATTTTTTCCAATTACATGTAAAGATAGTTTTCAACATTTACTTTTATAAAATTTTGAGTTCCAAACTTTTTTCTCTCTTACTATTCTCCCCTCTCCCCAAGACAGCAAGCAATCCGATATAGGCTATATGTGTACACTCATATTAAACATATTTCCACATTAGTATTGACCTAGATTTAGAAGAGACCATAGAGACCATCTGGTTCAAACCCCTCATTTTAAGGAAGAGGAAACCGAGGCCCAGAGAAGTTAATCAGGTATTAAGTATTTGAGGTGGGATTTGAACCTAGATCTTCTTGACTTTAAGTCCAATACTCTCTCCAAAATGGTTCTGACATATAATGAAAGACTTGCATCAAGCTATAAAACAAGGGCAGGATTTGTCTCAAGAGAGATTCTATGGTAGCACAAAGAGTCTCATGATGTGGTTTTGGCTATCTTTGTTCTATGGACTGTGCAAACAGGAAAAAGAGATCAGGAACACAGGGGGAACCCTCAGCATTCGCAAAGTCCCAAATTTAGTGGGCTTTGGTAGAACAAGCAACAAAGAGTTTATCCTATTCTTATTAGGAGAGTATAACATTCGTCTTATCAAGAGAACAAGTCACAGATGATGTGTGACACCCATCAAACACGGCCCTAAAAAAGAAATATTTAGCACCTTCTCCATGACTGGAAGTAGAAAAGACAGTTTGCTGGGAGGTGGTATTAAACTAGAAATATCATCCTCATAGCTGCTGTGGCACAAATTCAACCACTCTCCTCTAAAATCAATTGTTCTGGGAAATAACACTGCATGGGACTGACACATAGAAGCACATTGTCACAAATAATTATAATATGCTACATTAAACGGCCTTGTAATCTATTGCTGGTATAGGGTGCTGGACGCAGCAACGTACCTCTAAAAATAGCACAGTAATGAAGTGTTTTTGTAAACAGAGCTTCATAATTTCATTCCAGGCTTTTAGAAGCCCAGTGTGAAGAGAGCCACAATGATTGCGTATTTAGAAATAGACAATAAGATGAGGGAAAATATAAATCTTATAATTTAACATGTGAAAAATGTCTTCAGAACTCTTTGAATGACTGCTTTCTAAAGAATTATAGGAAATGTAGCATTTGGACATTAGGTTGTAAGAAGTATTGACATGATCAGATTTATGGTATATGCAGATTTATCACAGTATGATGCCGATCCCAAACTCACTAGTATAGAACTCTTCGTTGCTGGAGTTCTATGCCCACAGACTCCAGCTGGCCTCCCATCCCTTATGTATATTGATCTCCAGCTTCTTGGAGGAGTACGGTGGAAAGAGTCAGAGGACCTGATTTCAAATTCTACCTCTGGGACTTATTACTTGAGTGAGATTGGACAATTCACTTAATGTCCCTTAACCTTGATTTCTTTACTTGTGAAATGAATAGGGGGCGGGGCCAAGATGGTGGAGCAAAAGCAGAGACTTGCTTGAGCTCTCCCCCAAACCCCTGCAAATGCCTGTAAAAAATGACTCTAGGGACAGCTAGGTGGTTCAGTGAGTAGAGCACCAGCCTTGGAGTCAGGAGGACCTGAGTTCAAATCCAGCCTCAGACACTTGACACACTTACTAGCTGTGTGACCTTGGGCAAGTCACTTAACCCCAATTGCCTTGCCTTCCCCGCCCCCCTGTAAAAAAAATGACTCTAAACAAATTCTAGAGCACCAGAACCCACAAAATGACAGAGTGAAACAAAACAAATTTCCAGCCCATGTAAGGTTTTGAACAGTCATTTTGGGGAATGAAATTGGAACAAAATGAAGACAGAGCAGAAAGTTTTTCAAGCATCAGTAAGATACAACTGAAACTATGTGACATGAATTTGTAGTGAGTAAGGTTAGCTAACTTTTGGGAATTGTTCCAGTGATACTCAGCTTCCCGGGAATGGAGAAAAGAAATGTGATGATTCTTATTCTCCAGAGAAAAAGATTAGAAGATTGGAAATGGAAGAATGGTAAGAAGTTGAGCAGAATAATCTATTCCCTCTTCCACGTGATAGTGCTTTAATATCTCAAAGACTGCTATACATCCTTGCTAAATCTTCAACCATTCTTCATATGATATGACTCTTTACCAATCATGCTGCTTTCCCCGGGTGTTCTTAAACTTATTAATATTCTTCCTAAAGAGTGGCACCTATAACTGTATACAATATTTTGCTTAGATTTTGGTGATACTGACAACAAGCAGTTTAACGCAATATTTTTTTTTGTTTTTTTGTTTGTTTTTGGCAGGGCAATTGGGGTTAAGTGACTTGCCCAAGGTCACACAGCTAGTAAAGTGTCAAATGTCTGAGGCCAGATTTGAACTCAGGTCCTCCTGACTCCAGGGCTGATGTTCTACTCACTGCGCCACCTAGCTACCCCAGTTTAACACAATAATGAAAGAAGTTGGATGTGAAGTTCAAGACTTTGGACATAGGTGGCACAATGCATAGACATAAAGTTAAGAAAACTTAATATCTGGTTTCAGACCTTACTAACTGTGTGATCTTGGGTAAGAAATTTAACCTGTGTCTCTCTCAATTTTATTACCTAGATAATAGGGGTAATAACAGCACCTACCTCCCAGGGTTGTGGTGAGGATCAAATGTGATAACACAAAGTACTTTACAAATATTATCACTATAGAAATACTAGTTGTGGTTGATGCTGGTGTTTGTGGTGGCTGCTGTTTTTGCTCTGCTTGCTGATGGTGTTGAAATAGTGAGGACACTGGAGTGGCGGAAATGAAGAAATGGTATGGTCAGGATCTTAGCACGGTTGCAAATGTGCTAAGGATCATGGTACGGGATCAATGGGAGAGGAAGACAACAAAAGAGTTGACCAAGTAATTGAGAAAGTGGGAGAGTAACCTGGGGATCAGTAGATGAGAGCCACAAGGATGGAAACGTTGTGGTTTCCTTGTGGTGGCTGGAAAGCCACCAGCAGGAAAAGAACAGTCCTATGTCTATAGAGCTTTAGAGTGGGTGGCATGGACTTATGAGGATATTGAGGAATGGAGATACAGTGGAGGTGCCCTTTGTATAAGGTGGCGGTAGAGAACAAAAATTATACCAGCTCTTTCCCATGTCTCTAGAAGTCACAGAAATGTAAAAAAGTGTAGTCTCTAGTGGAAAAGATTGCAAGGAAAGAATGAGGTTTCATTTAAAGCAAACAGGATGTTTAAAACAAAATAAAGTGTTGGTTGGTTCAGGAATATAGTGGAGCATCACTGTTATATGTTTACATATGTATACTCAGTATACATTTCAATCCTAGAATATTAGAACTAGAAAAGACTTTCTTTTCTAAATGAGGGAATAGACCCAGAAAGTTTAAGGATGCCAATATGGTTTCTTGAAGATTCTTAATAGCAGTTAATATTAAAGCCAGACTGGAAGTTAGGTCTTTGGATTTCTTGGCCAATGCTCTTTTCATTGAAAATTTCATGTTGTATTTGCAGTGAGGGAGCAAGACAATTGAGGATGTTGTCTCAGATTGTATTGAAAGATTTGGGAAGTTGGTGAAGGAAGATGCATATCGCTGTATGTTCAGGCTTCAAGGTGAAAATGAGGGAGAGATGGGGATAGGTCCTAAAATTTGGGTGTAACGTTTAAGTTGTATGTATGTATATTACACATATATATTAATTTATATTATTGATGCTTTTTTATTTGTGAATATGCTTTCTTTCTTGTAGATTAGAAGTTAAGTGAGAGCCAGAGCCATACTCTATTTTCATGTACCTTCATGTACCACCCTTTAACTACATGGATCCTCAATCTATGCATTGTTTGAAGGAATCAGTAACAATTTCATGTTTGACATACACAAATAGAAGAGTGACACTTTTAAGTGGATTGTGTTTTCCTTCCTTATAGGATTGATATGAGGCAAGGTCTATATACTGTGAGCTAGAATTTTCATGCTGGTCTTATAAATCAACGTAACTTAGGACTCTAAGTACCCAGATGAAAAAGATTCACCTTTTGTTGTCTTAAGTGTTTGCCTGGGAATCCTTTTTGAAACGCGTACTGGAATCTGAGATGTCTAAGATCTTTCTGAAGAGTTATTTTTAGTAGAATGTAAGCTCCTTGAGGGTAAGGACAATTTGATTTCTGTCTTTGTATTTCCAGGATGTGAGGTGGTATCTTGCACATAGCAGGTACTTAATAAGCGCTTATTTAATTGAGTTGAATTTTGTTTTGAGAAAATTGTGTCTGTGTGATCTGAATCTGCTGTAATAAATTGTTAAGAAACTGTAAAATCTTAATGAAGAATAATTTTTATGTCAGTCTAGCTCTAGGAGTAACGCCTCTATGAAAGTCAACCTGGAGTAGTAGATAGCAAACTGGTCTCAGAGTCCAGAAGACATGATTTCAAGAAATGCCTCCGACATCCGCTGATTATGGGACTTGAGACACATTTCTTAACCTCCCATCGACCCCAGGTAACTATAAGCTGCAAGCAGGTACTGATCTACTTTGGTTGAGGGAGTTTACTCCCCCAGTCAATCTCCCGTCCAAAAAAATGCCTTTAACACTTCAAGTCCAGACCATGTTTCTCATTCGGTTTCAGACAAATCTATAAAGCATTTATTCACGGTATCCAGGGTATTATAATACCCCAACACACTGAAATCGACCACGGATTTAATCCTTTGTGTCCCACAAGAGCAGCCATCTCAAGGATTTTAGGATTGTCTTTCAGCCGTGTAGATGATTTCAGCACTAATGGTAAGCAAAGTAAATGCTGATTTTTCAATTTCACATGTACTTCAAACCATTCTGCTATTTTACCTTGTAAGGTCGAGTTACGGGCTCATCTTAGAGTTGCTGCAATCTCACCTCTACCTTTGGAGTTGTGCAGTTTAGAATTAGTCCAAAATGTACTGGAACAGCTTGTTATTTCAATATGACTGTTTGTCAATCTCACTCCTTCTTACCTGGAAAGGAGAAGCTGGATTATCAGTTGGCTTTGAAACATTATATCATGGTTATGAGAAAAAAGTCTGTCTTCTGGGTTAGAATCACTTCTAACTGAGAAACTGCAGCATCTGGAAAACCAGTGTGCCCTACCTTCTTCACAAGGGAATAAGAACTGTCAATCATAAACCTTTGTCCAAAAGCGAGCATGAAATGAGAAATCCGCAACAGCCCTAGGAATCCTCTGTATAGACACCAAAAATAATGATCTTAGCAAATGCAGTGATGAGAGGGTCTTAATTGGCATATAGAGCTAAAATGGAAGGGGTGATGTCAGTATGGCCTAAACGAAGAGAAGATAGTGGCATGCCTGTCAACTTCAAGATCTCAGGAAATGTCGGCTCCTCTTCTCTTCTCTTTATGAAATGCTGTATGTCAGGACAAAGTCTGCTAAGTTCAGGCTTAGCCAAATGCTGGAAAATATCTGGTGGAAGAGGTAGGAAATGTAGGCGAGGTAATTGTGTAATGGACGAAGAACGTTTAAGGATAAAGGTTAACAGGAGATTTATCACAGCACTGTGCATGTCTTTGATGCTCAGTAAATCCTTGTTGATGGATGGATTTGACAGTGTTATTCAGTAGACCCCACAGTATATATTCAAAATCTTATCCTCATTGGCCAAAACCATTTGTCACTTGATCATCCTCTTCTCCTCGACCCTGCTTTTTTCTCTGAGCTTTTGCAAGGCTGCTCATTCTTGCTTCTCCTCCTACCTTTTTTGACATCTCTTTCTCAGTCTCTTTTGTCAGATCACCACCTGTATCCTGTCCCTAACTGTGGTATGCCCCAAGTAAATGTTCAAAAGTGGGCTTATTTACACATGACACTACTTGCCTTCATTCTATCAGTTTCTAGGGTCAAATAGCCCTGAAAGTAAGATGTAGGTATTTTCAAAACAGGCAGAATTTGACCAAGAATTGTGTTGTCAGAAAATTTTGTTTTGTCATTATCTTACTTTGTCTTTTCTATTTTGAATAAATTTAAAATAATAAACAAAATCTCTTAAATTTGCAGATCTACTTGGTTTCGGTCCCCTCTATACTTAGCAGTCTCATAAAACATACCTTAAACCTTCTCTTACTTGTCTTTAAACATTGCCAATCTCATCTTTCTTGACTAAAAACTATTTGACACTTGCTCACCCTCTCTTCATTGTTATTTTTTTCTTTTCCCAGTTTCTGTGATGCTGTTCCTTCTTGACTCTTCTCTTACCTTCTTTCTCTACCTCTCTTGCTAGATCATGGTCTGTATCTTACCCCTAACTATGAGTGTACCCTAAGTCTCTGTTCTGGGCTGTCTTCTCCATACTCTATGTCTTAATGACCTCATCAACTGCCATAATTTCACTGAATGTCTTTATATACATGATCCCCCCAAAATAATATACCCAGCTTTTGTCTCTTTTCTGAGCACTGGTCTTAAATCACTAACTTCCTAGTTGACATTTCCAAATAAATGTACCAGAGGCATATCAAATTCAACACATCCAAAACAAAACTCATTATCTTTTCCCCTAAACCCATCTCTCTTCCCAATTTCTCTCTCTCTCTGTCAAGGCCACTTTCATCTTTCCAGTCACCCAGGTTTTCCACCCAAGAACCATCCTAGATTACCCTCTTTCTCTCATTTCACATATCCAGATAGTCGACAAGTATTGTAGATTCTACCTCTACAACATCTCTTCCATCTCATGCTTTTCTCCACTACTCTGCCAGCACCCTAATTCAGACCCTTATCACCTCATAATTAGTTCTCAGCCTCATGTCTTTTTCCTTTCCTTTCCTTTCCTTTCCTTTCCTTTCCTTTCCTTTCCTTTCCTTTCCTTTCCTTTCCTTTCCTTTCCTTTCCTTTCCTTTCCTTTCCTTTCCTTTCCTTTCCTTTCCTTTCCTTTCCTTTCCTTTC
>CM053622.1:650845075-650903788 GCA_028646595.1 Phalanger gymnotis | reverse complement strand
GGCTGTATGTTTTGGTCTTCTTTGTTACCAAAGAAGGATTCCAGAGTCTGAGAGTGAATCTGGTGCGTTTTCGCTGCCTGGCCATGTTCCCAGACAACTTACTTGACCCTTGAGTTTTTCAGCATGGTGTGACTGTTTGTAGACTAAAGAGTTCTATGTTATACTCTTGGGGGGATGTGCAAGCTCTGCCTCACCAGCACTCCTCCTTCCCCAAGAACCCCCAACCCAACTGGACTTAGATTTTCAGCAGGCTCTTCACTCCTGCTCTGATCCACCACTTAATTCCTCCCACCAGGTGGGCCTGGGGCTGGAAGCAACTGCAGCTGTAGTTCTGTAGCTTCCCCACCTCTGCTGCCCCTGGGGTGGTGGCTGAACCGCAAACTCCCTGTCCCCAGCAGCTTCTCCCACTAACCTACTCTGTTGTCTTTGGTGTTTGTGGGTTGAGAAGTCTGGTAACTGCTGAGGCTCACTGATTCAGGGCGCCATGGCATGCTCTGCCCGGCTCCCTGTGGGTCCGCGCCACCCACGCTGGGCTCTGCTCCGCTCAGCTCCGCTCCCCTCTGCTCCCCTCTGCTCCCCTCTGCTCCCTGCTCCGTGCAGGATAGACCTCACCTAGAGACCATCTGGGCTGTCCTGGGCTAGAGCCCCGCCTCCCTCTGCTACCCCGTGGTTTCTGCAGTTCTAGAATTGGTTCACAGCCATTTTCCATAGGCCTTTGGAGGGACTTGATGGGGAGCTCACGCTAGTTCCTGCTTTCCAGCCACCATCTTGGCTCTGCCCCTCCAACTTATTTCTTTAGATTTAGACAAGAGGGCCCATGGTATTTTTCACTATTGTCTAAGACTGTACTATTTTATTAAATTTTCTCAGCCAGTTCAATCTTGACTTCCACTCCCTTCCCCCTTCTTTCTCTATGCTCTCATTCTTTGGAACAAACTGTAAGTTTCCTCTCTCAATTTCAGTTACTGTAGAATCTACTAGCAATATGGTTATACAGTTTTGATGATACAGAAGTTGGAGCAATGCCAGCAGACACATTAGGTTTCTTCTATCCACCCCCAACCCATAGTCTCAACTTTTCGAAATTTGGACTAGGTTCAAAAATGACAGGCAAATGAATCTTAGGGTATAGAGATTTCACATCCTCCTTGATAATTCACATCTGTTCATCTCAGAGAACAGTTTGAAAACAGCAAGATTATGTGACAGTATGTTAAGTGTGGACTACAATTCTCCATTGAAAGCTAATAAGTCATGTCCTTTTAGGATCCTACTCTGTGTTTATCCCTTACTCTTGAGAAAGAAAGCAGTTTAATAATGGACTTTAGATGGAGTACATTTATTTTACAGCCAAAGTAGGCTGATGCTAGGAGGCTTATACCAATTATAGAGCTATTAGGAAACAACTTGATAGAAGGAATCAGGATTAAATGAATATACTGACAATGGCAAAATTGTCCTCCATTTATCCAAAAGAACTTTATCAAGTTATCCTATGAATACATGACATTCACTAGTGGTCATTGGTTCCGCCACTCTTTAAAAATTCTTTCTGGTCTGAATTTGGTCCTTAGGATTCACAAAGAAGAAATAAGAATCAACTGTTTTATTTTCCTTTATAAAGGGGAAGTTAGGGGTGGGCATGGAAGTTAAATTAGCTAAAATTAACTATTTTTTGTGCTATTCTAGGGCTCTAATTAGCAATTTTGGTGGGGCTGTTGACAATAGTAGGAAAGTTAGGAAGAAGGAAGGGTTTTGAGGAAAAGATGAGTTCACTTTTAGACATATTGAGTAATTCCTTTCATGCTGTTTCTGGCATGACAATTATTAGTGATAATATGTTACAAACTTCTGCCCTCCACACACTTTCCCTTTGTTCTTTAGGTCATTTGTAACTCTGGTTCTTTAGAGGTGATTGTGTTTAATGATCTGTAACCATGTAGTACCTCCAGAGGAAAATTGGTGTTAAAGAGATGGGCTTTATATATTGACAGGCAGTTTGGGATCATTGAAAGCACTATACAGTTTCCTGAACGTGATCTAGTTTAATCTCTTTCTCTCACTGCATTTTAGACCCATCTCATTATTCATCTCCTGTGCTTGTCTGAGATATTCATATGAATGTAACAGTTTGATGAGCTGCCCATTCAGCTGCATTCATAATCTGGCTGATATGCATTTTTCATGCTTTGTTTTTCCAGGGTGGATGGTTAGTTAGACCAGGCTCTTTTGCATTACTGTGGATTTTTTCTGAGGAGGTTTTTTTTTTTTGCCTTTGGAGGCTTAATGCCATTAGCATGGTGTCATCTGCAGTTAGTAGAATCCTCACTTAAAAAATCAAACAGACCTACATCTATTACTTCATTGGGATAGGAACCTCCTAGTGAGATACTTCCTTTACCAATGCAGACCCAACCTTTGTTTGCAATTTAGATTCTTGCAAAGTCCCCTAGGACACAGAGAAGTGAAGTAGGTGTCAGAGGCATACATACCTACACATATAATTATACATGTATGTGCAATACATGTGCTTCTCATGTAGATTATGTGCATACACACAAGTTATTTAAATGTGGCTCCCAGGAAGCTTTGAAAAATATCTCTGGAATCTTGTCCATTCTTCTCCAAAAGGCTATGATTCCTGCCTTGAGGGGCACAGGAGAAATGACCACAAGGCTCTTCTGCTCTCCAGTCTCTGAGTGGGATACTGGACTAGAAGTACATGTCTTATGCCTTTATATAGTGCTGTTCTAAAGGTATGATTGGTTCAGTACAAAAAGCCACTTTCCTATCTTTCTCTTTGATGTGTTCTATTTTCATATTACATACACTTTCAGATAACTCTTACTTTGTGAGATGTCTCCTAATAAGGTAAAACAATTAAGTAAAACTAATATAACAATGACCTCATCTGAAAGGGCACACAACATTCATATTTTGTAGTATCCTTATATTAAAAAAAATAAAAACAAAAAACTAAAACCAAAATCAAAAATCTATTTTCTCTCTCTCCTACCTTCTACCCCATTAAAAAGAAAAAAAAATTGCTTGTAATAAATATGCATAATGAAGCAAAGCAAGTTTTCCTATCTCTTAAGGGGGAAGGGTCCCCCACAATCACACCCACTAGCTTCATCCTTTCTTGCCAAATCTTGTTCACACACAAGGACACAGCTCTAGTCCAGGCCCTTACCACCTCTTGCCTGTACTTTTGCAATAGCTTCCTAATTGGACTCCTGGTTTCTGATCTCTTCTCTTTCCAAAGCATTCTCTCTGCAGTTGCCAGAATAACCTTCCTAAAAGAAAGTCTGACCATGTCACTGCTCTGCTGATAAACCTTTAGTGACTTCGTATTGTCTCAAGAATAAAATAGAAACTCCTTTTTTTTTTTGACATTTAAGCCCTTTACTATCTGGCTTCAGCCTCTCTTTGCAGAGCAATTTCATATTATTCCTCTTTACCCAAACTTAGTTCCAGATAAATAGTCATACTTGCTGTTCCCTGAACACTCTTGCCCTTTTGCACTGGCTGACATGGAATTTACAGCCTTCTCACCTTCATTATTTGGAACCTTTCTTTCCAGGCTAAGGTCAGCTGCCATCTCCTATAGAAAGCCTTTCCCGATCCCCTAGTTGCTGTTAATGCTATTTTTGCCCTATCAAAGTGGAAGATACACACACACACACACACACACACACACTCACACAGGCCCGCAAGCAAAGAGTTATGTATTGTATTCTTCCAGTAGAATACAAGCATACAATAAATGCTTGTTGAATTAAATTAAACAAGATTAGAAGCTATCAGGTGATCTGTGAAACTGAACCCTATTCTTGAGCTGATGTGTTAAGGTTTTTGTCCTCTTTTTTACCCCAATAGCTATCTTTTCTGTCGCTTGACTCAGGTAAAAAAAATTGCTGGCTTTTTTTTTGCTCTGTGCTAATGTCTTTTCATTTTCCTTTTTTTTTTTTGTAAGGTGCCACTTGTAATATGTTTGTTCTTTTAGGAATTTTCCCTGTTTTGAAGTATTTTGAGAATTGGTTCCTAAATGCGTTAAAATAATTTCTCTTCCAAAAGATTGCTTTTGTTTATATATGTTCTAGTCTAGCCACTTTTCTGTTCTTGACCTCAAGTATAATTTTTGGTATTTCATATAGTGCATTCAATATTGAGGTGGTAGCATACAAAAGTGTTAGTTTATAGTATTTTTGCCTATGAAAACTATTACTGTAAAATCATATTGAATTTTGCATAAGTTTTTTTTCCAGTTGCATCTACAAATATTCTTTGGCAAATCAGGTTTAGCTATATCATATGCCAAGTTTTTTGCAGACTTTTTTTTGGCTCTTTCAAACTCCTCATTGTGGTTAGTTTTGTATCAGTAAACTTTCTCTAGGAAATGGTCAGAATCGGAGTCATTGCCTTTACTTTTATCCATTTCCCATTTTTCAGAATTGATTGTTTAAACTAGTTGGGTTAGAGCTACTATAATCCTACGAAAAGCCTTTCTTTTTTATCTTTATCTTTTCTTCTGATCTGGTATTTACCGTAACATCTGTTCTAACCAGATGGTAGTCTGACTGCAAATAGCTGATTCTGAAATGACTTCTTTGTAACTAGTTACTTCTTGTTTGTTCCATTTTTTATTGTGTTATTCAGTGTTAGTTTCATCCAGTGCCTTCTTACTTTCTTCTTCAATAAAGTATTTATAATTAACACATCTAGGATGTTTTTGAGTCCTCTCCAGCCTTTAGTGTCTTTCATTCCTTCATCAACTTAAGTTTTGCAACTTCCCCAATACCCACTTTCATGTTAACTTCACCAATGTTCAAATTATATGTGAACAATTGGGAGGATTTTTTCAACTTCCTCAAAGAATTTCTCCTACTTCAGTGTGGCAATTGTGGTTATGTTTACCAGAGTCTGTTTGCTTACATTCATTTTGAGTACTAAAAGGGGATATGTTTTTGGTTGCTTTTGGGTACATGATCATACCAATCCTTTATTCTTCTCTACAAGGAAAATCTGTGACCTATTCAGTCCTTTATCTGTAACTTATTTACATCTTCTACTTTCATGTATAGTGAGAATGTCGATATGCCTATTAATCAGTTTCTCTTAGAAGTATGTCAACTCATTGGTCCTTGAATATTTCTTGTACAAGAAGGTTCTAGTAGTTAAATACATAGTTATAAAGATTTTAAAACTTTGTTATTTTTAGGGCTTTTTACTAGGGCCGCCTTGATTGCGCATGTATAACTATATGAAATTGCTTGCTATCTCAGTGAGGGAGGGAAGGAGGAAGAGAATTTTGAATTAAAATTTTTTTTCATTTTTTTTTTGCAGGGGGGAAGGCAGGGCAATTGGGGTTAAGTGACTTGCCCAAGGTCACACAGCTAGTAAATGTGTGAAGTCTCCGAGGCCACATTTGAGCTCAGGTACTCCTGACTCCGTGGCCTACTCACTGTGCCACCTAGCTGCCCCATTAAAATTTTTTAAAAAAAATGTTAAAAACCGTATTTACATACAATTAGGAAAAATAAAATATCATTTACAAGGGCTGCTTATGGCCAAGGGCCATTTTGTGTTTTTTGGCAGTTTCATCAGTTGTTGTGACACCATTCCCCACCCTACCAAATCTATCTCTCTATATTTGTATATTATATATCTATTTATAAATCTAGTATACATCTTTGTACTAAATATCAACCTCTGAATCAGGCTTGTCTTTGGACCACAGACACAGACACGTAATTTGTAACTATATCCAAATTTGAATATTTTCTGGCCTGCAAGAGTTTGGACTTCACTGGAATCATTTTTGAAAATTTTGGGACCCTCAACTCTCACTGAGATAAGAAATCTAAAATAACTTTATTTCAGAGCATCTCATTACATGTCATCATCTTTGCTAGGCAGGGAAGCAGAGGGAGCTGTACATCTTCTTCCTGAAGCCACAGACAAGGAATCATGTTGAATTTAGCAGTTAAATTAGACTGGTTTCAGTAGTAGTGATTGTGATTTTTGGAGGTCTAAGCCCTAGAGAAAACCTCCTCTTCTACAGATCTTGTGTGGATGGTGATTTCCATGATGCTGAGTGACGGTTTTCAACTACAGGAAAAAAGAAATGCCAGACTATATGCTGACCCTTGTCAAAGCTCAGAAAGGGTATCAGAATACCATTAACTTTTTAGTCCAGCTTGAGCTGCTGTTTTAAAAAAATTAATTTCAAAGCAACAGAAATAGGCAACCATAATTTGCTGTGTTGGGGGAACTTAATGGGTTTTAATAAAAGTATTTTGAGGTAAACACAGAGGAAGTGGTGCCCCACTCCCAGCCCAGAGTATCCTCTTTTGAGGTCAATAACTCCATGCCATCAATTCAGCTCTGCATAAGGTAATCGAATCATAGGATGTGAAAATCATGAACTCTTTGATATAATTTGTTAAGCAAATTGAAGTCTACCCTGAGACATTATTACTCTCATTGGTCAAATATCATTCCTTAGGCAAGAGTGACTGTTTACATTGATTTTGGTTTGAATTCTGACAGAAAATAATAAGATCA
Source organism: Phalanger gymnotis (assembly GCA_028646595.1). Taxonomy (NCBI): domain Eukaryota; kingdom Metazoa; phylum Chordata; class Mammalia; order Diprotodontia; family Phalangeridae; genus Phalanger; species Phalanger gymnotis. Next base: position 650,897,221 of record CM053622.1, on the reverse strand, counting down.
GAGATTTTGAACCTGGAAAGAACCAGCTTTACAAGCCATTGGGTCCAATCACTTCAATTTACAATTGAGGAAAATGAGGCCCATAGAAATAAAGTGACTTGTCTAGAATTACAGCTAGTATATATCTGGAGCAAGATTTAAACCCAGGTCTCCTGGACTCAAAGTCGGTCTGCCATCAGGTGAAATTGTATGGAGTGTCCCTAAAGTCTGGACACATAGGAAATCTCATTAACATCTCATTAACCGTTTCACCGAAGAGTCTGTGTTGTTCAGCAACTTCTTCTTCTGAGCTATGCTAAAGGAAAAGGTGTACTCAATTAAAATCACAGATGCAACACACTTGATTGAATGCATAAAAAATGAATGTGCTAAAATTGATGGGAATGTGGACTTATTGCATCGAGTTCACGTGAATCTTGCAAAGCGCATCAACCTTTGCATCACAAATGATAGAAATCATATTGATGATGTTATTTGTTAATATTCCAATTAAATAAAATGTTGTTGAAAATTTCATTCATTTCATTTCTTGAAAACATGCATTTTTGCCTATGTGTCCAGACTTTAGGAGCAACCGGCAATCACATGTTTTGTGTGATATGGTTTAATTCCTATGAGAGTTCATGTAGTCTGAAATATGTGTGAAATATCAACTAGAATACCTATCTATGGTGTCTGCTTAAGCCAGAGGAAAAAAAAAAGAATTTCGAATTCCTTTTTGGAACTGGCCCCAAATTATCAATGGTCTTGGTGCTCGTCCCTAAATTCTATCTCCCTTTAACCCTCTCTTACCCTGCAGTAACAGAGCACACCTTTGAATGGGAAAAAAGAGGATGATTCAAAAATGAAACAGGCATCAGTTAAACATCATGGGCAAATCCTTTCTAGGAAGTAAGAATTCCATCTCAGTGCAAAACTGGACAAATCTGCTTTGAATCTAGGTGCTAGGAAAATTTTCATCTTTCAAGGGAAAAAAAAAGGCTGTATGTTGATATATGTCATTTGGGATCCAAATACAAATTAAAGGTATATAGAATGCTTGTAAAGGAAGGATTCCTTAACAAGGCTTAAAAAGAGTTTAGTATGTGTTGGCACAATACTTTATGATTATACATTCAGATAGAGATCCTGGTAATCAGCAATGACTCCTACCAACCCTCACTCCATCTATCTTTTTACTGTATCTCTAGCCAAGGCTGGAGTTAATGTAGTAGTGATCGAGAAGCCTGAGGAACCCTTATGTATTTCTCCACTGCTCCCCCTACTCAGTGAGTGGCCCTTTACAGTGCAGCAATGTTTTATGTTTAATTTTTAAGGATAATAAAACTTCGATGTGCGTGAGCTGGAAAACTTAAGAGCATTTTTCAGCTTCAGGTAATATTGTGTTGATCTAGTTCCTGAGATTTGGATTCCTACAGCAATGTTATCAATAGAGTCCAACTTTGGAGTCTCAACATTTGATTTGGTCCAACTGTCCAATTCTTCTGAATTATCTCCACCTCTATATCTGACCTTTAGAAACCTTCTATTTTTATTCATACCCATATTCAAGGCTGAGCTATTTTGTTCAACTCCCTTGTTAATTAGAAAAGTACTGTCCTTTGTGTCCTTTCTGTATAAGCCTTGGTGGTTCTGTGCTTGTTTTATTCATTTAGCTTTCAAGTTGAAAGTACTCTCCTTGAACCTTGAATGGATATCATCTTTGGACTTTGTCCAAAGAATTTCCCTCTTGTTTTTTCCTGGGCTAACAGATATTTATATCTTTTGGTTTTTTCCATCATCTTCACTTCCTAATACTCACCTTCCAAAACCATCCCTTACAACAAAAAATAAAAAAGGGGTGAAAAAATTCAGCAAATCTAATTAATCTCATTAGACATTTTTGATATCACATGCCATATTCTACATCTATAGTCTTCTACCTATGCAAAGAAGGGAGGGTAGCACATTTTCATTTCTGTTCTTTGGGGTCAAGTTTGGTTGCTATAATTTCACGTCATACAGTTTTGATTTTTTTTATGTTGATTATTTAATATATTGTTTTCCTCATTCTGCTCATTTTACTTTGCGTAAATTTATGTCTTCCCATGCTTTCTATATTTGTCATTATTATAGTTTAATAATTAATATTCCATTACATTCATGTACCATATTTAATTTAGCCATTTCCCAACCCAATTCCCAGCTACTCAAAGATTCTTCATTCTTTTGGTTTCTCTCAAATTCTTTCACAGTCAACCCCTGAGTCACATACAGCCTGGGTAGCATGAGTTTTAAGAATATATAAGCAACTTGAAATTATTTGTACATCCAAAAATTAAGAGTATTCTTTGAAGATTTGCAGATGACCCAAAGCAAGGTTGGAGGGCTATCACATTCATAGATGGAATCAGGTTCTTAGGGAATCCCTACAGGCTGAATTTAGTAAGATAAAATATTATAGGAATAAATGTAAAGTTGTACATTTGAGTTCAAAATATCAACTGTGAAAGTGGTCAGCACTAGGAAGAAAGGCAAAAGACAGTCTCTGCTCTCAAGGGAGAAAACATGCAGACAACTATGAACAAACAAACTGTGTACAGGATAAAGTGGGGTAGTCTCATAGGGAAGCCATTAAGATTAAGGAAAATTAAAAAAAAGGTTTCTTGCTGAAGGTGGGACTATGGGTGAGACTTGAAGAAAGCCAGGGAAGTGACAAGGTGGAGATGAAGAGAATTGCAGGCATGGGAGACAGCAAGTAAATATATCTAAGTGAGGAGACAAATATCGTGTGTGAGGAACAACAAGGAGGCCATTGTTACTAGATTGCAGAGTACATTGGAATGGGAATGGGGAAGTAAGATGTTAAAAGAGTCTATAAAAGTAGGAATGGGTCAGGTTTTGGTGTCTTTAAAAGAATTATTAAGCACTCACTATGTGGCAGGCACACAGCAAAGCGCTAGGGATACAAATTAAGGCTGAAAAGAGAAGTTTAACCCCGCCCCTCCCAGTCCATACTTTCAAGAACCTTATGCTCTAATGGAAGTACTGTGAAGAATACTAGATAGACAACATTTTTTATAGAAAACTCTCTGGGAATTGGAGTGGACTATAAGCCTACAGTATGATAGGGTGGTCAGAAAAGCTAAGGAAATCTTAGCCTATATGAGTAGAGGAATAATATCCAAAATGAAGGAGATGATAGTGCCACAGCACTTTATTCTGGTTAGTCTATATATTGGGTATCATGTTGAGTTCTGTCACATTTTAGGAAAGACATCGACAAACTCAAATGCATCCAGAGGGGAGCAGCCAAACTAGTGAGGGGAATGGAAATCATGTCACACAAGAACAAAATGGGGATGTTTGGCCCCAAAGTTAGACTTAGATGGGGCATGAGAGCTGTCTTTAAGGATTCAAAATGCCATTCTGTATAAGAGAGGTTAAACTTATTCTGGTTTGCCGCAGAGGGTAGCTCTAGCAGCTGTGGTTAGAAAGGAAGAGAGGCATATTTTGACCCAGTAAAATGAAAATATAATCACAATTAGAGTTGTCCCAGAATGGAATGGTCTGCCTCAGGCAGCAACGATTTCCCAGCTACTAGAGATCTTTATCTTGAGGTTAGATGGCTACTTGTTGAAGATGTTGTAGAGAGGGTTCCTATTCAGGCATAGGTTGGCCTGAATGACTTCTTTTTAAAGAAAACGTATCTTTTATTTTTATACCATTTCCCAATACATCCCTCCTCATACTCAACCCACAGAGCAATGCCTTATAATAAGAAGGGATCATCAGTCTTGGCTGTTCCCCTACTGTTTTTGTGCTTCCTCTTCTGTGTTTGTTCTTTCTTAATCTTGGATGAATGAGTGGTGAGCTCAAGGTTGAATCTTAGATTCAATAGTCCTGGGTTCTTTGGGAGTTGACTGGAAGCAAACAGAGAAGTCTCTAGCAGCTATTCCAGTGGAGAGCAGAAATGAAATCTCACCTCATCAGTCATCCTACGAAATGAATAACCCAGACCAGTGATTACCTCTCTGGTAAACAAAAGAAATGTTGCCTCTCTCTAATCCTAATTTCAGGGAATCCCAGCTTCTCCTTAACTTTATTGTCCTCTAAAAAGCAAGACTGCTTAAACTTTTCAAGGAAGAAAGACTTAGAACACTGAGAATATTTTCTCAATATTTTGACAGAGGGAATTGGGAGTGGGTGGGTAGGTACTTATGTGTTCTCACAATAGATTAGATGTTGGAATCCCATGATTTATAGGTAATATATGTCTTTCATATTTGATGAGATCCTGGTACTAGATCTTGGCTGGTTTAACTGATATGGATAGTTTAGGAATGTGATAAACATTTCCTACAATAAATAATTATGCCTATCTAATTTTGTGAAGTACTGCAAGCAAGTCGATAGGGGTGGGACTGTGTATGGCTTATTATAAAGAGCTCCACTAGGCTAGTGCTTCCTGAAAATATATTGAAATCGTCTGGAGACTTAATTGGTCTAACGGACTAAGGTTGAATACCATTGAGAGAGCTTTCTGGTTGCCTACTACAAAAGGCAGCACCTGAGGAGTGAAAGACTCCTATGACACAGACTTCTGACCAGCAGGCCACTGTAGCAAATATATAGGCAGGGAAGCAGCACCCAACTTAATCAATACTGTGTCCATGCTGAATATCCTTTCCCTGCTGTGGCTAAATAAACTCCCTTTTGTTCTGCTAGATGGCCTGTGAGCCTTTCATTTTATCCCAGTCCTGAATCTGAACTAGCCTGAGTCAGCCTGGCTCAGGACACCATACTAATGAGATCACAACTTCATTTGAATATTTGAGTATTTTCTAATGGCCTTGGCTTAATTTTACCTAGTTCTCATATTTTATGTAGTGGTATCCTGTTTTTTAATCTCACCACCCTGAAAAAAATTGTGTTCTTCCCCACTTTTCATAAAACAATCCATGCAAATAGTTTTCTTAGATTGAATTTTATTTTAATACAATTAAGCATTTATGGCAACTTTATAACATCACAGTTTAAGCACACAATAAATTTATTTAGTATGCACAGATTTATTGACAAAATACTTTCTATTTTTTACATTTATAATTTTTAAAATTATAACAATAATAGTATTAATTTTATGATGGATAGATTTGTTTTAGTAGAATTTTCTCAAAATGCATTGCTACTTAAACTAAAAATTGAGATAAATATTTGTCATACAGATGCAGCAGAAATTGCCATTTCACAACAATAAGATGTTAAGAATGGTAGTAAAATTTATTTCGTTTGACTGAAGAAAGGAAATTATTAGAAAACCTCAGGTCTAGCTCCTGCTTTGTTCCTTCCTTATTATGGGACCTGGGGCAAATCCCCGAACAGCAATTTCCTCATCCATTTATGGATAAGTGTCTGTTCTGTGTGCCTCACATGGTTATTTTGATGATTAATCAAAAGAATATGTGTGAGAGTACTTTTAAACACTTATGGCACTATGCAAGTAAGGTATTAGTATTATTTTTATTATTAATAAGCCAAAAAGATAGACGTATGGTGGGCATGAGTAGGCTTTGGCATGCTACCAAAGATATTTGCATTCAATAAGTTGTATAAAAGACATTGGTGAGAACATGTATGAATAAAAAAGAAACGGGACTGGTCAGGTACCTGGAATGAGAAGCAACAAATGGCTACAGCATGAACCACTGGGGCTCCTGAGATACTGAGAGAACCAGAGAAGGGCCTCCACCACGTTGGATAGATCCTGCATGGAGGAGTTGTGGTAATCCTTAGGCTATAATTGCTCAGGATGAGAAAGTGTGTTGGGCTTGTGATTTGTACTGGTGGAAGGGGTACCCTCAGTTATCAAATCACAACTATATCAATGCATCTGAAGAAAATGTCATTCATCGAAGAAAGCAGTCCAACGTGACAGGCTTTTTGTGGGCCTGTGTGTATAGCCATTCAAGATTCCTTCCTGGGCTGTGGTCCCAACTACAAGTTAAAGTGTTGGAATTTTCAGCTGTGAATGTTAATTTGAGCAGCTGCAAAATATAAAGGAAAGACAGTAAAACACCATGTGAAGTAAAAATAACGGGTTTGAATGGTATTGGACAAGAAGATTGGTATCAAACACTGCCAGCTCTGTCCATTAACCAGGACTATCTTTAATTAACCTGCCTGCAGTCAAATGCTACATATTCCAGGCTCTCAGCTCAATTGAAATGCAGTGGAAATGTTTATTTTTGCCACTGGCTTTTGTAATCTTCTGCCAAATTATGAACGTAGTAGGCAGGGGTGATGATGGTAGTGGTTTTACATACCAATACTTATGTAGACAAGATAAAAGTGCCCCATGGTACATATGCAATGTAGAAATTAACTGCATATGTTGACCTTTTTGACATTAAAACGTTCTTTCCCCTAAAATCAATAGTGCAGTGACTGTAAGAAGCCATAGTTACTTTTATATACAATTGCAATCCACTTTTCAGTGGCTGTTACTGGAGGGTAAATTTTCTATTTGGTTCTGTCTATGGAAGAGTAAGTAAATGTCTTTGTTGTTAATTAAAGCTAGCATTATAAAGCACCTACAATGTGCCAGGCATTTTATAAATATTATACCATTTGATCCTCACAACAACCCTGAAAAGTAGGTATTATTATTATCTTCCTTTTTTTACAGTTGAGGAAACTGAGGCAAACAGGTTAAATGACTTGCCCAAGGTCCTGTAGCTAGTAAGTGTCTAAGGACAGAGCTAAACTCAAATCTTTCTGACTCCAGGCCCCTGCATCCTTTAGCTGTGCATATATACATACACACAAAAAAAATATGAATTCTGGACTTTTGTTTGATTTTGTTTTATTTGATGTTCATAATACCGTGTAAATGTCCTTCATATTTTAAATTAATACCAATATTCCCTTTTACTACTCATAGAAAAGGTTGAGCTTAATTTATTTTTGATCATTTATCATAGCAAGTATGATAGGAAAGACTCATCAGGGAAGTTCAGTAGAGAGACTGCTGTTACCAAGAGAAAACTTTGATGATCGATTATTGATTATCAGCTAGCCTAATTGATAAATTTATTATTAATTACTCAGAAGCCCTGTCTCCTGGGCTTTTCATTCACCTCAGGAATATACTGTTTTCCTTCTTCCTGCTTTTCTCTCTTCCCTTATGGTGGTAGCTAGATATCCAGTAGATAGAGTGCTAGATGTACCTAGAATTAGGAAGATGAATTAAAATTCATCCTCAGAGGGAGAGGATTCTGGGAAGATGGCGGAGTAGGTCAGAAAATTCCAAGCTCTCAGGATTTTCCCCCAAAAAAGAGTTAACATAGCACCTTAGGGCAAACAATGTGTGGGTGGAGACAAAAATAGGGGCACAACCCGGGTTTTCCTCGGACAGTTTGAGAAGATATGAAAAGAAACCCCAGGACTAGGTTTGGTCCCCCACAAGGAGTAAACACCTCCAGGTTAGCTCCGTTTTAACAGCAAGCCGGGAAGCCATTTAAACAACTAGCGGCAAGCCCCAGGGTTAGTTGGTTTGAGAGGCCTGTTCCAGCCGCTGGAACTTTTCACTCCGGGATAGTGAGGGGAGTCGTGCGTTTGAGCCCAGGAAGACTGCGGGACCCTCTGCTGACAAGGAACATCAGACGCATCTGTGCTCCGAAGAGCTGTGGGGAGGAGAAGGAACCAGCACATGCCCGATGAGTGCAGAAGCAGTGGGGTAGAAAGCCCCTGGTTGTGGACGCTTACAGAAGGTTGGAGTTTTGGCTTTGGTTCCAGGCTAGAGGAGAGAACTAAAGATCTGGGACAAGAGCCACCAGTTCCCATGTCCCAGGGCTAGAAAAGATTATAAAAAGCAAATTATTACTACAAAAAAAAAAATGCACAGGCAAAGGAGAAAGAATCCAACTATAGAAACCTTTTACGGGAATAGAGATGATTGGGGTCCATCCTTAGAGGAGGTTATTGAAGTAAAGAAACCCCCGAAGAACAACGTCAAATGGTCACTTGCCCAAAAAGAATTTATAGATCTTAAAAAAGACTTTAAAAATCAAATGACAGAGATGGAGGAAAAACTAAAAAAAAAAAAAAGAAGAAAATGAAAATAATCGAAGGAAAACAAGAAGGTCATGAAAGGAAAATCAATCATTTAGAAAAGGAGATCCAGAATCTCAAGGAGGAAAATGACACCTTGAAAATTAGAATTGGGCCAAGTGAAGCCAGTGAAATTACAAGAGATCAAGAAATAATTAAACAAAACATGAATAATGAAAAAATAGAAGAGAAAGCTAAACATCTTATAAGAAAAACAACAGATTTGGAGAATAGATTAAGAAGGGAAAATATAAAAATAATTGGAGTAACTGAAAGTCATGATCCAAAAAAGAATCTTGATACAATAATACAAGAAATAATGAAAGAAAATTGTCCTGAAGCATTGGAACAAGGCAGAGAAGTAGGAATAGAAAAAAATCCATCGAACATCACTTAAAAGAGATCCTATGAGGAAAACTCATAGGAATATCAAAGTCAAATTTCAGAACCCCCGGCTCAAGGGTGAAATATTAAAAGCATCAAGATAAAACAATTCAAATATGATGGTGCCACAATTAGAATTACACAAGACCTAGCAGCAGAGACATTAAAGGACCGCAGGTCTTGGAACACAATATATTGAAGAGCAAAAGACCTGGGGCTCTGGCCAAAAATATCATACCCTTCAAATTTCAGTATTATATTGAATGGAAAAAAATGGACATTTGACAAACCCTCTGACTTTCAAGATTTTGTAAAAAAAAATCCTCGACTTAATAGAAGGTTCAACATACAAGAACCAAGAGAAACATAAGGTACACACCAAAGACTGACCTATAAGGAATTCATAAGAACAGATTGCTTACCTTTTATATAACATAAAATGTAAAATGTATTTCTAACATTCTTATTAATAATTGTTGAGCTCATAAGAAAGAGGGGGATAAACCTATGACATGAATTTAAAAAGTAAAACCATTTAGAAACGGCTAAAAGAGTAACTATTTTATACAAAGGAGGAGCAAGAAGAAGAAAGGATCCAGAGGATTTAGATAGGGAGGAGAGCTGGTGGTTCTGGTGGCCTACGTTCATTGGGAATGGGTTTAAGAAGGAGCAATACATATATATTTAGAGGAGTATAAAAGTCTTCTAAATTTAGAAGAAATAAAATGGTAGGGGTATAGTGAGGGGGGAAAGGACAAAGAAGGGATTAGTATAGGGGAGGAATTTGTAGAGGGGAGAATGAGAATAGGTAAAGGGAGTTTAGATCAATGGGAATGGGGGGTTAGGGGAGGGATCCTTAGAGGGGGGAAGGCAAGTAATAGGAGGGCAAGGTATCAGGTAGAAGTAAAGTAGAGGAGGCAGGAAGGATGGGAAATGAAAGATATGTACAAACATAAAAAACAAAGACCAGGAGTAAATTATGTTTGGGAAAGTATATGTCTATATATGCAGGTATATATGTATAAGTGTATGTATATATCTGTATGTCTATGTATATATCAAGAAATATCTAAATTATATTGTAGCCTTCTGGGGGTGGGGGAGGGGAAAAAGAACAAAGTTAAAAAATGCACAGCAGAGAACAAAAGAAAACACAAGGAAGCAAAGAAAAGATGGCCAATTCTCAACACAAATTGTATTATTTATCATAAGGCTTTCTTGAAATGAAGATTTATTGTTATATAGTTTGAATCCTCTCCTATGTTCTGCTATGCACATGACATGCCTTTTTACTTTCTTGCTTTGCATTTAAGTCTCAATATTGAAGTTTATGATATATTTTTGTTTCTTTTTTCTGTTTTCTATTTTGTATTTGTGTTCTGGTAAAATAAAAAAATACTATTTAAAAAATTCATCCTCAGACACTTATTAGCTGTATGATTCTGGGCAAGTCACTTAACCTCTGTTTACCTCAGTTTACTCATCTGTAAAATAGGGATAGTAATAATAGCATTTCTCTCCTGTAAGGATCAAATGAAATATTATTTGTAAAACACTATAGTGCTTTCCAAATTCTCTCTGTCTCCCCCTCCTCATCCCCTCCCTCCCTCCCTCTCTCCCTCTCTCCTTTTCTCTTTCTTTTTCTTTCAGAAAACAAACATAAGCAGTTAAACCAATAGCCACATTCAGATTTATTGCAATTTTGGGTCCAAAGAACAGATAATGAAACGCATTTTCCTCCTCTCTGTAGAAAAAAAAGGAAGTTTATGGCTATGGAGTAACGCCTATACTTACAGATATAGTCTTTTGGGGGACTGATTTTGCTTAATTGCTTTTCTTCAGTCTGGTGGTGAGATGGGGTTTTATGGGCAATATTGGCAAATGATTGTGATATAAGAAACAAAGGACATCAATAAAACTAAAAATAAATGTTATCATCCTCAAACCAGCTCCTCCTCCTGCCTTCCTATTTTTGTTAATGATATTACATACAGTCAAGTCTCCCAGGCTCATGACTTCAGAGTCATCTTTCATCTTTGGTTTTTACCTCTTCCTTGACTCACCCACATTCAATAAGTTGCCAGTGCTGATGATTTTACCTCTGGAATGCTTCTTATACCTACCTTTTCCTTCCTTTCCACTGCTACTGCAATTATCCTAGTTCAGACCTTTGGTGCATCTCAGACGAACTAAAGTAATAACTTTTTTTACTCTTCTCCCTGCCTCACATCTCTCCTTCTTCCAATTGATGTTTTTAAGTAGCAAAATTTCTTGATTACCAGTCTAGGATTTTTTCCCTTTTAACTTTTTTCTATGAATTTAAAACACCAAACAATCCCAAAAGATCATTAACATTCACATAGCAGAACATTAATAGAAAATTCTACAGGAAACTGGGCATCTTCATTTCCTACCACGTGCTTAAAAAAATAAAACCTTTACACATATCATATAGGTATTTTCAAAACTGTGCTGCTTGACTTTGCTTTCTTCTGAACTTCTCTGCTCTTCTATGTATTTTTCAAATTTTTTGGCATCGCTATTGCTAAACCCTCCTCCCCTTGACTCCACCCCCCATCATGAACTAAGAGAAAGAAAATAAAATAAACAAAAAGTCTTGTAACTAATAAGTATAGTGAAGCAAAACAAATCTAAACAGTGGCTATGTCTAAAAACATACATCTCAGTTCTGACAGAGTTGATTTGATTATGGTTCCAAAATTGGAAAAGGAAGAGAATAACAAAGGGTATATGAGCCATGGCATGGTGGCTGGTGAGACATCTGGGGAAATGAATGGCTAGAGCCAGCCTCAGATGGAAGGGGTAATTGAAACAACTACCTATCAGCACAGCAGGGCCTTATGGTGGGAACTCCAGGTAGGAAAGCGTTAAATCTTGCAAAGCTTGGTTTCTGGCCTGGGAAGAGATATGTGGAAGGGCCAAGTAGGCTGTATCACATTACAAGCAAGGAATTATTAAGGAGATACATCACCAGAGATGCAAATACATACACAATTGAAAATAAAAATCTACTGGTCACATGGTGGAAGCAATGCATAACAATGGACAGTCATTGTGATCTACTTTGATTCTCTTAATGTTTGTAGAAATTTTGAAAAGGTCCTCCAGCCATTGGGTGAATCCTTTGTGGAGAACCTATGGGGTATATGGACAAGAATCATACAGGATGGATTGGAGTTCATGGATTGAGGTATTCATTACTAGATATTCATTAATTCAGAGATAAATTTGAGTATTTGAGAAATTTACATGTCTCTGTGTATACAGTATACATGTCTGAGGATAGCAACCTGGTATGATGTAAGGAACACTAGCTTTGGAGTCAGAGGGATTCAAATACCTCTGGGTTCAATCCCAGTTCTTCTATTTGTGATGTGTGACTGTGGGCAAGTTATTTAAAGTGCACTGGTCCTCAGTTTCCTTATCTTTAAAGTGACAAGTTGGATTATATGGCCTTTAATATACTTTCCAGCTTCATATATGTTAATAATCTCCAGTTCTCTGCCATAAGTCTCAAGCTTCTTGAGAACATGACCAGTGCCTTTTTCTTATTCAGAATCTGAAATAATCCTTTGTACTTAGTGACTGCTTAATGAATAACTGTTGATTTAATGTAAGTTCTGCTTACATCCAGGGACCTCTTCCCCCCTTCCAGAGTCTTGTTTTCTCTTATCTCTGGATCTTTCTTTCTTCCTGGCTCCCTGTTCCATCCTGTTACTCTTTGAAAGCCTCCAGATTTTGGAGGCCAGGATGACCTGGCAGAAAATTGAGATAGTTTATTGGTCTGATTATAGTTTGCTTTGTAACAAGTGTGTTGATAGAAGAACAAAGTAAAGTAGGAGAAGAGGCCTTATGGATAGACACCAGCCTTAGAGTCTGGAAGTCCTGAGTTTAAAGTCTATCTCTAACACGTATGGTCTGTGTGAGCACAGGCAAGTATTTGACCTCTAGGTGCTCTAGGCAACTCTCTAAATATACTATATTAAAACTCTAAATTACAAAGGATTTGCAAATCTACAGTGGTTTGGGAATTTCCACACCAGATAGTTCTCCATACCATTGAAATCACAAATGCAAAATAAAAAGCTTCCAGCCATTCTCCCTACCTCCAAACCTTAACAAACTGTGGTATATGAACGTAATAAAATAGTATCGTGTTACGATAAATAAATAAAATATATGAGGCATTCAGAGAAGCATGGAAAAACTTGGATGAACTCACACAGTAAAGTAAGAATTAGCAAAATAATATACATAATTACTATAACATTGCAAAGAAAAAGAATGATAATGAGTACCATGTAATTACAATAACTAATTATGGCTCTAAATAAGAGATGAGCAAATGTATTTCCTTCTTTTTGTCAAGGAGATGGAGGACTATGGGAGCAAAATGCTACATATACCCTCAGACAAGATCTGTGTGTTAGTCTGGTTTTATTTAACTGTTTTTTTTCACTCATATTACAACAAGAGGCTCTCTGAGATTGGAAATGGGAGAAAGGTATATTTGGAAATTACTGTGATAGAAAAAACAAAAGGAATCAAGAAAACTTGAAAAAGAGAAATTTAATCATGATATAGTTAATTATGTAGGCATTTACATTCATTATAGATGAGTAACATTTTCTGGGAAGATGTGTGGACCAGGGAAGATCTGAATCTAGAAGAAACTTGGCGTTTTCTCTGTTTTTTCCCCATTTCTTCTTTGACATATGCTGTAATCTTCTCCATAAAATATATTCACATTTTCTTAAAAAAAATAAACACAATTATGCTCCAAGAATGTGATAGAGGCTTAATGATCCTTGTAATACTTGATACAGCTACTAGTCTCAGCCATGATTGTTAGCTATGCAATATTGATAGAAATTCATGCATTAAGATTAAATTTCCACCCATGGTGCTATTACAGCACAGTGTTATATCATGCTTCTTCACAGCATTTTAGAAAACAGTCCCTGAGCCAAATTACTATCAGTTTTAAATTATTGAGATATTCATAGAACATACTGAATTTCTGACTTGGGATTTGATAAATGAAATATATTTACATTTGTACTGAAAAAGAAGAGAAATACTAAAAATAAAAAAGTGGGATTCTGACTTCATCTAAATAGGCCCCCTCACTTTTTGATTTCACTGTTATTTCCTTTTTCCATGCCCAGTTTGTCTCTTTGGCTTACCATCTTCACTCTGAACTGTGTTCAGTAAGCCTCCTCCAGCCCCTACCCCTGTCCTTCCACTCCTCCATTTTGAGAAGTATAGGGACTTAAATTCCTTTTGACTTTTTTGAGAGGAGGTACATTGTGGAAGAGGTAAAAAATGCCTATTGGACTTAGTTTTTTGATGTTTGTGAAGAAGGAAAGACTTTATTTTTAAAGAATGTTCTTTTAAATTCCCAATATTTGTGTTTCAGGGGAATAGGCTCCATCATTGTCATCATCATCATCATCATCTTCATGGTTGTTCTCATCTTTACCATGTAGTTATAAGTTTAATGTACAAGAGCATGCAAATGCTTTATGTACATGTATATGTATATGCATGTGTACATATTATGCACACACACACACACACACACACACACACACACATATATATATATAGGGTGTCCCAAAGTCTTAATGTGATCTTAAGCATTCAAAGGTAAAAACTGATCTGATACTTTTGACACACCCCGGATATGTATACATGTTTTGTATGTATGTATATATGCACGTCTACATATAGAATTAACTCCAAACATAATAACTCCAATTTAGTATTTATTTCAAAAATATAGAATTTTGAAATTAACTCAAATTGTACTTTTTTTTTTTTACATCAGGCTACTTTCCAAAAAAACAAGAAATTACTAAAAAGGTTGGGAATTATGTCAAGAATTTTATATATATCTATCCACATCTACATATCATATATATCATATCAATCATATATTCTGTCTGTCTGTCTACCCGTCTGTCTATCCATCTCTGTCTCTATCTCTCTATTTGTGTGTATATTGAAGCAGGTAGGTAGCTCAACAGATAAAGTGTTAGACTATAGCTGCCACTGCTGTTTGGGGCCATTTAAATGTGAATAGAACCCTACAGCAGGCAGGCTTCTTGCTGCCCTTTAAGGCACAGGAGGGGTTGCAACTATGAACTGGATGAGCTGCTTTCACTGAAATACCACCAGAGTGGTCACTACTTACAAGTCATATGCAGTTTCTCCCAGACTCTGAACACCTTGTGTGAAGTCTTGCAGAGCAACAGGGTTAGAGGAAGCAATTTCAATTGGGACTGCTTGGCACAGCGTCTGGTACATAGTAGGTGCTTAATAAATGCTAGTTTCCTGACTAACAGGTAGAACTGCTGTGCAAGATACCCTTAGGAATGCCTCTGGAAATATCTAGAGAAGTATCAGCTTGCTTGGTCAGATATGCAACTTGAACTGTTTCTGAATCACCTCCAAGAAAGTTGACTGTCAACTCCTCTGAGTCCAAGTACCAAGCATAGTCAGTTTATGAAATGTGTAGAAGGGAGAGACAGACATATAATTACTGCATGCCTGAATGCTTCTTCCTCATCCAACTCCCTTTCCTACTGCCTGCCTTTCCATCAGATCGGAACATCAGAAAAGGCACATAGCACACTCACAGAAGGGAAGGCTTTATAGTACCCCACAATCTTATAAAAGTTCTTTCCTTCCTTGAAGGGATTACTTGAAGGGAGTAATCCTTGAAGTATGACTCAGATCCATTCCTCTGATTCATTCTAGAATAATAGGACCATAGACTTTGAGGTGGAAGGGACCTTCAAGATCTTCTAGTCCAACTCCCTTATTTTACAAATGAAGATAATCCGAATTGACAGAGATATCAGCGTGGTGGCCAGTCTTACATCAACCAGCAATTAAACTTTCCTTCAAACACCATAGGCTAAATACCACTTCAATACATTAATTGGTAGCATAATTATCCATGAAACATCTTTGTCTGGAGCCTCTGTGGCTACGTGGGGTTTACCTAATTACCATGCTAACAAAGCTCCCTTTTGGTACTGATGCTGGCTTTGCTTCTGGCATGAGCATGAATGAGGACATTGTGTAAGGATGTTTTCCATCCTCCTTTTCAATATTTTTCTTCTTTAAAACATCAAGCCCATAATTTTACATGGATTCAGGTAATTCTTCCCAAAGGGATGGTTATTTACATGTCTTTGAATAATGATCTCTCCCAAGAGGCAATTTCCTGTGTCTTAAATAAACAGCAGATGTTGAATGTGAGGTAGCTGGAGATGGAAAGGGATGTGCTTGGAAAGATGAGAGCCTATTTACTGTTAGGTTAGCTAAGGGACTGAACAGGATGTTCAGTGAAGTGGAAGAGACCAGAAAGTTATAGTATCACTAGGCACTTTCACTGTTTATGCTTAATAAAAACAAAAACAAACAACAAACCTTCACAGCCTCTAAGATGTGACTGATATAAAATACAGCCTCGAATAAAGGAAAAACTCTCCCTCAACATGTCATGGCTCTACCTTTTTAACCAGCAAGCAAAAGCTAAGCCCCGAAGGAGTAGAAATCAAAGCTTTAGACTTCCAGAACAAAGAAACATAAAAGATCTTACTGGCGCATGATAGAAAAAAATGATCTCTAAAGAAACTGGGGTTTTATAGATTCAAATTTCCATCCAAAAGTGTGCCTCAATTGAACAGTAGCCAACTCAAACAGGCACAGGTGAAACATGCTCACTGACTAATTCTCTTAAGCCTCTAAATTGTCACATTCAGTGCCATCTGAAGCTTCCTGGTGATTTTCCAGGCCTCCCTTCTAGCACATTACTCGTTACTGTGATCTTCTCTGAATATTTCACAGGCGTGGAAAACCGGAGTTGGTGCCACATTAGGGAGAAAGTCTCACAATCTCTGTATCAAATGGCTGTCGAAAAGGACACTTAAAGATTGATTAGAGAGGGCTGCCAGATACTTTACTCAGCACTTTCATATACTATATCTCATTTGATCCTATCACTAGCTCTGGAAAGTAGGTGGGGAGGATATTATTTATCCTTATTTTACAAATGAGGATACTGAGGCTGGGAGAAATTAAGTGACACATGAAGTTCGGTGGCTAGAGTAGCAGAATCCATCCCGTAATTCAGGTCTTTGGCATCTGATCCAAGGTTCTATCATACCATATTCTGTCTGTCTTTATCTCTACCTGTCTCTTTCCTTTCTCTCACAGCTAGATCGAGCACAGAGCCTGGAATCAGGAAGACCTGGGTTCAAATCTAGCCTCAGATACTTGCTGTGTGACCTTGGGCAATTTCACCTCATTATGCCTCAGTTTCCTCATCTGTAAAATGGGAATAAAAATAGCACCTGCCTCCCAGAGTTGTTGTAAGAATCAAATGAGATCCTAACTGTAAAGCACTTAGCACAGTGCCTGGTGCGTGGTAAGCACTGCTGCTCTTGCTGCTATCTGTAAAGTGCTTAGCTCAGTGACTGGCTCTGTAGGTGGTTAATAAATGCTTATTTCTTTCCCCATTTTATCTGAAATTTTGGTATAGAGGAAAAATCATAAAACCTTGGAGTTAGAAAAAGCCTCCGAGATCATCATGTGCAATTCCTAGGCAATGGAAGTCCACTTAAGGTAAGGCAACCTAATTTGGTTTTGCCACAGTCTCTTGGTCTTTTAATAGCTAATAATAACTAACATTTATAGAGTATTTATTATATGCTAGATATTTACGATTATTATCTCATTTTATCCTCACAACAACTCTGGGAGGTAAGTGTTATTATTATCTTCATTTTACAGATAAGAAAACTGAGGCAGAGGTTAAGTGGCTTGCCCAGGACCACATGACATTAGCTTAGGCTAGTTTTGAACTCAGATCTTCCTGACTCCAGATCTGGTGCTCTATTCACTGCACCACCTAGCTGGCCCCTTTCTAGTCTGAATCAAGCTGGAGTTAGTCTATTCTCATCTCTGTATCTGTTGCTGTTTAAGTATACTAGGAAAGCCCCAGATGTCCCTTTCTACGACTACATATTTTAACCCCAGTTTTAGGGAAAAAGGTGGATGGTGGGGGTTGGGGATCTATCATCCAGGCTGTTGAAGTATAGGACTAGCACTGAGAGTTATCAGATATTAAAACTAGTCTAGACAACTTTGCTATCTCTCCAGTCAAGCTGGCACTCCGAACAGAATTGGGTGAGGCACCTGGTGGAATAAGCAAGACATAGAAGAACCTGAAACTGGAGGAAGGACAAATGAGTGGAAAATGCTGGGGAAAGGACAATGGGCAGGGTAAGCACAACACAGGAACACATAGAAGTCATTTCTCTTTTAAAACTAAATACAATCATGATTGAAAGACAGGTGGCTAAAATAAGATCCTCAAGTAGGGCGGGGCGGGGGGGGGGCGGAGATCAGGGCTTTGTCATCAGGATGTTGCCATCTGGGTGGGGGTGCACTTTTTTCTTCCACAATGTAACTACTCCTCCAAGGCCTACCTATACTCCCCCATCTTCCTGTGCCTCATCTTAGCCACCAATGCCAAGGTCTGAAAACAATGATTATGCTTTTATGGGGGTGCCTGCAACCTATCATGGACATCCTAGGTAATACTCATGGTGGGCTGGGCCATTCCCTCACAGAGAAAAATTGCACCTGAAGTTCTGTACCCTTGCTACCAGCTACACTTTGCCCCTCTCTACTAATCATTTTTAACTCAGGGGAGAGAACTTTTAGTGATGGATCTGGTAGAAATTGAAGTCTCAGTGGAAAGATGTATAATAGTTAGTTTGCCTTAGAAGATGAGTGATTGCATTTATTTGTCTATTAATCTGTTGTTTCCCACAGTAGAATGTAAGTATCTTAAAGGCAGAGATTATTTGATTGTGGTCCTTGAATGCCTAGCTCATAGCATGGGGTCTGTGGCATAGTAAATGCTTAATAAAAGCTTGTCAAATTGTCTTGAATTAAATGAAAAAGAAAGACAGGTCTCTTTCTTGTCCCAGGAAACCCCAGGTTTCAATTATTTGTACAGAAATCAAAATTTTATGATGGAGAGAAAAAACATAATTCATTTACTAGAACTGGCTATAATATTGTATTAATAAATAGCTGTCCACCTGTAAGATGTGATATAAAACTGCCATTACCTTTCAATATGACAGGATGCATTCTTAATAGGTTGCATAGTTAGCAGGTGATGATTTAAAGGTTTACATAAAACAAAATGCTTTTAAGAGCCCTAGAAGAGTCCTTGTCAAGCTATAGCTCCAGGCCAAGGTAACTGTGGAAGGGAGGACATCTGGTTTGAATGGAAGCAGGCAGCATATACAGTACATAGAAATGAAACTGGTGCCAAACTAAGCTAGGAGCAGAAAGGAATCTTGGGATCCCCCCCACCCATCTAAAGAACTATTTAAGCATTAATCTCAAAGTATTTTTGGTTACTTCAATATTGGAACCCTTCAAGAATAGCCTCAGGAAAATACAGTTACATTAGCCCCCTAAAATGTTAAGGGGCTTTTTGCTTCCTGACAATCACTTGTGATTTTTTGAGGGGCTTTTTAGACTGACTTCTAAAGAATGAATATGGAAAATAAGACTGAGCGGGGAGGGTAGGACGAATTGACTTTGGTCTGAGGAGAAAGCTTAATAGAGCAATCAGATTTTCTTGTTGCATTAGCACATCTTTGAAAGGTAAAAAGCCTCAAATCTAGTATTAAACTTTTAAAAGCACGCTTTGAAGGAATGTGAAATTGGTTAAGAATCCTTTGAGCTAGGAGGAAAGGAAGAGGCTCTGTTATATTATTCATTCCAGGAAATTTTAAGGCAGCTTATTTTCTCCTCAGCTAGCTTATTTTAGTTTTAATGAGCATTAAGCACTATATCAAAGGGGAAAAATAATAAACCCCTAAATGTCAGCCTGAAAGAAGTCATTATTTTCCATAGGCAACTGTAAAACTGGAAAGATAATTCAAGATCTACAAAACTGAGATACATTTTGAAAAATTACAGCAAAGGAACTTGGAAGAGATAAGAATTGTAGGGACTTATGTAGACTTTTAAAAGGTTCACATAGTATTTAAAGAAAAAAGAGTCTTAACTATATATTTAGCTCATACTGATGAGAGTCTTTTCTTTAGAGAATATTTTTGAACTAGAAACACAAGATAGGAATAGAAGAGAAACTGATCTCCTTATATCTTTCTTTAAAAATAAAAAAGTGAACATTTAGGGGGCTGACTTATTATCATCTGTAAGAATGAGTGGATTGATGGTTTGGAAAGGAAATTTTCAGACTTGCAAATTATACTAAATTAGGAAGGAAAGCAAACATACAAAGACTGATTCAATGAGCTATAAGAGGACATAAATCATTTTAGCACCGTGACTGGGGATAACAAATGGTAAATTCACTTTTAGTTCAGATGAAAGAAAAAAAAACTGCATTGATGACAATGAGGGAAGTTTCTACCAAGTGAAGAGTGTCAAAATATTCCAAATGCAGGGAGATTCTGGGATGGTTAAAAAAAATCCCTCACAGTGGGCAGTTAAAAAAAAAATCAGCTACTTAGAGAAAACAAAAAAGGATAATTTGAGGAGAGGAAATCCACATTAGGAAAGAATGGAGCATTCTAAGGAGTCCTACTGAAAGGAGTTACTTCCAAAAACATTTCATTTAGAAGAAAGCTGAAACATATTGTCAAGAAAGGACAGATTTGCTAGAGGGAATTAAAGCAGATATTTTCCAGTCCTGAACACTAGGGCTTTTCTTTATCATTAGTGGCTATTTTGGTTCTTCTTTGTTGTAATGTTCTTTGTTCTCCATGGATTGGATTGTTTTTCTACTTTCCCATCATCCTGAGTTTGAGGGGATAATTTCCGAGTTTGGAGATGTAATCAGTCTCCCTTGTTTACTCTCCGATATTTAGCAGCAAATGCTTCTTAAATGGATCTTTATGTGGTAAGCATTATCTCCAGATCGCTGAAAAGCATGGAACTTATGTATCCAAAGGAGGTATATTGAAGCATATAGCACAGCTCTTCAGATTCCAGGATAATGGAGGAAGGAACAACTGTCTCTGATGGTCCTCTGGACTTGGGATGAGATACAATAGCCAATTTTCATCAGCTTTTAACTTCAGCAGCCTGGTATCTTTGGCAGAATATGATTTGAGATTGAGAAGCTTCCACTCACATAAAGAAAAAGTCTCATTTGTAATACAAGTTATCTGCAAAGGTCTCATTTTCAGTATGTCCCTGAAGAGGTTGAGAGTGCTAAATCGGCCAGGATACAGACATGGATGAACTTATGGACAATCTTTCTGAACTTGTGATTGATCCTTCGGCCTATTTAGCCTAGGCACACATTTGACACCCTCAGTAACCTTAAACACATATGGCCAATATCTGAATAGGAGGTATGTACTGGACACACTTGTAATTACTGGACATTCTCGTAATTAATGATAAATATTTAACAGCTTTAGAAGTAGCTATTATCTCAGGATAGAGAGTCTACTCAGTGTAGGTGCTAAGGATAATCTTGAGAATGGCCTTGGGAGAAGCTATGGGTTGACCACCTGTAACAATAATGGGCTAGGCTTCTCACCTAAAGTCAATGAGAATAGAGTGAATTAGGTAGTCAGACAGGATTTAATTCTTCAGAGTGACCATGAAAATAATCATTACTTCATCTATAGCATTAGCCTTACAAAAAAAGCACAGTAGATGGTTGCTTATGTTGGATGGTTTGTAGGATTTGGGGAAAGATTCTTTCTTCATATTTCATCCTCTGCCAGGGGTCTGAATTTCTATCACGTGCTCCTTTGTGTTTAGAAGCCTTTTAGATCTCTGAGTCTTTTATTAAAATGAATTCACCTGATGGTAATATCCGCTACCAGTTTAGTAGCAATTAGTTGAAAACTGCCTAAGATCATGTTAGGTAATTGCAGCATGGAGTGTCTAGCTACCTAAAGCTACCTTAAAATTTTGTATAGGTCTGGTTCTACCCATGGGACTAAGAGAAATTCACCTGGGGTTTAATGAAAATCGGGTAGCAAAAGGATTACTGTCTCATGACAAAATTTTGTATAGTGCAGACATTTGGATAGGAAAGATCATCTGGGATGGGAGATGGAAGGAGGTCCAGTGCCTTTCTTCATGATCATTAATAATTAAAGTAATTATAGTAACAACTAGAATTCATATAGTGCTTTAAGGTTTGCAAAATACTTTACATAGAACAAGACATACCTACATAGAAATAGACAGACAACCTTATTTGATGAAAGTCTACCTATGTGTAAGATCTACCTTGAGGGTGTTTGGAGGGAAAGGGACCCAATATGTATACTATAGGGAGGATTGGTCTTTTTAAAAAAAATTTTGGGATATATTTTATTTTCATACCATCTATAGTTCTTACTATATCCTTTTTCCTCTAACTTCTGTCATAGAGCAATCCTTTATGACAAGCACCAGCTAAGTGCCTACCGTTTTCTAGAAACTGGGCTAAGCACTAAAAAAAGCAAAAAGCCATCCCTGGCCTCAAGGTACTCACATACTGATGAGGGAAACAATATTCATGTAATAGGTACATACAAGAAATATATGAAATAGTTAATAAGATAGTTTTAGAAGAGAAGACACTTAGTTAGCAGCTAAGAGGATGCTGGAAAGGCTCTTGCAGAAGCAGGAATTTGAAGGAAATGGTAAGTTTTAGTTAACAAAGATAGGATTTTTTTTCACAACCAAGTTCACAGACCCCCTGATATGTGGCAGGTTAAGACCCTCTGTATAGCACTTTGGGGCTGCTCCCCCATTTTCCCTGGCTTGCAGTTGCTGTATATTTAGGAAATTCAAATGATTGTTTCTATGAATTAGAAGACAATTTTGAAGATAAACTTGTTCATCAAAAGAAAAAACAATACCCTAATATTGTAATGCAATCCATAGTTAAGTGGGTACTTTTGTTTTGCTTCCTTTTTATTTTGGATTATCTCTGACATTGTTTCCTCCTTCATTAGCATGGATAATTGAATATTTACTGTCCTTTGGTTCTCATAATTTAGGGATAGCAGATATGGAGGGAACAAAGAAAAAGGAAGAAGAGAATTGATAAAAGATAGGTCCAAAGGATGTATACATGCTGATGATGTTGTAAAAACCATTCCCAAAATTGCCTCAGACTAGTACATTCCATTTTTTCTTCCACAACTTATTTAAGCATCTGATTAAATTTAATTGACCCATTTTTAATTTTGATACTTGTATAGTTTCTTCTTTCATGCTCCAGGGCCAATGATCCTTTACACTTTCTCCTTGTATACTTGACAGAGTTTTTTTTTTCTTCTAATTACTGCACTTAAAAATACCTCACTTGGCAATATGGTGAAATGGATAGGGCATTGAATTTGGAATCAGGGAGACCAGGTTTCAAATCATACTTTAGGCCTTTATTAGCTATGTGTCTCCTGGTGAGTCAACCTCTCTCTGTATCTCAGGGTCTTCATCTGTCAAATGAATGGATTGCGCTTCCTGGTCCCGAAAGGTCTCTTCCAAAATCTGTGATCTCTTGCAGAATTATAGCTCTAGAGCTGGGCATCTAGTTCACCCCACTCATTTTACAGATGAGAAACCTGTGGCCAAAGTGCCCAAGGCTGAATAAGTAGTATTCATCAGAAGCAGGGTTTGAATCTGGGCTTTTTCTGACCGCAGAGCTAGTGCACTTTCTGTGTGTGTACTCTTTCAGAATATCCCCTTTGTATTCACTTAAGTAAAAAAGGCAGCGTTCAACAAATGCTGTTTCCTTAGTGCTAGAAAGAACTTGTTGGATCTCCTCTGGGGAGTGAAATGTGCTGGCATGCCTTCCTTGACCCATTGCTTTTCAAGGGAAGGGAGAGGAAGGAGGGAGAAGGGCAAGGAGGGAGTATTTATGTAGTGAGTTATCAATTTAGATTTATTATGTTACTTTGTGCCAAGAAACTAAATAGGGCAACTGAGAGTAAGCAGGGCAGAGGATATATTTTACAGATGCCTTGAAGCACTGCTTCATATAACTGGAGTAATCAGGGCACCCTTTATAAAGTTGGTTTTCTTTTTTTCCTTCATGCTTCTCTACCTTTCCCTCCTTCTGACCTCGAAGTGTTTTTTTCCTTATTCCACAACTTTCAGAAGTCATTGTCTCCATAGTCTGTCCTCTCTGTCCCTGTCCCTATTGAAAGCTACATTCAGGTATGTATTTGGCATCAATCATTTCCTCCTGGGTGTGACTTTTAATTTTGCTATTAACTTTTTAGAGTATTTATGTTTTAAGTCTTACCATTGATTATGAAATGAAAGTTTTGATTTTTTGTTAGAATGTCAGGTATTAATATCAGGCATGAAGGATTTTGGGGAAAAAACAACTTCCCAGTGACTCTAAAAATTATACCTCATAGACAACAGCTCACTGTAACTATATGCAAAGAGAATAGTTGTGGAATAATTCTAAACATGAAGCAACAGACTATAGAGTGTAGAAGGCAGAGTAAAGGGGCTATTTGGGGACAAAGTTCCTGGCAAACCACATTTCTAAGACTTACAAATAGTAATAGACTATACAAGTCAGGACAGTCTTTATGGATTTAAAACATTGAAAGGGCTCTTGATTACTCAATAAATGTGGAATAAGAGTTCTAATCTCAGGATGCCTTGGTCCATGACCTTTCTAATATTTAGTAAAATGGGGAAGGAGGGGTAGAAAAGATGAGGAGAAGTAGGTCACTTCTAGTTACGATTTTCTGTGAGAGTAATAATTGACATTTATCACAGTTATTTCTTAAAATTTTATTTCTGTTTTCACTTCCAAATTCTCTTCCTTCCTCCATCCCCTTCTTCAACATGGAGAAGGCAAGAAAGAAATACCAATTATAAATATGAAGTCATGCAAAACATATTTCTACATTAACTATGTTTCAAATAACAAAAAGCAAGAAAAATAAAGGAAAAACTGCTTTGATCTGCATTCTGAATCCATCAGTTTTCTATCTGGAGGTGGATAGCATTTGACAACATGAGTTTTTTGGTGTTGTGGTAGATCAGTTACTAAGTCATTCACAGGGGATTATCTTTACAATATTGCTGTTCCTGGGTAAATTGCTCTTCCCCTTCTTACTTCATTTTGTACCAGTTCATATGTGTTTCCACATTTCTTTTATGTTAAATAACTCCCCAATTCCTCCTCTCCCTTCCCTCTTTTCCCAGTGCATCCCTCTTTTGCACTCTTCTTTTGATATCATCCCAGCATAATAGACTCTCACCCATGCTCTCTGCCTAAGTAGTCTCCATCTAACTGCTTAATGATGATAAAGTTCTTCAGGTTTACATGTATCATCTTTCAATATAGGAATGTAAACAGTTTAACCTTATTAAGTTCCTTATGATTTCTTACTCATATTTATCTTTTTATGCTTTTCTTGAGTTTTGTGTTTGCCAAATTTTCTCTTCAGCTCTGGTCTTTTTATTAAGAATGCTTAAAAGTCATCTACTTCATTAAATGTCCATCTGTCCTGCCCCCCCCCCCCAAGAATTATACTCAGTTTTGCTGGGTAGGTTATTCCTGGTTATAATCCTAATTCCTTTGCCTATTGGAATATTGTATTCTAAGCCCTCTGCTCCTTTATAAGTAGCTGCTAAATCTTGTGTGATCCTCACTGTTACTATCTGAATCATTTCTTTTAGTAGTTTGCAGTATTATATTCTTGTCCTGGTTGCTCTAGAATTTGACTATAATATTCCTGGGAGTTTTGTTTTTGACATTTCTTTTAGGAAGTGATTGGTAGATTCATTAATTTTTACTTTTCCCTTTGATTCTAAGATGTCTGAGCATTTTCCTGTATAATTTCTTGATATATGATGTCGAGACTTTTTTTTAATCATGGTTTTCAGGTAGTTATTTTCCAGATCAGTTGTTCTTCCACTGAGAAATTTAAAATTTTTTCCTATTTTTTCATTCTTTTGACATTGTTTTATTGTTTCTTGATGTCTCATGGAATCATTAGCTTTGACTTGACTAATTCTAATTTTCAAGGAGTTATTATTTTTTAGTAAGGTTTGTACCTCTTTTGCCATTTGGCCAATTCTGCTTTTTAAGGAGCTATTTTCTTCAGTATTTTTTAACCCATGCTAGTATTAATTCTCTTTTCATTATCTTCTTGTATTGCTCTCATTTCTTTTCCAATTTTTTCCTCTATTTCTCTTATTTGATTAAAAATTTTTTTTGCTCCTTTTTTATTGTTTTGTTTAGCTTTTGGGTGGTTAGCTAAATAGTGCAGTAAATAGAACATGGGCTTGAGTCAGGAAGACCTGAGCTCAACTCTGCCTTAAACACTTTCTAGCTGTGTGACTCTGGGCAAATCACTTAACTAACCCTGTTTGCCTCAGTTTTCTCTTCTGTAAAATGAGTTGGAGAAGGAAATGGCAAACCACTCTAGCATCTTTGCCAAGAAAACCCCAAAATGGGATCATTGTGAGTTGGACATAACTGAAATGACTGAACAATTGCACACACACATGCATGCGTGCACATGTGGGTGTATGTGTGTATTTGTGCATGTGTAATTTATATTTATTGGGTCACCAACCATGGTTCTGTAATTTCCTTTATGGCTGTATGGCTGTTATAAAATATTTCATAGAACAGAAGCTGAAAGTTTCTAGCTTCTTGATTTGCTTTTGCTGTTACACAGTGGGGGTGAATTACACATGTGTAATATCACACATCAGAAGTTTGTATATATATATCAAAGTTTCAGAATTTGGTTGGTTTTCTATTTTCACCAAGTGGCAGCTGGTATCAGAATAACAGTTAACTTTTTTTTTGAAAATTCTATACTATTTATTTCTTAGGATTATTTATATTTACATTTTGATGGGACCAAAGCAGAAGGCAGCCTGGAGCAATGTAACAGTATAATGACGAAGGACTAGCCATCTGGATTGTCTGTCTGAGAGCTGGTAAAAGCTTTAGGAGACCTCCAATATAATGGATACATAAAGCAAGTAATCTGATTATGACCACTTGGTATAAGTAGTATAGATTTAAGGCTATCTTTAGGTAAGTCTGATTGACAATTTTGGAGAAAGGTTAGAAAAATAATCATAGCACGGGGAAAATCTTTCTCTATAATATATGACAATCTAGTCTTACCTATTTTCCTGGGATTATCTTGGAGATATTTAATAGCAGAAGTCTTGGGGAGAAATGTATATTTATTGGGGGTGGGAAGGACATAAGGTATGTTCTTAGTTCAAGACAACTCAATATTCAAAAAACTGAATGAACACACACAATACATTGAAAAACAATTAAATCTTTTCCCCCAAATAAATTTAAACATTATATATCAAAATACACATGAGTATAAAAGTGCTATATGTATCCTTGTTTCAGGTTGTTCTCACCATTGATTCTACTATCTAATGAGATGTACCAAAAGAACCAATTGATTGTCATAGTGTATATTTCAAACAAATGTTTCCACAATATATTAGCCCTGATAGAAAGATCTGCATACAGTAAGAAGAAAAACAAAAGTTAGCTTCATTTTTTGCTTGTGAGGGTAAGAGACAATGTTTGCTCATTGAGGGCAGGAACTATTTTTTTCCAATTTCTTTGCATCTCTGATGTTTAAAGAAGTGCCTGGCACTTATGAAGTATTTGATAAATATTTGTTGACGGACTGTTATTAGTCCAAAAGTTCATTAGAAAAGCCCTAGTAAGACAGGGAAAAAAAACAGAAAAAAAATATTGTTCCATGAAACTATTTAAAAAGTAGCTAGGATTTCTGTTTGTTTTCTGTGATACAATAACTCCCCACTTATCCTACATTATTGGGGAATGAGATTCTCCAGGACTGAACCTGCCAAATAACCAAGCATGCCTTTTTAGGATGGAGACATTTCTAAAGTACATTATTACTGTGTATTTCCTAGCCTTTATAAACAAATCAAACAAAACAGAGGCTCACATAGAATGTGGACTGGGTATGTCAGGTGTGTTTTCTCTCTGAAGGGAAGGCAAAGGGCAAAGGCTAATGGGAATAATCCCCTACTTTGGGCCAGCACACATTGTGCATACCCAAGATACTAAACACAATTAATACTTTTTTGAAAACTCAGTGTCATCTTTATATGTCTGTCTATGTATGTATGTATGTATGTATGTATGTATGTATGTATGTATGTATGTATGTATCTATCTATCTATCTATCTATCTATCTATCTATCTATCTATCTATCTATCTATCTATCTATCATCCAGTGATACAAGCTTCATTGCTGTTTTTCTCAAGAGAAATTCCATATCCTGACTTAGGGTATTTTCACTGACTGTTTCCTGTGTCTGGAATTTTCTCGTTCTTCATCTCTACCTTTTGGATTTCTTCAAGCCCCAGGCACCTTACCTTCTCTAAGAAGACTTTCTCAGTCTTCCTTACTGCTATTGATTTTCCCCTGTCATTATTTCCAATTTATCGTATATACATCTTGTTTGTGTAAAATTGCTTGCATGTGGTTTCCGCAGTTAGATGTGAGCTCCTCGAGGACAGGGACTTGTTTGTTTATTTTGCTTTTCTTTGTTTTCTTATCACAGTGCCTGGCACATAATAGGCACCTAACAAATGCTTTTTGAGTTGACTTGGTTTTTTCACAGTTTGTAAACACTGGCCCAGACTGACCTATGTGCAAGTCAATCAACAAGTTTTCATTAATTTCTCACTCTATGCTAGACACTACGTGAAACAAAGAAAGGAAAAAAATCAAAAGTTCTTACCCTCAAAGGCCTCACAGTCTAATAGAGAAAGACAACCCACAAATAAGTAGTTACATGCCAGATCTATACAGAAGGAAATCTGAAAGGGGAAGACACTGGAGAAGGACTCTAACCTAAATGCAAAATATTGAGAGAGGGATGAAAATTTTATTTTTTTTAAAAAATGATTTGTTTTCAGTTTTCAACATTCACTTCCACAAGATTTTGAATTCCAAATTTTCTCCCCATCTCTCCCCTCCTCCCACCCTAAAACAGCGAGTATTCTGATAACCCCTTTCCCCAATTTACCCTCCCTTCTATCACTCTCCGCCTCCTCCTGCTCTTATTCCCTTCCTTTCTATTTTCCCGTAGGGCAAGATAGATTTCTATATCCCATCGCCTGTATGTCCTATTTCCCAGTTGCATGTAAAACAATTTTTAACATTCGTTTTAAAGCCTTGAGTTCCACATACTCTCCCTTCCTCCATCCCTACTCACTTTCATTGAGAAAGTAAGCAATTCAATATAGGTTATAGATGTGTAGTCATGCAAAACACTTCCATAACAGTCATGTTGTGAAAGACTAACTATATTTCTCTCTATCCTGTCCTACCCTCCATTTGTTCTATTCTCTCCTTTGACCTGTCCCTCCACAAAAGTGTTTGCTTCTGATTGCCTCTTCCCCCAATCTGCTGTCCCTTCTATTATCCCCCCTCTCTTATCTCCTTCCCCCCTGCTTTCCTATAGGGTAATATAAATTTACAAACCCAATTGAGTGTGTATGTTATTACCTGCTTAAGCCAAATCCAATGAGAATAAGGCTCATTTATTCCTTTTCACCTCCCCCCTTCCCCTTCATTGTAAAAGTTCTTTCTTGCCTCTTTTATGTGAGATGATTTACTACATTCTACCTCTCCCTTTTTCTTTCTCCCAGTACATTCCTCTCAACATTTAATTTTATTTTTTAGGTACCATCCCTTCATATTCAGCTCACCCTGTGCCCTATACACACACACACACATACTCATATAAACACACACATACATACACACACAGACACACGCACGCACACACACGTATATATATACACATATGTACATATACATACACACATATTTGTATATTCCCTCCAATACCCTAATACTGAGAAAGGTCTCATAAATTACAAATGTCATCTTTCCATGTAGGAATATAAACAGTTCAACTTTAATAAGTCCCTTATGGATTCTATTTCCTGTTTACCTTTTCGTGTTTCTCTTGATTCTTGTATTTGAAAGTCAGATTTTCTATTCAGCTCTGGTCTTTTTAACAAGAATGCTTGGAAATCCTCTTTTTAATTGGAATTCCATTTTTCCCCTGAAGCATTATACTCAGTTTTGCTGGCTAGGTAATTCTTGGTTTTAATTCTATATCCTTTGGCCTCTGGAATATCATATTCCAAACCCTCTGATCCCTTAGTGTAGAAGCTGCTAAATCTTGTTATCCTGATTATGTTTCTCCAATACTTGAATTGTTTCTTTGTGGCTACTTGCCTTGAGAACTCTGGAATTTGGCTACAATATTCCTAGGAGTTTTCCATTCAGGATCTCTTTCAGGAGATGATTGGTGGATTCTTTCCATTTCTATTTTACCCTCTGGTTCTAGAATATCAGGACAGTTTTCCTTGATAATTTCTTGAAAGATAATGTCTAGGTTCTTTTTTTGATCATGACTTTCAGGTAGTCCAATAATTTTTAAATTATCTCTCCTGCATCTATTTTCCAAGTCAGTTATTTTTCCAATAAGATGTTTCACATTGTCTTCTATTTTTTCATCCTTTTGTTTTTGTTTTATAATTTCTTGATTTTGTCATAAAGGTATTAGCTTCCATTTGCTCTATTCTAATTTTTAAGCAATTATTTTCTTCAGTGAGCTTTTGGACTTCCTTTCCACTTGAACAATTCTGCTTTTTAAGGCATTCTTCTCCTCATTGGCTTTTTGGACCTCTTTTGTCATTTGAGTTAGTCTATTTTTAAAGGTGTTATTTTCTTCAGCATTTTTTGGGTCTCCTTTAGCAAGCTGCTGACTTCATAATTTTCTTTCATCACTCACATTTCTCTTCCCAATTTTCCTGTATTTTTCTTACTTGATTTTCAAAATCCTTTTCAAACTCATCCATGGCCTGAGACCAATTCATATTTCTCTTGGAGGCTTTGGATGTGGGAGCTTTGACTTTGTTGTCTTCCTCTGGTTGTATGCTTTGATCTTCCTTTTCACCCAGAAAGTAAGATTCTATAGACTAATTTTATCTCACTGTTTGCTCATTTCTCCGCCAATTACTTGACTTTTGAGGTCTTTGTTAAGTGGAAGGTGTGCTGCCCCAAGCTTCAGGGGTTTTGTGCAGCTGTTTTCAGAGATATTTCGAGAGACCTGTAAATTTTCAGTTCTTCCAAGGAGGTATGATCAAAGAAGAGGTGTTTACTCCTCTCGTGGCCTGTGCTCTGCTCTGTGAGCAACCACAAGCACTCTTTTTTGTCTTGGAACCGTGAGGAGGATTCCCTCTCCATTGCCACCACAAACTCCACCACACCAGCACTCCTCTTGCCCCAGGACCACCACTAGGACTGTGACCCAGATCCGTTCCTCAATTGTCCCACAGTCTGTAGGCTTAGAGCTCCAGATGCAGCTACCACTGTGGCAGTGGCTGCTGCTGCCCGGGGATGGGGCCTGACCATTCTTCTCTCTCACTTAGTTGAGAGACCTTTCCCATGGACCTTCAAAGCTGTCTTTGGTGTTAGTGGGTTGAGAAGTCTGGAAACCATGGCAGCTGCCAGTGATTCAGTGCCTTGAGGCCTTCTCCAACCCTGTCTGTGCTGGCACAGGCCATGCTGGGCTGTACTCTGCTCTGAGCCTGGTGCAATAGACCCTTCCTGTCAGCCTTCCAAAAGGAAGGGCTGGAAATCTGTTTCACTCTGTCATTTTGTGGCTTCTGCTGCTTTAGAATTTGTTTAGAGTAATTTTTACAAGTATTTTGATGGGTTTGGAAGAGAGCTCAAGCAGGCCCCTTCTTTTACTTTGCCATCTTGGCTCCACCCCCAAAACTTTAATCAAAGAGTAGCCATTGGCTAGTTAAAAGTTTCATCCCATTCTAGTCGTGAGGATCATCCTTCATCTTCATATCTTCTGAAGAAGCAGAAATACACACATATTAGCATGATAAGAAGGATTTATAGGGAATAGAAGATAGGAATACTTCTAATGCAACCCCAGAAGGAAGAGGGGCTGTATGGGGTGTTCAGGAAGGTCCGGCACCTCTGATGCGAAGCCTTACTGAGAACTTTTCAGGGCTGCCCATCCGCTTTTGGTGTCTACCGGACTCACAACCTTAGTCATTATCAACTCTTGCCTCTTGTATTCGCCATATTTATTTGGTTGCCAAATATTGTTGATCTTCCTTCTTAAGATCTCTCATCCTTATCCCCCTCCCTCCACTCATGGCCACCATACTAGTTCAGGGTTTAATCACTTTTCACACAGAATATTGGAATAGTACCTTCATAATTGGTCTCTGCCCCCGACTCTGTCTTCTTTTCAATCTGTTCTCCACATAGCTGCCTACACACACACACACACACACACACACACACACACACACACGCACACTGAGAGAAAACACATGCTTAAATATATATTAGACAAAAACACACACACACATACATGTTGTTCAGTCTGGCCCCAACCTATCTTTTCAGATTGAATTCACATTATTCCCCCTTACGTGTTCTGCATTCAAGAGGAACTGACCTACTTGATGTTTACCGTACATGACATTCCATCTTCTACCTCTGAGGTTTTTTTTCACTTCTGATGACTTTCATTTGCTGATGACAGAAAACTGGGTACCTACTGGATAATAGAGTAAGGATCCAAAAAGACTTTGACATTCTTGAGCGTTTGAATGAATCTATATGAAATTCAATAGAGATAAATGCACCTTTTAGGTACAAAAAACAAAATCGTAAGAATAAGGTGAGAGAGGTATGACTGTATAGTAGTTCTGAAAAACATCGAGTGGGTTTAATGGACACCATACTCAAGATGAGTCATCAGTGTGATGCAGTGACCTAAAACCTAATGGGATCTTGGATTCATTGAAATAGGCATGGCTTTCAGGAATACTGAAGTGATGGACCCATTCTACTATGCCCTTTTCAGTGTTGCATTCATTTCTGAGCCCCACAGTTTAATAACTGAAACATGTCCAGAGGAGGGTAACCAACATTGTGAAGGGCCTTGAGTCCATGCCATATGCAGATACATTGAAGGAATGGGGGATGTTTAGTCTAGACAAGACTTGTGAGGGGTATGCTACTAGTCTCCAAGTATCTGAAGGGTTACCATGTTGAGTAGGGCTGAACTTTGTTCTGTTTGGCCTCAGAAGACAGACACAGGAGCTATGAGATAGAGTTTACAAAGAAATCAATTGTAGCTTGATTATCAGAGCACAAAGTGGTATGGACATCCTTGAGAGGTTGTAGGTTCCTCCTAGAAAGGTTGAAGACCTCCTTAGAGGTTTTTGAATAGAAGCTAAGTGACCACTTGTCAGATATATTATAGTGGTGATTCCCTTCATGTATTGGTTGGACTGGATGCTTGCTGAGATCCTTTGCAATTCTCATATTTGGGGATCTTTTGATTCTGTCTCCCATGCCCATCTAACCCTAAATCTCCCTTCCTACCCTAATTGGTCAGGGCTTCTTCTTTTCCTGCATAAAGAGATCTCTAGTATATTATGGAAGGGTGTCTCTTTCCTTAAATCTTTCCTCCCTTTCTCCCTCCATCTAGGATGAGTTTGAGCTATAAGGTAGAACATAAGCTAATTTAAAAACTTGTAACTTTGAGAGAAGGGATACAGGAAGACAGGCCTATTGGGTACTCAGTGGAATACCAAACCCTCCAATTTTGGAATACTGAAGGAACAAGGCCATTTATCTGTCTCTGTTTCCATTCTTCTTGGAATAAGAGGAATATAATTGCTGTAAAAAGAAAATGATTATTTCTTCATTTCCATATCTCAGAATCCTCAGCTTCCTTCAAAGCTCAGCTCATGCCACCTACTATATGACACCTTTACTGATCACCTCAACTTCCAAATTATTTTGCATTTACTTTGTACATATTTTTGCATTTGCTTGTCTATATATATTTTGTTTTCCTTGAGTGACTTTAAGTTCCTTGAGAGCAAGGACTTATTCCATTGTTGTGCATAAGTTTAGCACAATTCCTGTCACATAACAGGAATTTAACAAATGCTCACTGAATTAAATGAGATTACAAATCACAGATTTAGAGCTGGAAACTACTTCAAAGTCTAACTAGTCCACACTTATAATTTCACAGATGAAGAAACTGAGGCTCAGAGAGGTCAAAGAACTTGTCTGGGTCATATAAGTAGTAAGAAAGAGAGCTAAAATTTGAACCTAGGTCCTCTGACTCTAAATCCATTACTCTTCCCACTGTTGTCAAACTGCATTCCATGTTGATTGAGAATATGTAACCTTGAAAGCCAGTTATATAGTATCTAAGGACAGTCTTTAATTTTTGGACTATTACTCCCAAAACCATATCATGACAGCAAGCTCAGGACTAGAACATAATGATGGAAGAATGAACTGTGTTCACAGGAAATATATCTGATAGGCTGGAGTGGGAAATGACATAGTATACTCTCTGTGTGGCCTTTTTCCTGGCCAGTCATTTATGTGACTGCCTCTATACAATTTTTAATATCATTTGGGAAGGCATCATCTCCATTTGCTGTCTAATTAAGTGGTTTTTATTGTACTCCTACAACAGGACATTTTTTCTTTCTTTTTTTTTTTTAAAAACACTCATTCTTACACAGGCACATTCACCCTACCACCATGTGCTTACCATGTAGCCATCCATTTTAAAAGCCACTGCTGGGACATTTGCTGCTAAATGTTGAGGAAAGAGGAGGAGACTGACCACTTATCTAGTCTCTGAAATTATAAATGATTGATCCTCTTACACAGAAATTTCTGAACCTGATTAGAAGCTTACTCTGAAAAATTTGGCTCTGAAAATATAATTTGGAACAAATGGTCATGAATAGCTCAAATGAGGAAGAAAAGTAGACAACATCTAAGGAAACCAATTTAGCTATACATTCAGATTATCAACATTTATTAGGTGCCTACTATGTGGCAGCCAACAAAGATGAGATGCAACAAAGTATGGATCAATCCTTTGCTGCTTGTACTAATTTTGGTCTAACAATTGACACCAAGAAAACATAGGTACTCCATCAGCCAGCATCACACCACCCATATGTGGAACCATTGGTTACAGCAAATGGAAGAGTTTTGAATGTTGTGGATAAGTTTGCTTACCTTGACAGGATACTTTCTAGGGATGTACATGTTGATAATGAAATTGATGCATGCATTGCCAGAGCTAGCTCAATATTTGGAGGCTCTGAAAAGGAAGTGAGAGAGAAGAAGTATTAAACTGACTACCAAACTGAAGGTC
This sequence comes from Phalanger gymnotis, assembly GCA_028646595.1. Taxonomy (NCBI): domain Eukaryota; kingdom Metazoa; phylum Chordata; class Mammalia; order Diprotodontia; family Phalangeridae; genus Phalanger; species Phalanger gymnotis. Next base: position 650,862,395 of record CM053622.1, on the reverse strand, counting down.
TACAGAGCTGACCTCATTGTTGTATGCCTATGGAAGCTGAAACAGTATACCAATACTGTGCCAGGAAATGGAATCATTTTCATTTGAATTGTCTTAGGAAGATTATGAAGATCACTTGGCAAAATAAAATACTAGACACTGAGGTCCATTCTCAAACTAAACGGCCAAGCATTCAAACTCTACTGTAGAGTGTACAACTCTGATGGGCTGGCCATGTTGTTCAAATGCCAAACATATGCTTGCTGAAAAGACTATTTTATGGACAACTCACACAGGGCAAGTGCTTATAGGGTGGTCAGAAGAAGCAATACAAGAACTCTCTTAAGGTCTCTCCTAAGAATTTTGGAATTGATTATGTGACATGGGAGACACTGGCACAGGACCACCCAACATAGTGTGCCCTCATCAGAAAAGGTGCTGTGTTCTATGAGCAAAGCAGAATTGAAGTAGCTTAAAAGAAACACGAGATGCACAAATTTAGAGAACCCACTCCAAATATTCACAGAGAGTATTTGTGCCTGACTTATGGTAGAGCATTCCAAGCTCATATTGGTCTGATCAACCACAGTCAGACCCACTGAAACTTGATTCTAACATAGTGATGTCGAGAATGAAAGACAACGGCCAACCTACTATGTGGTAGGCACTGTGCTAGAGTTCTATGATCAATTGACATTTAAAAATTAGATCTATATTAATATAATGTCATATTATATATGTATACATGTATGCATATATGTATGAATGTAATATGTATATGTGTATGAATATGTGTGTTTATATTTTTTCAATCCCTCATCAAGCACTTATTAAGTGTAAGCACTTATGTGACAGTACTGAACCAAGTGCTGGTGTACAAAGAGAGGCAAAAACAATCCGTGCTTTCAAGATCAAAATCTAATGAGTGGAGACAAGATGTAAAAATGTAGATACTAGGTATTTAGAGAATTGATGGAAAGTAATCTGAGAAGTGAAGGCACCAGTAGCTAGGAGGACCAACAAAAGGAGGAACTCGTCTTCTGCAAAAGATGAGAATTGAGCTGAGGCTTGAAGGAAACCCAGGAAACTAAGCAGTAGAGGGGAAATGATAGTGTATTCCAGGCATGGGGGATAGCTAGTATGAAAACAAAGAAACAGGAGATGTAGGAATTGTAAAGTAGGAAAGGGTCAAGCTATAAGGAACTTTTAATCCCAGATTTTATATTTGATCCTAGAGTTAATAGTCACTTGCGCTCAGCAGAGCAAGAAAAGAGAGAGAGGGTGTTTGATATAGTCTTATCTACCCTTTAGAAAAAAAAAATTCTTCTTGGCTGGTTACTGGAGACTTGATTGGAGTTGGGGGGAGGGAGACTTGAGTCAGAGATACAAGTTAAAAGTCTATTGCAAAAATCTAGCTGAGAAGTGATAAAGGCCCAATTGGGGTTGTTGCTGAGTTATTGGAGGGAAGGGGATGTATATGTGAAGTGTTGTGAAGGTAGAAAAAGCAAGATTTGGCAATGGATTGGATATGTGGGATGAGTGAGAGTGAGGAATGAGGGATGCCATTGGGGTTTAGATCCTGGGTAATTGAGAAGATGGTGGTTCTCTTAACTGTAATAATGAATTTCGGAAGAGAGGAGCTTTAGAGGAGAAGGGGGGAAGAGAAATGATGATTTCTGTTTTAGTTATAGGGTATCCAATTTTAAACATTCAAGAAGCAGTTGGAAATGTGACTCTAGCTCAGGAGAGAGATTGGAGCTAAATATATATAGTTCTGAGAATCTGCGTGAAAATTTAACTGTTTCTCTGATGAGATCACCAAGCAAGATATTACATACAAAAAAAACAAAGGGTATATAACCAAATGTGAATGCAAAAAAAAGTTATAAGAAATTAGAAGGACAGCCCTGAGGAACATCAAAATTCAGATTGAGGTTCAGCTTGCAAAAATGATTACAAATAGTGTTATTTTTGTAACTATACAGAGAGCAAGAAACTGAATAAGTATTAAATATGTTTACTACTTGGGGAAGATGGTAAAACATTAGCAGATCATAGAGAGAAGGCAAGACTACTTAAATTAACTTCATTTTGTATTCTCTATCAAGAAGAGTGAATTAAACTAGAAAGGACAGTAGATAGCTAAGAGGAAATTAAATTTTAAATTATACAAGGGGAAAATAAAATAGTTCATAGCTACTATAAATAACTATAAGTCTCTAGACATAAATTTGTGACATCCCAGTATCCTGGAAGATCTTGAAAATGTGATTCTAGAATCATAATGTATAAACTTGGAAAGATTATGGAGAATAGAAGCACTAGAAGATTAGAAATGAGCAAATATTAAGCAATTATTTTAAATCAGGAAAAGTTGGATCCCAAAACCAACAGACCAGTAAACTTGATTCTGATCCCTGGAAACATTCTAGAACAGATAATTTAACAGGTATTATGTACATAGTAAGGATAGAAGATGATGATCACTAGGAATCAGCATGGGTTCATAAAGAAAAAAAGAAGCAACTCTAACAAACTGTCCTCATTCCTCCTGCCCCCCCTTTTTTGATGGGGTTAGGTAAGAAACAGTGTATCTTGATTTTCATCAGGAATTTGACAGTCACTAATGGTACCTTGTAGATCATAAGGATAAATGTGGCCTAGCAGTGATGTCAAACTGAAATAGAAATGAATCCTTGTGGGCTACATTTGATTTAGAAAATCACAAATTAACATTACCTATTTTGTATTGTATTTTTGTTTATTTATTTTAGCCATTTCCCAAGTACATTTTAATCTGGTTCTGGTGGGACTCATAGGCTGTTCTGGGCAATGGCTTTGACTTCTTTTCAGTAGACAATATTAGGATCACAGTTGGGTAAGATTAAACTAAGAATGTTAACAAATGAACCACTGAAACCTAAAGAGATGTCTCTTGTGGAATGCTATAGGACATTTTTATTGTACCTGATCTTTTCAAGAATTTCATGAACAGCTTGGATGAAGACATAGCCTTATCATCAAATTTTCTGATCATAAGAAGCTAGAACATATGACTCAACTAGAATTTAAAAAATCTTAAGGTCTAAAAATCTTTTGGTCTAAAAACAAATTGCTAAAGTGAACAAGATGAAATGACAAGGAGAAATGCAAATTCTGGTATTTATACTTTTCTCCTACCCAGTATAGAAAAGCATAGCATTTGGGAGGCCTAGCTCAGGAGGGGTTCATATCAAAAAAGACCTGGGACTTTAAGTTGGCCACAAATTTAATATGCACAAACAGTATGGTGGGGTTGCTATAGGAGCCAATGTACTCATAGACTTCATTAACAAAAGTATTGAGTTTAGTTTAAGGAAAATATTAGTCTCATTGTGTTCTGCATTAGTCAGACACATCTTGGGTGTCATGTATAGTTTTGGGTGTCATAATTTAAGAGGGATACTGACTAATAGCTACAATGGAACAGGCAGTAAGTTACCTGTCATTGTAAATCCTTCATCAAAAGTTTAGATAACCATTTGTTAGGGACATTCCAGAAGAGATTTCCATTTTGGGAGGGAAGTAGATTCCTTTCAGTTTCATGATACAACACACACACACACACACACACACACACAAAACCCGACTATGAAAAAAATGAGAGGCAGCATAGTTTGGTGTTAAGATCATTAGACTTTGAGTTATGAAACCCAAGTTTAAGTCTCTATTCTGCCATTTACTGTGAGATGTATCTCTCTGCTCTTTGTTTTCCTTATCTGTAAAATATGATTAATAATACTTCTTTTGCATTAACACCACGCTTTCCAAGGCCTGCTGTGAGGATCAAAGAGATAACATCTGTGAAAATGCTTTGTAATTAAAATACATTATACAAATATAAATTATTATTATCATTAAGGGAAAGGACATTGGATTCTAGTCCTGACTTTGCTCGGGAACTCAAGATCTTCATCTTACTAGGTCTCATTTTCCTCATCTGTATAATGAAAGGATTGCGTTACATTATCTCTGATGTCTGTTCCAGCCTCAATGTTCTATTAGATGCCTGAACCAAGAGTGGGCAGATCAAGCTGAATGGAACTTTAATGAGTGAAATAAGGACAGAGAATTTTAATAACAGATAATGATGTCTTGTAGGATCTGAGGAATTATGAGTTTTTAAAGTTCTTTGGTAATTTGCAATGCCATCAACATAATTACTGCAAAATTAGATTTATGTACAAAATTTGTAGCAATTCAAGACAATTTAAAATGATACCATGTGTACTTCTATGCTAAACACTAGGTAGAATTTAAATGAAAACCTCGGAGAAATGGAAAGAAAAATATTAGTATCAGGCTCAATGATTATTTTGATTTGCATGAAATATCTGGAGTTCCTATTAAAAGGAGAGCCTATGAGATTGGCAATTGATCTAAGTCTTTGTTGAGATGGTACTGTGAAGGGACAGTTAGTATCTGATGGCTTATGGTGAGAGGAAAGAAATGAAAAGTAGAAGTGGCTGTTAACTGGATTTCCTCAGAAGACCTTGTTGAAGATAATAGCTAAGAGCAGTGAGTGACTATTTTCACTACCACATTGGCAGGAATCTGCTAATTGTAGGTCAAATATCTGGGCAAGGAGCATCATGGGAAGATGAAAAATCAATGAAAGGGAAAGGGAATTTCCAAAGAAAATGGGGAAAAACAGCCCTGCCCAGGAGCCCCCAGGGCTGCTAATGGCCTAAATAGATTTTCACCTTAATAATGAATTAATTCAGCAAAAATGATAGAAAATTGGGAATCTGGTCTTAGCAAGTACGGAGAATGAAATATATTACAGTGACCTGCAGAAAGGGTACCATGTCTGTGCTGATGCCAAGTCACAATGCATGTTTTACAAAATGCAAATTGATCTTTTTGAAGAGAGGTAAAAGATTTGGAGAAATACAATCATCCACTTCCCTGGTTTCATATGAGGTCAAATGATATCCCTAGAGGGAATTAAAAAATTATCTATAGGAGTTTTGAAGTCCTAGATAGGAAATGAAGACTTGGGGGCAGAGACGGTACCTTAATTCCTGCTACCAATTAAAGGGAGGAGCTTCAAAAGGAAAAAAAAGGACGATTTAGGGAATAAACACCTGGTTAAGAAAATGGCAGTTGGATTTAAATATGATGGGCTCTTGGCCTGAGATGAAATGTTGTCTAATCAAGGCTGGGGAGGATAGATTTCATTTCAGCCTTGTGAATATGATCAAGAGAGCTTTCAGCTGAAAATGAAAGGAGAAAATGAAATTGGATACCACAGAGAGTAACAGGTACTCCCTGGGAAGAGGAATAGCAATTGAGGTCTAATAATTCACAGGAGAAACCAGTATTGAGGTTGAGGGAGCAATGATAATATTCATGGCTTCAGATATTTATACAAATGTGCAGTCTTTAAAATACTTTAAAAGTGAACCAAAAATCTTGACGAAGAGTAAATTTGACTTCATGGATGTGACTGGGATTCCTATGATGAAACTCATAAATTTGACAGTGGAAGGGTACAGAACAAATGAGATAAAAGGGATAGTGGAGGAGCAACGTATATAAAGAAGATACACTCCTGTGAAGCAGGAAAGAGAGCGTCTTGGTAAGGAACAACAGAGGGAGCAACAGATAGCAGAGATATTGTGGTAGGATAAAATAGCACTTATTGTATCAGGTAGTTGTGAGGATCAAATGCCTGTGTAAACTTAGTTTATATAAAAATATGCTGAAGTTTATATAGGCATTTGACCCTCATAACCGCCTGTGGGTTAAGTGCTGTTGTTCATCCTTGGTTTTTGAAGGTGACGGATGACGTCATGAAAGTGTTGTCTTGACCTGCCCGTGAATTGGATTTAAGTGAGGTGGACTTGCACAACTTGTCAGCTTCCCTCTCTCTTCTAGAGTCATAGGAAGTCCACTGACAAGACAAAACTCAAGGAAGACTGGCTTCAGCCCAGGATACAGCGGCAAAGATTGGCTGACCATTTGTTGGGGATGGCATAGAGGGGGTAATTCACGTTCAGTTTGTTCTGGATGGCCTCTGAGGTCCCATCCAATTCTGCCGGCCTTCTGTGATTCTGTTAGTGGCAGCCCTATTCTTTCAGCCACACAGGTTCACACCCTCAGAAATCTCCTGGACTCTTCCTTTTCCCTTACTTCTCACACCCAATTCCTTGCCACATCTTTTAAATGCTACCTTCAAGACTTGGCTTTGGTGCCCCTTCCACCATGACGCTTTCTATTTTTAATCCCTTTTCCCTTTTTAAATATTCCTAGAACACTCTATCTGATCTCTCCCTTGCTCACATGTAGTATATTTATCACTGTGGATATCTTATAGCCACAATAGAAGGTAAGTTTCTCAAGGACAAAGACTATTTTGTTTTTCTGAATGTATCCACATCACCTGCATAATAGGCCCTTAATGTTTGTTGAACAGAATTAAATATTATTCTATCCCCATTTTACAGGTGCAGAAGCTGAGGCAGACAAAAGGTAAGTGACTTGCCCAGGGTCACACAGCTATGTCATGTCTGAGGTTAGATTTGAATCGACGTTTTACTGACTTTAGACTCAGGATTCTGTCTACTGTGCCAAACTAGCTGCCAAAAGGAAAAGTCCAAGGAATTGTGGTAGGGGACTTCAACACTATAGACATCTACTACAACTCCCTTTTTTTTACCCAAAGTTGAGCAAGTAATTAAGTAAATATTGACCCACTTTAATGCTAATTTAATTCTTTAAAAGATGGAGTAAACAAAAAAGAAAAATCAAATTCTGAACCTGATAGTAACTAGTCAGGAAGAACTAGTTGCCAAAGCAGAAATTCTAGCAACGTTGAGAAGACTTCAGGATTCTGTCTTAACTTTGTAGTATCTTAAATGATATCACATATGTAAAACACTTACAAACCTTAAAACTCAGCTTGAATGCTAACTAGTAGTAGCAGACTAGTGGCAGTGGTGGTGGTGGTAGTAGTAGTAGTAGTAATGGCTGTAGTAGTAGTAGTAGTAGTAGTAGTAGTAGTAGTAGTAGTAGTAGTAGTAGTGGTAGTAGTAAGGGCTGCCGTGGCTAGAAAAAGTCATTTGGTAGCCTATCCTTTGCTGATTATCCTCTCTGAACATAGATAAACTGGTAACAAACAAAGTCTCTTCTTGGCTTTGTGACTTGGCATCAGCATAGACATTGTACCCTTTCTGTAGGCCATTGTAATATTCATTTCATTCTCCACACTTGCTAAGATAGGCTGGTAACAAACAAAGTCTATTTGCATTTTGGTAGGACTTAGCTTATCTCCCATAAGCATATTGTTCAAGACCCTATAGCCACTTCTATGCCATTACGAGGCTTCAGAGTATAAGTTTGTGGTTGATTTTTGATTAATGAAGCTGTGAAATTCCCTGTTTGTTGGTAATCTGTCTTAACTTTTATGCTCCTGGATCTCATATTATACATTTAGTAATACTGCTTACCAGCCTTCTTAAAGCTGGACAACTGAACACAAGGCCTGTACTTTAGAAAGCTGCCATTGGATAAACAGTAATTCCTTTTTAGGATGACTTCAGGCCTGATGGGTAGCTTTCCCCAGGCATGGCCAACTCAGAAAAACATTGATAAAACACATGCTAATTCAGCTGTATTTTATTTCCTATTATAGACAGCTCTTTTTTTTTTTAAAGTAACAAAGTCAAGGTTTATTTGAATTTGATTTTATGTATGAATCCTCCAGGAATCTTCAAATGAATTCCTTTTGTAGGTCTTGAAGTACAAGATGTGTGGAAATGCCTTGGGTACAATTTGGATAGCATAAATACAATGTCATTATGAAAAGTTATTAATTATTATTGTCTTTGTTTTCTCCTTATATTTGGCTTGATTAAACTCAAGAAGCATTCTGAAAGAGCCTTCTGAGTGTAATGACAATACACAATGTTACATGCTAGAGATAAAAAGATAAAAGCAAAAAAAGATAAAAGAAAACACTTCCTGCTTTCAAGGAATTCACATATTTTATTAGAAGGGAAAGTATATGTACACAAATAAGTAAATACAAAACATGTTCAAAGTAAAATAAAAATAATTGAGGTGTGGAGGTAAGAGTTAGGCAGCACAGTAGACAGAGTGCTGGGCCTGGAGTCAGGAAGACCTGAGTTCAAAACTGGCCTTAGACATTATAGTCGTGTGACCCTGGGCAAGTCATTTAACCCTGTTTGCCTGTTTCCTCATCTGTACAATGAGGTGAAGAGGGAAATAGCAAACCACTCCAGTATCTTTTCCAAGAAAACCCCAATGGGATCACAAAGAATCAGATATGACTGAAACAACTCAACAACAACAAAGGAGTGGGAGAGACTATGACTGGGGATAACAAAGAAGGACTTATGTAGGAGATGGTCCTTGAGATGAGCCTAGAAGGGCAGTAGAGGCTCCGATGAAGCTGAAGAGGAGCATTCCAGGCAAAATGCTCCGTCATAGAAAGAGACAGAGGCAGGAGATGGAAAGCCAAATGTAAAAAACAGCAGACAGACTTGTTATAAGGAACATAGTGTCTCTAGTAAAGTGAAGGTTGATAGAAATAATGAATATTCAGAAAAGGTGCAATTCCTAAACATAGATCAAGTGTCCTCGTTATTAATTTTCTCAATCTTTCTTCATAAAAATAATTTTTTTTCCTCATACCTAAAAGAATGTTAGTGTTTTTAATTTCTTGGCTGCCCCAGGACCCTTTTCATGATTCCTGACTCTTTCTTTACCATCAATGTACCTAGTTGCTATGGAAATGAGTGGTGATAAAGAAGTACTTAGCATCTTCCTGGTACTAGTTGAGCATTAACTACTTTTATTTTTTCCATATCAAAGCCTCAGTTGTCCTGTTGGAAGTGCCCAGCCCCTTCATGCTGCCCCTCTCCTAACTGGTTCTGAAGGGTTTTTTAAACACATTGTTACTTTTTTCAACTATTAAACATTGATTTTTTTCTCGCTAGGGAGAAAAAAGAAAAGAAAGTAATACAAAACCACACAGTCAAGCAAAACAAATTGCCATGTTGAGTACGTTCAAAAATTTGGTTCTTATTCTGCATATTAGTCCATCCTGTCTATGTCATGAGGTAGGCAGTGTTTTCCCATTCTCTGACACATTCTTTGTCACTAGTTACTCTTCTCCCCTCCCCAAAGATTAGTGTTCTCCTTTTTTGACAATTGAAACTCAGCTAAATGAAAGATACTACAACTAGGGGGAGGAGGTGGATGTGAGAATCGATGAAATGAAGCATCCAAAACAAACAGGTCCAACACATAAATCAGGAGGAAATCCTAAAGAAAAAGATTTTTATAGGTGACACCAGGAAGATGTCTTTTCTCCTGGGACTTAGGCCTGGGGAAAGCAGAAGTACTGGATGGTTCTATGGAGTCATGGTTGATCACTGAGTTGATCAAAGTTCATCAAAATTGGTTTTACAGTACTGATGCTCAATTATTCTAGTAGGGCTTATTGCTTTGCTCTCCATAAATTCATACAAGCATTCCCAAATAAAGACACACCAGTTTTTTGTACTGGCATCTCCTGATTATGCATTCATTGAAAGACAGAGCCATAACTAAGATGAGGTGACCATCACCTAACAAAATGGAGTATGTCTTAAAGTTAGAAAGATTTCTTTAGCAAGGGTCAAAGGACAAGACAAAGTTCCCTCATAGAGAAGATTTAGGATTTTGAATCTCCTTAACATGCATCACTTGTAGGAACTTGGCAGCTATGCAGAAATGATAGCAAAAATGACTTAGGTACCGAAGTTTCCTGTGATATCAAGTATGAAATTAACCTCATTTAAAATATAGAGAAGCTGTAATCAATGAAAATGGTTATTGTTTGGTGGGTTGTTTTTCCTTTGTATTATGCTAGACAGAATGTTTTCACTGAATACTCTATTTCTTAGAGTGAATATAGACCTTTTGAAACAATCTTCAACAGCAAAGTGATTTAATTATAGATATCATATAATGAGGTTTATTTTCCTGTACTGCCTTGGGCTTGGAGAGGATACAGTGGTGCTGAGATGAAGGTAAGGATGAAATAGGGGAGAGATTCAGGTGCACTGTTATAAGTCAATTGTAAATACCACTATATTGTGAGTCGGGAACCTACAAAAATTAATGTTAAAAGTTTTGCCACCTAGTACTTATGCTTTTCCCAAGCCTAAGTCCCAGGGGAAAAGATATCTTCCTGGTGTCAACTGGAAAAAACCTTTCTCTTTAGGATTCCCTCCTAAGTGATAGGTATTGGACTGGTTTACTTTTGGCACTGCATTGCATTCATTCTCATCCTTATCCTTCCTCCAGTTGTAGCATCTTTCTTTTTGCTAAGTTTCAAGTTTCAACAAAGGAGAACACTAATCTTTGGGGAGAGGAGAGGAGTGACTATTAGCAAGAAACTTTCCAGAGAATGCTAAAAGAAAAGCTGTGACGATAAAGATTATGAGGTCCTGAGAGAAAAGACGAAAAATGAGGGAAACAATAGAAGAGAAGCTGAAAAAAAAGTGTTACTTGGTTGAATCTTGAAGAAACAAGTTTCCTAGATCCTGGAATTGTAGTAAGCTTGGAGTTCAATTGGCCCATAGGGATGGAAGAAATCATTTGCCTAATGGTATACTTTTGCAATCTTGGTGATCTTTTGATGGCTACTACCTCTATGGAGTGCTCACCTTTCTGGCACTGTTTGTTAAGGTCTTTCCCCTTTCCCCGAGGCTAACACTTGAAATTCTAAATAAGGAAGACAATCTTTTATCACCACTATCTCTTTCCTTTCCACCTTACCCCAAATAAAGTTTATTTTGGTATCTTCCACCAAAGCAGTTAAGAAGTGACTATAAATAATATTGATATAATGGTAATTTCAGTTTTCAATTAATTTTCTGTTCTTGGTTCCCCGCCCCACCCCAAAAGACATTGGTTTTATTTTGTTTTTCACTCTCTTCAACTGTATCCTTACCTTTAAAAAATTATTGGCTGAGATTTCATTTAATTTGCTTTACTTGGTTTTTGTTTTATTATCACTGATTCATCTAGTCTAAATATAGTTCATTTGACAAAATCTCTTGCTGCTGTTTTCAGTGAGTACAGGATGTAAGTACTGCCTGTTCTTGAGCTTTAATTTCAATATTAATATTTCTCACTTGTTGAATCTCCAGGTCTTTAATTCAGGGAAGAAATATTAAATTTCTTTATATTTAAAAGGAAAAGTTGATACAACTGCTTGGAAATCATTCATGAAAAAAATGGTACCAGTATCATATATTCTTGAGTTCTTACAAGTCTTAAGAATGTTTATATGCACTTTCATAGAGCAGTGGTTCACATATGAGTTGCCAGAGAGGTCTTTAAGGAGTGTTATGGTCATTGCTCAGTAGCCATATTCAAGGGACCATCTCTCTGAAATCCAGAATCATCTCAACTATATATCTTCTTGTCCTTTTTGTGTGTCTGTGAAGTCTGGATATTGCAATTTAAAATTCATTTTAACTCAACAAGAATTTGTTGAAAACTGACTGTGTAAAGCATTGTGATGGGTACTGATGAGAAATACGGAGATAATAAGACAAGGCTCAGGGTTCAGAATTGAGCAAGGAACTAAGGGTGGCATTCAGAAGGAGATATGCCACCAACTTAAAAAAGGGGACCAAATTCTATAACACATATAGAAAAGTTAACTTTTCTTGAATGACATTTGAAATAAATTAATTAAAAATGTTAACAGAAAATTAAGTGTTTTCACCCTACTGCTGAAACAATCACTATATTTTTGTGTGCCTGTCCCTAACACAATCCCAAACCTGCCACCCCAACCCTTACTCCCCACCATACATACGTACATAAATTATAAATGAATCTACAATAGTTTTAGGCAAATCTCTGGAGGCTGAAATTTTTTTAGAGTAGAATTATTCAGAGGAAAAGAAAAATTTTGAAGGAGATTTTCTGCTTGCCCATGCTTTTAAAAATAATTAAAATATAACTTCATTCTCAAGTAGAGATGGTTCCGTTAGGCATATTTATATTCTAGTAGCTAGCACAATTCTTGGTCCATAGTAAACATTTAATAAATATTTGTTGATTTATTGGTATTTTAGAGTTTTACATGGTAGAAAGGAAATAAATAGGATTAGATACTTTACATAAAGCTGTATCTGTGAAATATTTTCATTACATGCTCTGTCCCTGATTTTAGAATAAATAGTAAGATACTGTTTAAAAAAAACACACAGCAGAGTCATTTCTAATTGCCTCCTACACACCCAGAATTTATCTTCCTGACAATACAGCAAGTTCTGTATATAGAACACATATGAAATATGAGGATGGGAATGAGAATTTATGATTAACACAATACAAATTGACATTATTCTAAGTATTGGGTTGGGAGCTGAGGTTCAGCAAGATTTACAGCACACATTAAGTAGTTTGTGGTCAGCGAGGTAGAATGAGTGATGAAATCCACACAAACCATACAACTTCCACTAGATCATTAGTTTCTATCCCACTCTTCTACTAAACCTTTTATCAGAACTATTTGGAAGTAATGACACTAATTGGTTTGAATTTATGTTCCTTTTCCCTGTCTATTCTCTAAAAATCAATACCCTACCTATCATTGTTAGTTGGACCCACCAAAATATAACATAAGGTGAAAAAATGTTACAGAGAACAGACAATACAGCATAAGGTGAAAAAGTGTTACAGAGAACAGACAATGCAGCAAGTTAGATCTATGTTCCTAAATAGGAAGAAGCAGGGGGAGGTGGGAGATGGGACAAGACTGCAGCCATAAGGAACTTTCCAGTACTGAGTCATTTGGGGTAGGAAAGGTCTATCTGGCTATATGTAGGAGTTGGCCACATTGGGATTGAGAAGACCGTACAGAATTGGGTTGATTTTGGTTATTTGAGAACTAGAGTTTTACAACCCTAAAGTGAAGTTGGGGAAGGTATTGATGCTATCATAAAACAGTATTGGTTGGCAGTAACATTACATGGGAGTATGCTTGTAGTTATCATTTCGAAAGCAGAACAACAGAGAAAGAGAATAGTGGTGGTGGGGGACAACAAAGTGACTATTTCTCATTCTGCCTGTTTGGTAATATGAGCCTATAAACTTCAGGCATGCTGCTAAAAAAAAGAATAGACATATCCTACGTTTGTATAGCACTATATAGTTTGTAAATTTGTAAACTTCTCTCATTTGATAAGAAGCCTCATGGTTTTCTAATTAAAGAGACTGTTTCAGAACCAGCAATCACAGTATGACAGATTCAGAGCCAAAAGGAATCCTAGAAGTCAATAGATCTAACATCTTCATTTGTAGATGAGGGAATAATGTCTGAGGAAGGATTTGAACTCAGATTTTCCTCATACCAAGTCCAACATCCCACCTCTGACTCTAAGTCTTGTGACCCTGGGCAAGCACTTAATCTCTCAGTACTCCATGCAACCATTTAAGACTATAAGTTAAAGAGGTGCCTATCTGTCTTGGCAGAGGGAGTTTTCTCATCTTTCAACTCTCTAAACTAATGAAATCACTGGTCCAGTTACCATCTCATTTGATGACACAGTGAGGTAGGTAGGTATGGCAGGTATTGGTATTCCCATTTTTTTTAACCAATTAAGGAACTGAGGCTTAAAGAAACTAAATGACTTGCCTGAAGTCAGATGCCTAGTATAGTTGAAACAATGATAGTTATTAAAATTTTGTTGAAGAATTATAAAAAAGTCATTATTATTTAACACTTACCTGGTACTAAGGTATGCTGGTCATTATGCGCAACACCCTGAGAAACAATCTTCGACTTGAATAAGCTTAAGATTGGAGGATTCTATATTGATGGGACTAGTTGATGCTAGATATTATTACAGTCTCTTAATTTCATTATTGTTTCATTAGTGAAGCTCCTTTAAAAACAAAACACTTCTCCAAGTCTTTCTTACTCAGCTTTATGGGTAGATGGCTAAAAAAAGAAATTCATTTCTTTACTTTTAAGATCCGATCTTGTATATCATGGAACAGAAACACAGTCATACTCATCTCTAATATAACTACAGAGTTTATTATTAGTGTACAAAACAGGTGAAAAATTCACTCAAATGAGAAGAATACAAAGACACAAATGTTTCTTCCTCAATCACAGCCTTGGGTTTGGGGAAATGAAGCTGCAAATATAAACACAATTCAGGAAATAGATGCCAGAGTTCTAGAATATAGACCTATGTCATAGAGGTCTGTGGAGGGTAGAGTCTGGATACTTTTATATTAAGGTAGACAAAAAGGGACTGGAGCTTTTTCTAAATCCATCAATTTACGGTTTGGATGGGTTGGATGCCAATAACTGACAACCTGGAATTCAGCTCTCACCTGTGGGTCTAAGAAACTGTAGCATGCATTTGGTAGACAGACTAAACCAGGTTGAGTATAACCAGCAGGCCTCAAAACCATCAGTGAGTTAGGGAGATGTCTGCCCCAAGCATGTGAAGACCTCCCACAGTGGAATGGGTAGATGAGAACAATTTGTTCCAGTGGCCATGAAGGTGGTTGAAGTTGGCACCGTGGAACTTTTAGAGCTTGGTCAGGCACTGAAGATGACAAGGTCATCTATTGCATCCTGGGCCATCACTTGTCATCCTGACTTCTGTCTTGCCGTTGGACTTTGATGACACTGGAAGAGAGAATGAGGCCAACAACTTTGTGCAATTCTACCTCACTTAATCCAATTCATTCACAACTCAAGGAATCATTCTATGATGTCATTGGTTCTCTTTGAAAACAAAAGACAGAATAACAACAGACTAGTGTAAAGATTCTGACACTTGTCTGAATTCACCAATCATGAGTATCTTAGATAAAGTTAAATGTAGGATCTGGTTGAATTTCTTTGGTCATAAAGGACTATACTTAAGGAGAGATCAGGCATTATAGTTGCTTTAGCCCAGTGGATAGGGTATTAGATTTGGAGTCAGGAAGAACTGAATTCTAACCCTGATTTACTAGCCATTTGATGCTGGGTGAGTCAGTAACCTTTATCAGCCTCAATTTTCTAACCTGTAAAAAAGGGGACAGTGTTCTAACCGTAGAACTTGCATCACAGGGTTGTTTTAAGTATGAAATGAGATAATATATAAAATGCTTTGAGACATTAAAGGACCTATAGACACTGCTCCTCCTCCTCCTCCTCTTCTTCCTACTACTCCTACTTTTACTCCTCCTCCCACTCCACGTCATCCCCCTGGAGGAAGGGGCTTTATCTAACCAGCCTACATTTACTACAAAATTAATCTCTGTTTTCTCATAGTCATTCTGACTTTCAGTGTTCATTCCCACAGTTCAGCGTTAATGCTTTTACAGACAGTAGTCATAAGCAGCTTGAAGAGATACAATGCCAATACATAGTATCACAGGTTGGTTTTTATTTACCTTCAATACATTTTTTTTAATCCTATCCTTTCTAAAACTTGCTAGCCATATGATTCTGAATAAGTCCTTTTATTTCTTTGAACCTTACTTTTCTCACCTGTGAAATGGGAAAATTTTCCTGTATACAGGGTGATTATGGGAAAGTGCTTTACAAATCTCAATGTACCATCTGCATGTGAATTATTATTTCAGATCCTGGACTTGTCATTCTAATTTGTGCGGCTATTATTAATACATGGTTTTAGTCTACTGCAAATAACAGTGCTGCAATCAATGTCACTTTGCAATAATGGCATTAGGACATAACCATCCTGCTACTTAATGCCTTAACCTTGCTTTTAATGGGCTAGACCAATAATCCAAGGACAATCCAGCATAGCCCCAGTTTTGCCTTGTTCTGTCCCAGTGTGGAATCCATCCCAGACCTTTAGGTAGTTACTTTTCTCTTGGATCCCTAATCACCAGCTGAACCACCCCCCAAGGCTTATCTCAGATTGCTAGTGTGGCTTTACGGTCTTGCTCCAGCCAGCTTAGTGAGTCTCTGGTGGGGATGGCCCTTGTCCCCAGTTAGCTCTGCTCTGCTCTGCTCAGGTCTGTTTTTGTACAACTCACTGCTCCCAGTAATGTTTTGCTTATCATGTTGTTTTCATGTGGAACTAATAAATGATGCTAGGCAACATATATTTTTCTAAATAACTCAGATTTTAAGCCCACACATCTCTTTGTGGCATGAGTTAAGTTCCTTCTTTGAGATGAGTAATCTTGGGAGGCCGAGAAGGGAGAACGGGCTTGGCATCTAGAGAAATACGGGGGCCAGCATGAATGCAGGATTGTCATCACTTCAGAGTAGATCTGGAAATAGATGTTGGGAAATGTTGGTAAAATGGCAACTTTCAGATGATTTTCCCCTTACCTTACCATTTAAAATAATGACGCCCGTCCCCACAGCTCACATTGTAGTACCTTGGTTTTATTTTGTAAAATAAAACGACTTCTTTAAAATATCTTAATTTCTTTTCTTTAAAGAAGCCTATTTTAATAGTTGCTATATTGATATGTGCAGCGCTTTCAGCTTCTAAGACATCAAACCCTGCTGTTCATTAGGGAACTATTTAAAAAGTCATTTAGCATAGACAGTAACTTCTCCTTAGCAAATGCTAAGCTATAATTCATGATCACTATAATGGAGATACTATTCTCAAACTCAGAGGCAAATTGTGTAAACAGCCAGCAAAGTTATGCTTGGATATTTAATTGTTCTTTATGCATGCAAGAAGATTGGGCAGCATAGGCGGGCAGATATCTTTTAAATGAGCAGTGGGTGATGCTTGTAATTTTAATTCTTTCTGCCTTTATTAGGAACATGTGCCCTGGCATGAACCCAGCCCTGCCTGGAAGCTCATGATTCTTGCCTTCAGCCATTGCAAATGGCTTTCAATTTCAACATGCATTTTATTGACCAAAACAAGGCTCTGGATTTCTAGAAGTTTAAATTAAATTTCATGATGTATCCTCTTGGCCCAGCATTTGTCTCACCCAGACAGGTCAAAGTGCAAGGGGAAAGGAGTTGATCCCATTAGCCTGCTGCTCAGAAGCTGCTGGTTATTACAGCAGGCTCAGGTTTTTCAGAGCACTGCTGTGAAACCTAAAACCCAACACAAAGGGAGGGCACAGAGCCTCCAGGTGGTCATTTCCCGTAATTAATGCCTTGGGGAAAGTTCAGCCCCATATAGCATAATAGCCTGGTAAGCCTCCCAGTGAAGCGGTCCTTTCTCAAAATCATGCATTTCATCTCTTTCTTTCTCTTTCCTTCCTTCCTTCCTTCCTTCCTTCCTTCCTTCCTTCCTTCCTTCCTTCCTTCCTTCCT
>CM053622.1:650818382-650844575 GCA_028646595.1 Phalanger gymnotis | reverse complement strand
CTTTAAATGCCAGAGAAAGGAACTTAAACTATTGTTAGGAGAGAATAGGGATTCATTGAAGAATTTTGTTACAGACGAGTTACATAATGATATCTGTGCAAAGGAAGCAGAAAGATAAGCTATAGATAGAAGGTAACTGATTTCTGACCATCAGGGAGAGGAGAAAAAAAGAAGAGAAGGGGCTAGAAGCTGT
This sequence comes from Phalanger gymnotis, assembly GCA_028646595.1. NCBI lineage: Eukaryota > Metazoa > Chordata > Mammalia > Diprotodontia > Phalangeridae > Phalanger > Phalanger gymnotis. The sequence continues at coordinate 650,844,382 of CM053622.1, read as the reverse complement.
ATTTCTACAGAAGATCTCATAGATAATAGTTGGGGATAGTTTCTGTTTGGATCAAGGATTGGGCTGGAATCCTCCAACTGTAGATCAAGTACAGCTGTTGCTGTTTTTATCTATCTTTCACTCTCAAAGAGGACCATGACATCAGGGAGGTGATGCCTTGACAAGCAATTGTGTTGGATTTAAGTGAAGGAGGGCTATGTAAAGTCACCAGAGTCATTTTAACCTCAGAAGCCACCTGGGTTCAGTGGCAAGAAATAGATCAAGATGGCTGGAAATGGCCTTGGATTTGGTGGGAGACTTTTTAAACTAAGGTATTTTAACAAATCTCAATTTGACCAAGGCACAGCCCATTCAATGATTAAGGCTAGGTAAGAAATGAGGCAGAGAATGGCCTCTTTACTAAGTAAAAGAAAATCAGTCGGGGTGGGTAAGACCCTCTGTATTTCTGGCCAAACAGAAACAATTGCTGTTTACATTTACTCTGAGCCAATCCCGGCCCAAACAATAAACACTAAGTGGTGCTTGGGCTGGGACCTATTGTTGGCCAATCAATGAGAGCCAGAGTGATTTGGGTTTATGGCATGGTCCTTAAGAAAAAAAGGTTTTGGCAGTGAAAATTTCATTGCTTTTGGGCAGAGCACCCTCAGGTAAGGGTATGATACCCTATGTGGACAGTGGGAAGGGAAAGAAAGAAAGAAAGAAAGAAAGAAAGAAAGAAAAAAGAAAAGCAATGAAAAGAAGGAAGGAAGAAAAGAAAGAAGGAAGGAAAGGGAGGAAGGCAGGAAGGAAGGCAGGGAAGAAGGAAGGAAAAGAAGGAAGGAAGGAAAGAAAGAAAGAAGGAAGGAAGGAAAGAAGGAAGGAAGGAAGGAAGGAAGAGATCTGTGTTTCCCGATTGGCCAGTTCTAGTTGGGTCCCCATTGGGGCAACTCCTTTTCTACTCACAGAGGTTGTTGTTTGTCCTTCTTTCTCAAAGAGGACCCTCACACCAGGGAGGTGATGCCATCTATATCTAGTCACTGGACCCAGATGGCTCCAGAGGAGAATGTGAGACTGGTGACTTTGCACAGCCCTCTTTCACTTAAATCCAAGTGAAACTGAACAACTGTGGAAGTACCATCCTTTCATGATAAAGGACAAAGAAAGTCCCAGGTCCCACCCTTAAAGATCAAAAACTTTCCTCTAGCTATAATGCCTCAGCCAGGGTCTCCCAGCAATTGCTTCTACATTTCTTTCTCTGGTCACTAACTACTGTGACCTTAGGGAAGTTTCTTAGCCTTGGTGGGCTTCAATTTTTTATTTGTAAAATCAAGGGGCTAGAATCCATGGCCTCTGTTGTTTCCTTCAAAATCTATAATCCTACAAAATCATTGTTCATCTACGTGAGTATGAAGCAAACATGCATTTCATTGTGGGAATTGGCCAGAATAGCTAGCAGCAATTATAGCAGAGAACTGAGGATTTAATTTTTATCAATCATGGAAGAGAATTGGAAGTGTCCAATGATTGAATTCACTATCTTTTTCTGCCAAGTAATAACATAAACAACATAGAGATTGGTATCCTTATTAAAAGAAGGATTAAAAGAATGGGTCTCTATTCTCTAAATTATCAGTGAGAACAAAATCTCACTTGAAAGTTTGGAAGAAGGGCTTTGAAAGGTAATCAAAGAGGAAAAAGAATCTGGAGAAGCAGTGGAAGAATTCTAACTCTTCATGAATTTGGAAGGTTGGAGAACGGGACATAGAAAAGAAATGGAAGGAGGTAAACCACTGAATGCTGGGAGAGATGTAATGGGTAAGGCAGCTGTTGGATAGTTAATAGAGAACTGGCCTTGGGACCAGGAAGACCTGGATTCAAATCCTGTTTATGACAAACACAGTGTTTGTGATCTTGGGCAAACTTCTTAATTTCAGTGCCCCAGGAAATTCCTTAAAATTCAGTAATTCAATTCAATAAACATTTATTTAGCACCTACTATGTACCAGACAGTACACTAAGCCCTAGGGATACAAATGAAAAAGAGAAACATAGTTCTTTCCCTCAAGGAGCTTACAATCTAATTGGGGAAGATAACACACAAAAGGAAATTGGAAAGCAGGAGTCAGGGGAGGGATGCCATGAAGGGATAATTGGGACAAGTGTATCATGTTCTTTGGAGTTCAAACCAAATAGAGCTGCAGATGGAAAGTGTAAAGTTAGCTGGAGAATCTAGGCCCAGCCCTCTATAGAGGAAAGCTTTGGGAAGAGTTTAGTACTTCACTCTCCAGTTCTGTCAGAGAGGAGAAGAAGTTGATGGAGTTGGGAAGATGCTGAGTATTCTAAGCTGAGTTAAACAGCATGGTGATGAGATTTCAGATGATCTCTTTATCCTGAGAGGGGCATCATGTCCCTTGGAGTTCAAACAGGAAGCAGAGCTTTAGATGGAAAGTGAAGAGACTACAAGTTGTAGAGAAGGTGTCACTTACATTGGGTGAAGGAGTATTTTTGTCAGGAGTTCTGCACATCAATGAAATCACAGATTCAGTACTGAACAGCCTTGGTAGGTCTTAGGAATTCCTAGAAATGAAACTAAACAGCTCAGGTGGTACTCTCACTGTAGATAAGTTAAGATAGTGAATTCAGAAGGGAAAAAAGTAAATTTGGGAAATGAGCAGCTGGTTTAAATGGTGGTATTTAAGAATATCATTTGGATTTTGATATAATATTTCATTGGAATAATGGGCTATCATACATGGATGGGATACATCATGAACATTATATATTTGCTTGGATATTTGTGAATCTGATCAAGGGAGCTTTAAATTAAAAATAATGATTACGACAATAACTAACATTTATATAGCATTTATTATGTGCCAAGCACTCTGCTAAGCTCTTTACAATTGTTACCTCATTTGAGCCTAACAACCCTGGGAAGTGGGTGCTATTATCCCCATTTTACAGATGAGACAGATGAGAAAACTGAAGCAAACAGAGGTTAAATGAGTTCTCCAGTGTTACACAGCTAGTAAGTGTCTGAGGATGGATTTGAACTCAAGTCATCCTGACTCCAGGCTCAGCTCTCTATCTGAATTTCTCCCATATGCCTGTCAAATCAAAATACTGAAGAGTAAGTAGTCAAAGGCATGTAGATCTAGACCTGAAAGTGATTTTGGAGACCATTGAACCCGAGCCTCATTTTACAGATAATGAACCTGAGGCATGGAGAGGTTAAGTGACTTGACCAGTATCATCCATCTACTAAGTGTCTGAAGTAGCATTTGAACTCGTCTCTTTCCTACCAAAATGCTGGTCACACAAAAGACAAGGAACATGATGAGAATAGCCGAATATCCACGTCCATGGCTCTAGAGGCTCCAGTCCATGATTCAGAACTTTTCATCATTCAAGTATCTCTTTCTCTTGACTATTTCTTTGGAAGTCCTTTCTCAAACTGTGTCTACCACCAACCTAAGTCCATTATAGTTGGTACATAGCATTAAACTTGGCATTCTCTTATCAGGAATAATCTTTCCCCCTGCATATGCAATATTAAATAAATGGCTCACTTTTAGGGCATTGTCCAAGGGGTAAACTTACAGAAGTAAAGTCATACATTTGAGGAACAATATAATCCCTTGGGAAGGAGTGATAAACCTTAGGATAGGCAGAGGTTCATTTGGGGATATTTTAGCTATGTTGCGGGCAAGAGGAAAAATAAAGAAAGAATAGAATTGTTGCTCGGAGTGGACAGGATAATAAGAATGGATAAACATGGCATAGCTATTCAAGTTTCATATTGCTTCTCTTTTATCTACCAGGAAAGATCTTCAAGTAGATTAAAACCAAATTAATAGGAAATTTTGAAAAAAATATAATCAAGATTATATGAAAGTACCTGCTTTTTTCCCTTTTTAATTTTAATTTTTTATATTTAATTTTGTATTCTTCAGTTCCAAAAACTCTTTCTCCTTTGACCCCTGCCAACCTATTGAGAAGGAAAAAATATGATACTCAATTATATATATGAAGGCATGTAAGACATCAAAACGTTAACTTTGCAAAAAAAGTAAGAAAATAAATTCTATAGCATTTTTTCTTTTCCTTTTCTGTCATCTTAACCAATCTGATGGGTGTTAGGTAGTACCTCAGAGTCATTGTAATTTGTATTTCTCTGATTGTCAGTGATTTAGCATTTTTTACATGAAAACTGATAGCTTTGATTTTTTTCCTCTGAAAACTTCTTCTTCAAATCCTTTGACAATTTATCAGTTGAGCAATGGCTCCTTTTAAAAAAAAATAATAAATTTGGCTCAATTTCCTATATATTTGAGAAACAAAACTATCAGAAGAAAACTTGGTATAAAATTTTCCCCTAGTTTCCTGCTTTTCTTCTAATTTTGGCTACATTGGTTTTGTTTGTGTAAAAACTTTTTAATTTTACTTACTGTGATCCTTTATTTCTCTCACTTGGTCATGAATTCTGCCATTATCCATAGATCTGACAGGTAATTTCTTCCATGTTCCTCCAATTTGCTTATGATTATCATCCTTTACTTCTAAATCATGTACTCATTTTCAGCTTATTTGGTAAACAGTGTGAGATGTTGGTCTATACCTTGGCAAGAATTCTTTCCAATTTTCCCAGCTGTTTTTTCAAATAGTGAGTTCTTGTTCCAATAGCTGTAATCTTCAGGTTGATCAAACACCAGGTTACTGCGGTCATTTGCTTCTCTATAATGTTTACCTAATCTACCTCAGTTTCCTCATCTGTAAAATGATCAAGAGAAGGAAATGGCAAATCACTTTAGTAGCTTTGACAAGAGAATACCAAAGAGATTTTCCCTTATCAAGATCATTTCTTTTATTAATAGCAATTCAAAGCATTTTTCTCATGATTGTAGTTTTGATTTCTTTGTATGAAAACTGCCTTATATCCTTTGACCTTTTATCAATTGGGGGGTGACTAGTATTCTTATAAATTTGACTCAGTTCTCTATATATTTGAGGAATGAGACCTTATCAGAGAGACTGGCTTTAAAATTTTTCCCTAGTTATGTATTACCCTTCTAATTTTGGCTGCTTTGGTTTTGTTTGTGCAAAACCTTTTAAATTCAATATAATCAAAATTATACATTTTACATTTTATAATGCTCTCCTTATGTTGTTTGATCCTAAATTCTTCCCTTATACATAGACCTGACAGGTGAACTATTCCATGCTCTCCTAATTTGATTTATGTGGTTTATTTTATACCCTGCAACTTTGCTAAAGTTACTATTTATTTGAAATAGTTTGTAGTTGATTCTCTAGGATTCTCTAAGTATGCCATCATATCATCTGCAAAGAGTGATACTTTTGCTTCCTTATTACCTATTCTAATTTTTTCAATTTCTTTTTCTTCTCTTATTGCTATAGCTAGCATTCTAGTACAATATTGAATAATAGTGGTGATAATGGGCATCTTTCCTTCACCCTTGATCTTACTGGGAAGGCTTCTAGCTTATCCCCATTGCAGATAATGCTTACTGATCATTAGAGAGATACTACTTATGATTTTGAGGAAAGATCCATTTATTTCTATGCTCTTTAGTGTTTTTTTAATTGTAATGGCTGTTTTATTTTTTGAAAGGCTTTTTCTGCATCTATTGAGATAATCATATGACTTCTGTTAGTTTTGTTATTGATATGATTCATTATGCTTATAATTTTCCTAATAGTGAAACAGCCTTGCACTCCTGGTATAAATCCAATCTCATTATAGTGTACGATCCTTATGCTATATTACTGTAATCTCCTTGCTAGTATTTTATTTAAAATTTTACATCAGTATTGATTAGAGAAATTATTCTATAGTTTTTTCTTTGATTTTGCTCTTTCTGCTTTAGACATCAGCATCATATTAATGTTGTAAAAGGAATTTGGTAGGATTCTTCTTTGCCTGTTTTCCCAAATAGTTCATATATTATTGAGATTAATTGTTTTTTAAATGTTTTGGTAGAGTTTGCTTGTGAATCTATCTGGCCCTGGGGATTTTTTTCTTAGTGAATTCATTAATGCTTTGTTCAATTTCTTTTCCTAAAATGGGGTTACTTAAGTATTCTATTTCCTCTTTTGTTAATCTGGACAATTTATGTTTTTGTAAATATTTATCCATTTCACTTGGATTGTCAGACTTAGGCATATAATTGGGCAAAATAGCTCCTAATAATTGTCTTAATTTCATCTTTATTGGTTGTGAATTCACCTTTTTTCCTTTTTGATACTGGTAATTTGGCTTTCTTCTTTTAAAAAAAATAAAAATAACCAATGATATGTCTATTCTATTATTTTTTTTCACAAAACCAGCTCCTAGTTTTATTTATTAGTTAATGGTTTTCTTACTTTCAAATTTATTAATCTCTCCTTTGTTTTTCAGGATTTCCAATTTGGTATTTAATCAGGGATTCTTAATTTGTTCTTTTTGTAGCTTAGTTGCACACCCAGTTTTTTGATCTGCTCTTTCTCTATTTCATTGATGTAAGTATTTATTGACATAAAATTTCACCTAAGTACTGCTTGGGATGCATCCCACAAATTTTGGTATGTTGTCTTATTGTCATTTTCTTTAATGAAATTATTGATTGTTTTATGATTTGTTCTATGACCCACTTATTCTTTAAGATTAGGTTATTTAATTTCCAATTTATATTTAACTTATCTTTCCACTGCCTTTATTGAATGTTCTTTTTATTGTATTATGATCTGAAAAGCATTCAGTTAATATTTCTTCTTTTCTGCATTTGTTTGTGAGGTTTTTGTACCCTATTACATGGTCAATTGTTTTTGTAGCTGCCATATATCACTGAGAAAAAGTGTATTCCTTGCTATTCCCATTCAGTTTTCTTCAGAGGCCTATCACATCTAACTTTTCTAAAATTCTATTCATTTTCTTAACTTCCTTCTTACTAATCCTTTGGTTAGATTTATCTAGTTCTGAGAGAGGAAAGTTGATGTCTCCTATTAGTATAGTTTTACTGTCTGTTCTTCCTGTAACTCATTTAACTTCTCCTTTAAAAATTAGAGCATATAAGATTGGAGCATTTGGAGCATATAGGTTTAGTATTGTTGTTACTTTATTGTCTATTGTACTTTTTAGCAAGATGTAGTTTCCTTCCTTATCTCTTTTCATTAGATCTACTTTTGCTTTGTCTGAGATCATGATTGCTACTACCCCTGTTTTTTTTTACTTCAGTTGAAGCATAACAGATTCTCCTCCAGCCTCTTACCTTTACTTTGTGTATCTCTGTACCTCAGATATGTTTCTTGTAAACAGCATACTATAGGATTCTGGTTTTTAATCTACTCAGCTATCTGCTTCTGTTTTATGGGTGAATCCATCCAATTCTCATGTACAGTTATGATAAGTAACTGTATTTTCTTATATCCTATCTTCCATTGTTTATCCTTCTCTCTCTTTCATCCTGTCTCTCCTCGCAAGTGCTTTACTTCTAACCACCACCTTCCCCAATCTGCCTCCTCTTCTATCAGCTCCCTCCCTTATATTTCTCCCCTCCTACTCCTGCATAGGATAAGATAGATTTCTATATCCAACTGAGTGTGTATGTGACTCTTTTGGAGCCAATGCTAATGAGAGTAAGCCTCAAATATTCCCTGCCCTGCCCCCATCTTCCACTCCACTGTAATAATTCTTTCATGCTTCTTTTATGCAAGATAATTTACCCCCATTCTATCTCTCCCTTCTCTTTTCTCATAATACAATATTCTTTCTCCCCCAACAATTTTGTGCGGTTTTTTAATATTATTCTATCATACAATTCACACCTGTACTCTCTATGTATATTTCTTCTAATTGCCCTAACACTGATGAAGGTCTTAAGAGTTTCAAGTATCATCTTGCCTTGTAGGAATATAAACCATTTAACCTCATTGAATCTCATGTTTTCTCTTTCTTATTTATCATTTTTATGCTTCTCTTGAATCTTGTACTTGAAGATCAATTTTTTTTTGTTCAGGTCTGATCTTTTAATTAGGAATGCTTCAAAGTCCTCCATTTTTTTTCCTCTGGAGGATTATACTCAGTTTTGATGGGTAGGTGATTCTTGGTTGTAATCTTCATTCCTTTACCTTCCAGCCCACCAGTCCTCTAATGTAGAAGTTGCTAAATTCTGTGCAATCCTGATTGTAGTTCTACAATATCCTGGCTGCTTGTAGTATTTTGTCCTTGGCCTGTGAGCTCTCAAAGTTGGCTATGATATTCCTGAGACTTTTCGTTTTGGGATTTTTTTGGGGAGGTGATCAGAGAATTCTTTCCATTTCTATGTTGCCCTCTGGTTGTAGAATACCAGGAAAGTTTTCCTTGGTAATTTCTTGAAATATGATATGTAGGCACTTTTTTTTTTATCATGGTTTTAAAATAGTCCAATAATTCTTAAATTATCTCTCTTGGATCTGTTTCCCAGGTCAGTTGTTTTTCTAATTAGATACTTCATGTTTTCTTCTATGTTTTATTTCTTTTGATTTTGTTTTATTTTTTTGGATGTCTCATGGAGTCATTGGCTTTCATTTGCCCAATTCTAATTTTTAAGGAATTATTTCTTCAGTGAACTTTTGTACCTCTTTTTCCATTTGGCCAATTGTATTTTTTAAGGAATTGTCTTCTTCAGTTAATTTTTGTATATCTTTTTCCATAAAAACTTCCTTTCCCAAGCTATTGACCCCTTTTTCATGATTCTCTTGCATTACTCTCATTTCTTTTCCCAATTGTTCTTCTACTTTTCTTATTTGTTTTTTAAAATCATTTTTGAGCTCTTCCAGGAATTCTTTTTGGGCCTGAGAGCAATTTATGGTTTTCTTTGAGGCTTTGCATGTAGCCATTTTGACAATGATGTCCTCTCCTAAGTGTGTGACTTGATCCTCCCCATCACCATGGTAACTTTCTATGGTCAGGTTCTTTTTAAATTTTTTTCTTTTGTTTGTTTTGCTCATTATTTGGCTATTTTGTGACTTTTAACTTTATGTTTAAGTTGTTCTCTGCTCCTGGAGTGGACAGGGTACTGTCCCAAACTTCTTTTACTGGGCTTGGGGCTTAGCTGCTATCTTGCACTTGACGGGGGTCTCCCTGCTGGTCTGCCCCAGGAGTGGGGTCTTATTTTTGGTTTGCACCAGGGGTGGGGTCTTGTTGGTAGCCTGGAGGGAGGAGAAAGGGAAAGTACTCACTACTGGTCTACACTGGTGGCTGTCTTGCCTGGGGGCTCTGGGCTTTGCTGCTAGTTTGCACTGGGGTCAGGGTCTTGCTGGTATCTTGCTTAGGGGCTGAGTGCCTCACTACTGGCCTCCTGGGTTGTGGCCTGCTGCTGAATTCCTTGTGAAATCACTCTTTTCTCTCACGTCAGCAAGACAGACCTTTCCTGTTGACCCTCTTAGCTGTCCTAGTTTGGTAAACTGTGCACTATTCTAAAATTAATTCTGAGGCATTATTATAAGCTTGTTTGGAGGAAAATTTGAGAGGGCTCAGGCAAATTTCTGCCTCACTTTGCTATCTTGGCAGCAGAAGTCTCAGACCACATATTTAAGTAATGTTTATTATCTTTAAAATCTTAGAGAAAAAAAGTAACACGAGACCTAAGTTCTTTTTTTTTTTTTGGTCTGGTTTTTCTTTTGGAGGGGAGAAAGCAGGGCAATTGGGGTTAAGTGACTTGCCCAAGGTCACACAGCTAGCAAATGTGTCAAGTGTCTGAGGCCAGATTCGAACTCAGAACTTCCTGACTCCAGGGCCAGTGCTCTACTCACTGGAGACCTAAATTCTTACTGGTATCTATGTTATCAACACCTGTGCTGCATTCTTCAAAGTCACAATATTCCTGAGTTTATTTTCATTTTTAAAAATGTAACTAGTCTATTACATTGCTTATGTCTCTACAGCTTTATTTAATTTCATTTGAGTCAGTTTTTACTTTAAATTATCTTTACATTCTGCTAAAACTCTCTGGATCATAATCCTGTATCTGATGTGAGGTCATATCACAGCAATTTTAATTAGCTTGCATGTCACTTTCAGGTTTAATATCTTCACTGGTTCCACTGATCTCATTCTTAGAATCCCTTAGATTCTATTTGGGTTTTCATTTTCCTTTTTGTCAGCTACTAGATTTCATACTACTTTAAAATATTTAGATCCTCTTTTGTCTTTTTACTTAGATTTCTGATATTGTTCTTTGTCCTGGCTGTTGAATTCAAACCAATGATTTCCAATCTTAGCTTTTTCATCTTCTTTGGTTTCCACTACCAGATGTGCTTACTTTTTGATTTGACATTTCTACTCTTTCATCAATTTCTATTGCTGCTTAGCCTTTTCTCAACCTCCTGACTATTGTTGGTCTTAGGACTTCCTGCATTTCTTCTTAGAGCTGTAGTGCAGTGCCTGTTTTGAGAAAAACTTCTCTGTCGTGAGCTTGCTTTCTTCCTTTTCTTTTTATCTATTCCCTTTCTCACTCCCTCTCTCTATTTTTGCTTTTCTTTTTTAAAGTCATCACATTCAAGTTCATCAATTGTCTTTTCCTTAACATCTATTTAAATTCCTCTATAGTTCTTTAATTTTGGCAAAACATATATTTTGTTCTCCCACTAACTAAGAATATATCCAGTATTGTGCATATCCCACTGGTAAGAAGGCTTCACATAATTCCTTCTTTTTCTTGAAATGCAAAACTCAATAAATGATTTTGTGGATCTAAGGAATTCTTTCTTTTATTAAGCAGTTCAGCAAGTTTCACCGTCCACTTTTTGCTTCTGAGCCCATTTTTTCAATTTGCTGTAGGAATGCAACAATTTTGTCAGTCAAAATTTAAATTTTCTAATTCTTCCCTCTTTCTGCCATAGATCTAGCTACTCCAGAAGACTACTGGATTTTATTCAGTGCCAAAATGAGGAATGCCTCTTTGAATTCTTCATTCTACTTTTGCAAATAAGCTTTGCATATTAAGAAAGTTTCTTTCATAACCATGCTCTTGCATAAGAACTCTTCTCATATTGTTTCCATAGCTTTCATTATATATATATTTTTTTTCTCAAGAATTCAAGTCTGAATTGATGTTTGTAAATAATTCACTGGGGTAAATCCATAAAAGTAGCATTTTTAAAAGCTGTTCATGTTCCCACCATGTATCACTAAGCTTCTCAAGAGGAAGCAGTTTCTTTTCCTGGACCATTAACTCATACAATTTCAGCTTAAATTAGATGCTTCTCTTAGGTGGTGGCTTGTAGGCCAAGGATTCAGAGAAGAAATCCCCATAACACTGACTCTCTCCAGCCCACACAAAAGCTGTTATGGAGAAGGAGATAAGAGAAACATATAGACATTTTCTAAAGCAGTCTGTTATTTAAAGGGAGAAAAGAGATAGCATAGTACCTTGGGATTAGAAGGATTATGGAAAGATTTTTTTTTGCTTGGAATTGTGAAGGTGAGAGCATTTTTAGAGGCAGACCCCAGAGAACCAATAAAAAGAAAAAGGGTTTAAAACATAAAAGAGAGAGAGAATGATTGTTGGAGCATGCTGGAAGAGGCCGGAGTGGGTAGAATCAAAGGCACATGTAGATAGAATAGCATTGGAAGGAGGTACTGCCACATCTTCCCATGGAATAAGAAGAATGAGGAGGAAGACATTGAGATGTTTCAAGGTGGTATAGAAAAGGAATTAAGGACACATGCCTTGGGTGACCTCAGTGAAGCAGTGTAACAACAACGCTACTTGCAGCTGCTGTGGGGGTGTAAGACCAATAACACCAGCACACAGGAGGGCTGGAAACACAGGTTTTTTGATCTGCTTTTCCAATGAAAGCAACTTTAAAGGGGTCAACAATCTTACTTTAATCAAACATATGTACATATATATATATGTATATGTGTGTGTGTGTGTGTGTGTGTGTGTGTGTGTGTGTATATATATGTATATATATATATATATATCATTCACTTAGTTCAGGTGAAAAGTCAGCACCCTGAACTTCAGAAAAAATACAAGCAGAAATTATATAAACAGAGCAAATACAAGCAGCAAAGACCAACAGACAGGGCTTCCAACTGTCTGACCAAAAGAAATACATACATAGTTACCAGAAAGAGAAGCACCAACATCTGGGTTTTTCAAAGCTGAGAGCTCCTTAATGGCTGGTTGTTCTATCTGCCTCAAGTGTCTCCCCATTCCAGTCCATCCTTCACTCAGCTGTCAAGGTGATCTTCCTTAAGTGCAGGTCGATTCAAACTTCAAAGGCTCTCTATTACCTCTAGGATCAAATATAAAATTGTTTAACATCCAAAACTCTTCATGACCTCTCCTTTACCAGTTCTTACTTCTTACATCCCCCTATGTACTCTTCTATCCAGTAACACCGGTCTCCTTGCTGTTCTTCTAATAAGAGACTATATCTCCTGACTCAGGGAATTTTCACTGGCTGTCCTCTATGCTGTGGAATGCTTTTCTGTCATCGCTGTCTCCTGGAATCCCTGGATTCTTTCAAGTCCCAGTTAAAATTCCAGTTTTCTGTAGGAAGCTTTTTCTAATCCCTTTTAATTCAGGTGCCATCCCTCTAGAGATTGGTCCCTCTTTTTCCTGCACATAGCTTCTTTGTACATAGTTATTTTCATGTTGTCTCCTCCATTAGATTGTAAGCTCCTTGAGAGCAGGGACTTTCTTTTGCCTTTCTTTGTGCTTAGCACATTTCTTGGCCTGTAGTAAGGACTTAATAAATGCTTATTGATTGAGTGACTGATTTCCATAAGTTGTCTGGTTTCATTATAGTAAGACTATCAAGACCGATGTGATTCAGCTCCTCTAGTAATATGTCTACTTGGATTTTTGGCAAGGGTATCACATTTAGTTTCAACACCTAAGTTAATGTTTATAGATAGTCTAAAAATGTATAATTCTTAGCACCTTCTGTGCAACTTAGGAAATAGAGAAAAATGCAAACTGGGCCTGTCCTTTTTTTCGTTTGTTTCTTGGGTTGCCACACCCAAAGAATTTGTCACTGAGCATGTAGCCCCCTGATGATGAATCTCCTTAGGTAGACTGGTCCTTGGGGGGAGGAGGAAAGGATATAATTTGTTACTCATATTGTACTTGGAGCCATAGTAGTACTTGCTAGAGCTTGTATTCTGCTGCCAAAGCCTTTGATAACCCAGAGTCGTGTTCAAACCGTGGTGAAACATCTGTGGACAGCACCAGTTGTGGTGGGAAATAAAATATGTAAATAGTAAGTGCTGAAAAATATTACCAGTAATAATGAAGGCCCAGGTAAGGTCATATAGTATTGATTTTAAAGCAGATAAAATAAGCAAGAATAATTAGGGAGATTTGACTGTAGAAGTTACCTTGTACTGAAGTTTAAAAGGGTAGGAAAATAACAGGAGAGGGTGAAGAAGGGATTCTATATTAGGGGCTAATTGAAGTGACTGACTTTGGAGCCAAGACAGCCTGTGGAAGTGCAGGCAGAGCATGGAAGGAAGATAGATTCCGGGAACAGGAAAGGATCCAGAGATCAAAGGTCAAGATGTTGGGAAAGAGGAGGTTCAGTTTGTCAGAGTAAGTGGAAAAGCAAGAAGAGAAAAAAGGTGCAAGAGTATTTGGAAAGGTGAACAAAGCTTCAGGTTTTTTTTTCCTAAGGAAAAACTTCTGTTTGGTTCAGAGAGAATCCATGCAACTACAAATCAATAATTACCAAGTTCCTTTAGGGAAAGCAATGTTATTAGTGGTACTAATTGAGATGATTAGGGAAATAATCAAGCTTCTTTGTACTCAAAATAAAACCAGTTAGAGTGACAGTATTATTTAATTTATACTGATTAGTGTTTTTATTTAGAACAATGGTGGCACTTAAGGTAAATGATGATATACCACTACAAAATTGTAAGGTGAATGGAAATCGAACTAAAATTAGCACTATCACATCTATCTATGTACAAAGCAAAACCTGCCTCACCTCCCTTTGGAATCCACATTTTGATCGTGTACAAGTGAAATCACTTCCATAGAAAAATTAAATAAGCCTCAGCCCTGCTTGCTGTGTAACTCCTACCTTGACATCACAGTGGTCTCGGTTCCTTCTTTAATAAATTGGAGATGAGACATTGAAAAAAAGAAAAGATAAGCTAAATAAGGTGCAAGTGGGACACAACATTTATTATGGCTTATTGTATAGATATACACCTAAGGGAGGTGTAGAAGAAACAGCTATGCTGAGGGAGCAAGTCCCCAGGGGCCAATAAAAAAGGGAAGCAAAGGCAATGATTAACTCGGATAATTCTGGGAAATATTTTCTGGATGTAGTACAGGGTCAGGAGGAGCTGAATTATCTCAAGTTGTCTCTTCTCTTTGTCCTAGTCATAACTCACTTTTGGTCTGCTCTAAATATGTGTAGTACATATCATATTCTATATCGAAAATTTAAAGGCTTTTCTGATTCTCTTAGTTACATCTTGCCACATTTTCATCCCCAACCTTGTAGTGGGATCATTGATGAAAGACAGTGTGGTATACTGCATTTAGGGTTTACATTATGATTCTAACAAAGTGAATCTGAAATGTCTTAAAATAAATCTTACATCTTGTTTGATACTTATAAATCATTATCTTGTAAGTCAGGTATGTTTTCACAGGTATGTTTCTTGTTCTTGCAATTAGATTTTAACATCCTTCAGGAGAGGGACCAAGTTTTTGTAATCTTTATATTCCCCAACAGTGATTAGCATAATGCCCTGAACTTAATATATGCTCAATATGTATTCGTTGATCGATTAACATACTCCTTGAAACCACAGAACATTTATTCTCAGTCTTTTAGATTTTGACAACACTACTTGATTTCATGTCTCTTTGGACATCTCAAAAATAGAAGGGTCTGGATTAGAACTCAATCCTTTCATGTAATAAGAATTTAATAAACATGTGTTGACAAACTGAATTGAATTAAAAGTTGGAACTACTGAACTTAAGCTTAATCTAGGGCACCATATTGTAATTCAGCTTTTAACTGGACTAGTAGTTTGTTTTCTAAGATAAGAATAAGATAATATGCCAGGGGTGAGGAACCTGTGGCTTTGAGGCTCCATGTGGCCCCAAAGGTCCTCAAGTATGGCCCTTTGACTGAATCCAAACTTCACAGAACAAATTCCCTTAATAACTGGATTTGTTCTGTAAAACTGGGACTCAGTCAAGAAGCCACTCCCAAAGACCTAGAAGGCCACATGTGACCTCAAGGCCACAGGTTCCCCACCCCTGTAATATGCTATAAGTGCCTACAATGTGGTAGGAAATAAAGGCTATTGATTGCTTGATTTTCACATATCCAAACTATATAGATTTTTATAAATCTGAACTGTCCCTGAGCAGAAAAATAAAAGATAAAACAGGACATTCAACAACGCAAACCATCTTTATCTGTGAGTACAGGAAAAGCACTGATTCTGGAGTCAGAGACCTGGGTCCACAACTCACCTCTGCTTCTTACTATCTGTGTTCCCATGGGCAAATCACTTAACCTCCCTGGGTTTCACTTTCCTCATCTGGATAATGTGGCGGTTGGGATAGCTTCTGAGTTCCTTTCCAACCCTAGTCCTATGATCCTACGTCTGAGGAAATAGCGATATTTTTGCTACTCATAATTTAGCATCAAATCTAATGGGTGAGTGAGTGGGGAAGTTGCTTCTCACTAATAATATGTAATGAAAGACAGGAGCAAAGTCCAGGAAAGCAGAAGACTTTTTCATTTAGCTTTGGTTCTGGGTCAAATTCATCTGAATGCAAGCTAAAGAAGTGATCTTTGTTCAATACCAGAGAGCTTCTGTTGTTTCTTTGACAAAATTTACCTCTTTTTACTCTTGCCCAAAGTTGGTACTTGGTACACAGGACTCATATGAGTGATTAAATGCAGGTCATGCAAAATTTATGACCTTAAGTTATATAGATGTCTGGAACATTGTACTATGATTCAATCAAGATATCAAGCTGAAGACCCACATACAGCTAGGGTGGTAGGGGATGGACCGAAAGGAAATATAGTCTGAGGAATTGGAGATGGCCGATCTGTGGTCCTTCTCCAACTTGTCTTTCCCTACGTTTGCCCCCATAAATATTTCCTTATCATTATCATTATACATGTATGTCTCTCTCACTGCTGGCATTGTAACTTATAGGAAAACAACTGATATGTACATCAGGGCAATCTCTTGTCAATTTGCTGCTATGCTATTTGATTTAATGTCTTTAGTTTGAACTAATGTTTTCTGGTTAGCTGGCAAAATTAAACACATTTATCTGTGTTCATTTATCATGGTTTTGAATAAGTATTGACGCAGTATCTTGAACCTGAGAAATATTTCTTGGGAACCTGTACATAATCAAAGGTACTTCAGGGGATATTCCCACAGAATATAGTATTTTATTGTGATGTTAGTTAGACATATCTGATGCATCATCATGACATAAAGGTGATCCCATGCTTCCGAAGGCTACAACAGATGATCATAAACTCTTCTCATATTATACCAAACTGGAAAGACTAGGAACATGGGCATAAGATAGGATTGTATGGCTTTTGTCCAAGGATCAGTTTGAATTTGGGGTGGCTCAAAACCACAAGTCTGGCTACCAGGAATAGGCAGATTTTTTCAGGAATGACTGTCTACTGCTGCTGATCTCTTCCTAATCCCCTCTCTTCTCTATTACTATCCTTTCTACATTACTCTAAAAATTAAGGACCATTCTTAAGCTCAATAGCATGAAATATTTTTGAATATTGAATATTGAATTTGAATATTGAATCATGAAAAATTATTTCAATAGCATGCTGGTCTGAATTAGTGCAGATAATTGCTTCATCTAGACAAACTGCATAGGTTATATGAGTCGAAATATAATTGACCTGAATGTATTGTGAATTTTAAATATGGCAAATTAGAAATATTTAGGGGAGATACTTTTTATTTATATTAGTATTAGTTGAATCAGGGTTCAAATCCTACCTTTGACATTTACTAACTGTATGACCTTGGGTAAGTCATCTAAACTCCCTAAGGGTTAGTTTCTTCATTTATAAAATGAGAGAGTTGGACTGAATGACCTTTGAGGTCCAGGCCTAAATTTTTTATCTTTTGTAGGAATAAAAAGTAGGCCTGTAATTTCACTGGAATAGGGAACTCTCAGATGAGAACCCTGCCCCCAACTAATACAAATCAAATCCTTCTCTGCAATTTCTACTCTTAGAGCCTAGGCACATGAGAGGTTAAATGACACATAGCAAGTATATGTGAAAGACAGAACTTGAACCCAGGTCTTCCTGGCTCTGAGGCCAGCTCTCTAACCATTGTCCCATGCTGCCCTTCATGATCCCATATAACAATAATGAAATCTTCAATAAAAAACACACCAAACATGTGTCAGACATTCCATGCTATAAACCTTGACTCCTGTGGGCATTCAATCAGTGTTAAATTCTACAGTATGAAGAATGTAATATTATCAACAAATAGAAATTGCTACAGATTGCAGACTCTAAGCTAAGCTGAGTTGTCTATTTGTCTTTATTAAGTCAAATGAAAAAGATCTTTTCATTTAGGAAGCATAGAAAAATCAAAATATAATGCCATTATATCCATATAGCAGGTCCATAAGCAAAGGATGAATTCTGACTTTATTTTACCTAACCATATTTCAATCTATTTAAGAAATCCTTTCATTTGTTCAGGTTGCTGCAGCAGCAAATTCAAGAATATAATAGACACTGTGTCTCACATCTGCTCTAAAGCCAATTTGAACCGGATAATTTTATCATGTTATTTTCACAAATAATCAGGCTTCTTAAAAAAATGCTGCCCATCCTACAATTAGATAGAAAGAACCTCTAATACTTCTACTTAGTAACCATTGCTAAGGAAACCAGTTTCTTGGTATCCATGCATTCCAGAGTTCAATAGATAGGTCTTTCTTAAGCTTCCAAAACATGAAATGAAAGAAGGGCAAGGCCCAAGATATGTAAATAAAAGCCATGTTTTATTTCCACACCCACACTCTGCTCTCCCCCCTCCCCATACATAGGACAAAGAAGCTGTTTCTTTTCTCTATTCTTTGAGAGAAAAATTCTGTTATATTGGACTTAAGAATCGTATTAACAATTTGACTGAAGTTTACTATTTGGGACTGTAAGCTTTTGTCAACCTGGGTATTATTCCTAGGAAAGAACTAAATCCCTGCTTAAAAGAATGGTGTAATTCATTAGCAGGGAGTATATTGTAGTGATAAAAATAGTATTTCCATCTATGATCCTATGGTTGATTGTCTGTAGTATCTCTTTAGTGATGCTTAATCTTTCATTTTTCCATTGCCTCATCTCTAAAAGGGGCCAATAGCAGATAGCACCTCCATAAGGTCATAGAAGGATGAACATAAAGATTCTTTGAAGAAGTTTGGTTCTTGAACTGTTTAAAAGACATCTGTGGTAAGAAGACATTTCCCAATGTTTATGTTTATATTCATTTTGCAGGCCAATTAAAAAAAAAGGCCAATGGAACTGGAATCTTTCTTCAGATAGATAAATTTAAGATGCTTTGGGAAAGAATGAAGAATATTTTCTAATGGGTTGTGGGTATTTGAGAAAACACAGTCCAATGATCAGAAGTGGGTGGATGTGGAAATGATGTAAAATATATATAAAGTGCAGAGAGTTTTAAACTGCATAGGTAAAACTTTGGAAAACAACAGATTCTGAGGAAATCTTGATAGTAGATAGAAATTTTCATACCCTGGTTTGCAAATTACAAGATATTTTTGCAAAGAAGAGAAAAGGAATCAAAACAGATGCATTCTGTTTCGTTGGTAATATTCTTGGTACCAAGTGGGAATTCTCTGTTTGAGAGATCTTGGTTGGTTACTTTGGAGCTGAATGTGTCACAGAATAAATGGCGATTAATTAACAGTACCACATGAA
The DNA here is from genome assembly GCA_028646595.1 of Phalanger gymnotis. Taxonomy (NCBI): domain Eukaryota; kingdom Metazoa; phylum Chordata; class Mammalia; order Diprotodontia; family Phalangeridae; genus Phalanger; species Phalanger gymnotis. The sequence goes on along the minus strand of CM053622.1, from coordinate 650,825,422 downwards.
GTCTGGAGACATTCTTTTCCCAAAAAAAATCTCTCCAAAAATACCATCAAAAGGATCTGATTCTGAAATGCTGGCAGAACCTAATAAGCATACTAGCTTTTAAAAAAATCTTTATTTTCAAGAAGACTGGAGACTGAAACGCTCTGAATCTGAAATGCTGGCAGAACCTAATAAGCAAACTAGTTTTTAAAAAATATCTTTAGTTCCAGATGATTTTGGAGAAATGGACTACTCTTGAAAGATTATTTGTTCAGGAGCTCTGCATATAAATGGGAGAAACTTTAAAACACTGTAACCATTTCCTATGACAGGAATTCAGGAAATTACCTCAGAATGGAAGAAAAAAAACCAGAATTATGAAAGGTAGATTGATAGAAGCCAGTAAAAATAACTGAAGTTAAACTTTATTCTGCATTTGAATGGAAGTAAATCTTTATTTCAGGAGCAGGTGGGGGCCAGGTGGAAGTGCAAAATGTTTGCGAATTCTTTTTTTTCAAACCACAAAGGAAACCTCACTCCTGCCGTCCATTAAAGGAGAACTACATTTTCTTCTGGCTACAAAGCTCTAAATTCAGTAGTGTATGTTTCAGCTGTAATCACTGATTAGATAATTGAAAAATACTGAAGCATTACAAGAACATTGTCCTCCTTCTGCTTCAGTAGAACAGGCATTGAGCACTTCTGTCAGGAAAGCAGAGGAAACCTTCAGTCTTAAGCTGGTCATCAGTTTGAACTCGGAAGGGTTGGAGAAGGAATCGTTGATGTCTTTCTTAAGCTTCTCATTTTTCTTAAGGAGGAGGCTGCATTCAGTGGAATGTTGAACTTGCTGAAAAGAGGTTCCAGGCAATAGGTGTTCTCTTAAGATGATTGGGGACATTGTGAAAATTATATACTGAAATTCTATTCAAGAATAGTGGTTCATTCCTGAGTTTCTCATTGAGAAAAGTATAATTAATAGCCCCCTGAAGTTTTTTTATCTGTTGTTGATACGTGTGGAGTATGATGTGCTCTGAGCAATGGAGCCGGGTAGTGTGAACGAAAGGGGCAGAACAGGGTAAAGACTGGAGGGCAATTTTATTGCTCTTCTCTTCCCAAAATCAACAACATTTCACTTATATCTCTAGACAAATCAGTTTGGGGAATAACTCACACTCCAGCTTGGCTTGACTATAAAATGAATGGCAGGGACTAGATAAACTAATGCTAGGAAGTTATATTGGGATCGCATTAGAACGAAAAAAGTGAAATTCCAAATAATTATAGCTCTTTATAGGAACAGCACCAATATGTTCTAAATTATGTTCCCTAAGGCAATGTCAGTTTGACAAAAATATAATTTATCTGAGCTTTATTTTCCTCATCTGCAAAATAAGGAAGTTGGACTAGATATTCTTATGGTCTCTTCAAGATCGAAAATTCTCTTTTGCTTTGTTCTATTCTAAATCACCTGCCTGAGGCATGGCTTGTTTCCTCCTTCCTTCCTGCCAGGTAAGGGGAAGTGGGTGGAGGACAGGAGGGGAAACAGATAGCTAGTCAGTGTCTTTCTCCTTTTATCCATTCCAAAGGAAATGGGCATCTGCTCTGCATCTGAATCCTTTCCAGGCTTACACTCCTCTTCTCTCTTCATTCCCTCCAAGTGTCACAAAAAATAATAGTTTATATGACACTTTGAAGTCTGCAAAGCATTTCCATCCGTTATCTCATTTGATGCTTACAACTTTGTGAGATAGGCACTATTATTATTTCCGTTTCCCAGAGGAGAAAACTGAGGCTGAGAGAGGTTAAGTGACTTGTCCAGACTTAGACAGCTAAGTAAGTTTAGGAGGTAGAATTGAAACCCAGCTCTTCCTTATTCCAAGTTCAGTTCTGCTTCCAAACTGCCACAGAACCCATTAGGTACCAACCTAATGTATGTTGGTATGTATATATGGTATATAATGTATGGACAGTGCAGCAGCCAATCCTAGATCACTATCCCTACCCCTCTTTGTTAAACTCTAGGATTAAAAAAAAATTAACAGCAAACAACAATGGTGTTAATCCATACTTACATAGAACTTTCTATTTGCAGATTACATTCTGCACAACAACCCTATGATGCTGACGATACCCAACCCATGAATGGATTATGAGAATGACATGGTGGTTCCACTGGATATGGAGTCCAAGGAAGAGGGGGTAATCCAATTTCTGTTTCTTATCATTTATATGATCTTGGTAAATGTCATTTTGCTTCTCTAGGTCTCAATTTCTTCATCTATAAAATAGGCAGGTTTACTAGATGACCTCAAAAGTCAAATTGACTGAAGTTTATTATCCTGTCCTTTTGTTCTTGTTCAGTCATTTCAGATGTGTCTGACTCTGTGACCCCTTTTGAGGTTTTTTTGGTAAAGATACTGGAGTGGTTTGCCATTTCCTTTTCCAGCTCATTTTATAGATGAGGAAACTGAAGTAAATAGGGTTAAGTGACTTGTCCAGGGTCACATAGCTAGTGAGTGGCTGAGGCCAAATTTGAACTCAGGGAGATGTCTTCCTAACTTCAGGCCTGGCACTCTATCCTCTGGGCCACCTAGCTGTCCCCTTTCTAGCCCTAAATACTCTGAAATATTTTAACGACTAATTTTATTTAAAGGGGGTGCTATTTCTAGAGGTGTCATGTTCTCCCTTATGGAAATAGGCTCATTGTCAGGATAGTCCTTATCTGCAATGGAGATATCTCTGAAAATTCTCATTGCAGTTTAACAAGCCAGAAGGTATTCATTTTCACTAATATATAGAGATAAAAATCACATTCTGTATTAAATATAATGTGGAAACCAGATCTTCTACTTTTATGTTTCCCAGACTTTAGATTCCAGTTATGCTGTGTGTTCATGTGTACACAGAGCAGATTGTTTGGAAAATTAGACAGTTGTAAGTAGTAGCACTTACTGTTGTAAGACACGTTCTTGTAGCTAGAGCATGAAGTGTTGGTATTTTTGGGATTTAGTAGAGGAAAGAAAAGTAAAAAAAAAAAAAGATGAACCTGAAGCATTCAAAAGAGATGTTCACTTGCCAGGAAGCATAGACTGTAAGAATAAAATATATTTCATATGTAAAAATAGCATGTTTCTAATGCCTGCATTATTTTGAACAGTAAAAAAGCCATATACCTTACATATGATGCTTTGCCATATGTGGTAGGAACTGCTATTACAGTTTTCACTAGCTTTGTGGCCACAGGCTAGTAGGGGTAACCTTATATTTATTAATTATGTTACAGAATCATTTAGAGAGAGAAAGGGACTTTAGAAATAATCCAGCTAATTCCCTTTAAGAGAGTTAAGAACCAGAAACATGGTACAGTGGATGAGCACCAGGCCTGGAGTCAGGAAGACTTGAGTTCAAATCTGGCCCTAGAAACTTACTACCTGTGTGACTCTGGGGAAGTCACTTAACCTCTGCTTGCCTCAATTTTCTCTTTTGTAAAATTAGGATAATAATAGCAACTACCTCCTAGGGTTGCTATGAGGATCAAATGAGTTAATATTTGTAATGTATGTGGCACATAGTAGGTGCTATATCAGTGCAAGTTATTATTATTATTATATATTATTATGTGTAAAATGACTCTTCCCCTTTATGATATATTGATAGCAAAGCTAGGACTATGTAGCACTCCACTGGAGATTTGTGAAGGAAAGACCCTTTGCTTCTATTTCAGAGCAAGTGGTGATACCCTCTTATTGCTTCCTCTACTATGAGGAAACATTTAATTGCTCACTAAGCTAGAACACTATGGATACATGAAATGGGCAACTTCTCCCCACTCCCCTTCATTTTTCTCTTTCCTGCTGGCCTCAAGATGTAACAATGGCTCTTCTAGCTCCAGAGAGCCAATGGAGCGATGCCTTTACCCCACCTGCCTGGCCCAAGGCCTCCAAGGTAAGCTAGTATCTGGAATGGTACAACTGCCTCCTGTTTGTGTCTTCCCTCCTTTGATACAGGGCCTTGTGAGATCTTGAAATGCAACTGACCTCTTCCTTGTTCTCAGGTATCTGAGCAATAGGGTCCTGGCTACTAGAAGAGTTGCTAAGAAAATTGGCACAGGGAGCAACAGTAGGGGCCTCAGCTTACCAACCAAAAGGAAAACAGTTACTCACAGAGAAAGAACCACCAGAAACAGTCCATTTGGCATTCATCAGGCTGTACTCAGCGGAGGTCAAATGGAAAATAGCTCTTGAGAAGCCCCATTTCAAAAGTCTTAAGGAGACTTACATATAAACCTCTCAACTGATTGTAATCATCCTATGATGCTTTTTTTTTTTGAGGGAGGAAGGCAGGGCAATGGCGGTTAAGTGACTTGCCCAAGGTCACATAACTAGTAAGTATGTCAAGTGTCTGAGGCCGCATTTGAACTCAGGTCCTTCCGACTCCAAAGCCGGTGCTCTACTCACTGTACCATCTAGCTGCCCCCATCCTATGATTCTTTATTGCTTAGTATTTGTTTTCTTCCTTTGTGGCATTAAAATTACCTATTCTTTGTCTGAAAAATGTTTATACACTTGGTACTCCCCAGGTAAGGAAGAGCCTTTTGACTAGTATCAAAAACAGAATTTTTCTTCAGAAATCTAAGGTAAGCATGGAATTAGAGGACTGGTGAGGAGTCAGAGAACCCCAGAACAATTTCCTAGGACAAATCTTTAGGACAGTCAAAGGATAGGGATTGCTGAAGGTCACCAGCCCCTGTGGCCTCAGCCTTGCACCTGCCTAGCTGAATTGCTAGAATTAGAACCTGTGCATTTTGATTCCCATTCACCTCCCAATCCAGTGTTCTTTCCTTGACCCAGTGCTGGCTCTCACTATTGAAAGGGCTTATAGGATGTATTTAGAGTTCATAAATCCCATGAGAAGCAGCTATTGGTCTTAGTGTAAGGAGTTTACTTTTGGAGTGTGAATTGTATCTTGCAAGCCTACCTTTACAGAGAGCTCTCTCTTCTCCTCCTTTATCTCACATCACTTAGATGCCTCTGCCACTATATTCTTTTTTTTTTTTACCTCTGTCTCACATATTGAAGCAGGCCTTTTCTTGTCAGTGCAAAATCCTTCTACATACACAAGTGATCTCATTCCATCCTGGCTTCTCCAGCATATTTCTTCCTCTATCATCCCTACTTGCTCAGTTAGCCTCAATCACTCCTTGTCAACTGGCAGCTTCCCCATTCCCTACAAACTTGCTCATGTCTCCCTCATTGTCAAAAAGTCTTTACCTGATCTATCTATCCTCACCAACTATTCTCCTGTGTCTCTCCTTCCTTCCATGGCTAAACTCCTTGAGAAATCCAACTGAATAGGTGCCTCCATTTCCTTTCCTCTAACTATCTTAAATTTTTGCCACCCGGCTTCCAATCTTACAAAACTACTCTGTCAAAAGTTAGTAGTATTCTCTTAATTGTCACATCTGATGGCCTTTTCTCAATCCTCATATTCCTTGACCTTTTGCTCTCCTTTCACTATGGCAGATACCTTTTCCTTAATACTCTCTCTTCTCTAGATTTTGTGATATTGTTTTCTCCTGGCTTTTGTCCTACCTATGAGCATTGGGGTCATACAAAGCTTTGTCTGGGAACCTCTTCTTCCTCTGTACTATTTCATCTTAATTTCTCTCCTGATCTCTAATCTCATATCTCCAACTTGATTTCTGATGTTGTGTTATAAGTTGTGTTATAGCAAGATTTATTGCATATTCCTAGTTTTTTAGTCATGCAGTTAGAATTATATACATTTAAGCTGTAAGGTTAAAATGATATACAGGATTTTATACATAAGCCTGTATCCAGTTAGCATCTGACTGGCATACTACCGCATATGCTGTAGAAGCTTATTTCTCACAAGATTTATACTAATAATTTCTTTTTCTAGGTAATCACTTGCTCAAGGTTGATTAGCCATGCTTCCCATCCCTGTGCTGTGAATCTCCTGTTTAATTTTTAATTATCTAATAACATATTTGGTGTTGTATTTTCCCCTAGGCATTACATTCATCAAAGAGTGCTTTATTTCTGTGTCTGTGTTGGTCCCCCCAAGTGTGTTGTATGGGAAGTAACTAGGAGAACAAGCTCCAGTGAGTAGACCTCAGTCTACTATGAGCCAGGAAAAGACAGTACAACTGAAAGGCAGATGGATTAGAAATCAAAAGGCATGAGCTGACATTCTACCTCCTTTATTTGCTACTTATGTGACTTTGGGGAGGTCACTTTGCCTCAGTTTCCTCATCTGAGACCCAACTCAAAATAAGCTGGTTACAAGTGATAAATGGCCAAACGATTTGAATAGGAAGTTTTCTGACAAAGAAATAAAAGCCATCTGTAGTCATATGAAAAAAATGCTCTGAATCATTACTGATTAGAGAAATTCAATTTAAAAACAGCTCTGAGGTGCCACCTCACAGCTATCAAATTGACTAATATGACAAAAAAGGAAAATGATAAATGTTGGAGGGGATATGGGAAAACTGGGACACTAATGCACTGTTGGTAGAGTTGTAACCTGATCAAATCATTCTGGAGAGCAATTTGCAACTATGCCCCAAGAGCTATAAAACTGCATACTCTTTGGTTCAGCAATACCTCTGTTAGGTCTATATCCCAAAGATATCATAAAGAAAAAAGGGAAAAGCATCTATCTGTACAAATATATTTATGACAGTTCTTTTTGTCATGACTGGGAATTGGAAACTGAGAGGATTCCCATCAATTAGGAAATGGCTAAATAAGCTAGGGTATATGATTGCGATGGAATGTTATTGTGCTGTAAGAAATGCCAAGGATGATATCAGAAAACCTAGAAAGACTTACATGAATTGTTACAAAGTGAAATGAACAGAACCAGGAAGAAGTTGAACATAGTAACAGCAATATTGTATGATGAAGAGCTATGAATGAATGAATTACCCATTTTCAGCAATACAATGATCTAAGACAATCCCAAATGACTCATGATAAGCATGCTATCCACCTCTAGAGGAAGAACTAGTATGGTCTGAATACAGACTGAAACAT
>CM053622.1:650802059-650817882 GCA_028646595.1 Phalanger gymnotis | reverse complement strand
GCTTACTTCTTCCAAACCCAATTAGCAATGATCTGTTTCAAAACATCTCACCACCATAACCACTCAAACCCCTAAACTTTCTGACTTAAATTTTGCAGACAGCAGACAGAAAAACAAATTTAATGCCATTTTTGCTCTTCTATTCCCACTGTCCCCTGTGGGTTCCATATTTTTAGAATAGCTTCAAAGTTTATAGATTTTCACCACACACATAACAAAGTTTTTATTCTTGGAAAAATCCCAATCAATTGAAGGGCAAGGATGCTCAAGTGACAGATTTGAAGCCTATAAAATACCTGTATTCAGAGCCTGAAGGAATAAGCAATCTTTCTCTTACCACAATAAGGGAGCCTGGGCAGCCGAGATATGCAGGTGGGAAATAAAAGCTATAGGCAATAGCCCAGAGGACTACACTTGTGTTTTCTCTACTCTGAAGTTGCCTGCAGGCATTAAGTGAAGCAGAAAATCTGGGCTAGTGTTTTTATCTTGGCCCACCCGCAATACTACTGTTTCAGAGTTGTTTATCAAGGGAGAAATGAGAGAACATGTGCCAAATGAGAACTCTTCATAACCTAAAACACCAGCTATAAGAGTTTGTAATACCTCAGTGGATCCCTCTGAGTGTCTCTATGTTCAGCTGTGTGTGTGTGTGTGTGTGTGTCTGTCTGTCTGTGTGTGGTGTTGACGCATGTTGTGTGCTCACTAAAGTATTTTGCAAGTGAACAATGAAATATCTGGTTGGAGATGAATAAATCTGTTAGCAACAAGCTCCATCCTTCACAATGTCTTCTGAAACCTTGTGTTCTTTTAGGTATGCCTGAGTAAGAGGTCATGGCATTCTGACAGTAATACTGTACCAGCACCATGGAGGGCACTCCAGTATAGTTCCTTCTCCTAAAGGTCTAAGAAAGGTTATTCAGGGAATGGGAAAATAGCAAACTATGAGGAAGAGAGGGTTGCTCAGTTTGTGACCTTACAGAAGCATGTCATAGAAGTGACCATATTTCACTCTGTCTATACCTCAGGCTATGGTGACTTTGCAACTGATATAAGAAGACTTTCTATTGTTACACAAGTTCTAGCAGCAACATAAGTAGACGCAGTTATTCTTAGATTATTGTGAACCAGCATTCAAGACCCAGTCATGAACCACAGCAATAAGCCTTCCAAGAGTAGATTTTATTACCAGAAAAATTTAGATAGAGCATAATGGATTGAGCAGTTTTTCTAATGGAAAAAAGTAGCTAATCCTTGATTTGGAGATAACCAACACTTTAAGGCAGAATGCCTAACAATGTTTGGTTATGCTATTATTGTTCACATGCATAAATAAATTCTGCCAGTTGCGAACTATTTGAGCTTGGGAAGAGACAATGTTAATTTAAATCTTTAAAAGGGGTTAAGTGAGGAATTTACGTCTTGGTAGCGGGGCACTCACCTCTTACTGGTCTCTTGGACGTATTCCTTTAGCTGTATGACAGCCAATTAGACTAGAAGAGGCACAAGGTTTAGGACCAAAAAAGAATGGAGATATCATTGAATCCTTAGTTCATGAAGCTGAAGGTTACCTGAAAATGACAGAGTTTAGTGTTGGCATCACTAAATTCAACATGATCTGTATTGACTCAGGATTATCTAACCTGTCACTGCTAGAAAGCCTAGGGTTAACATTATTGGGTCATAGGTTGCAGGAATTAGAACTAGAAGGGTCCTTAGTGATAACCTAGTCCAACCTATTATTTTCCAAATAAGAAAAATGAGCCCCAGACAGGTTACATCACTTGTCCAAGATTACATCAGCAATACATAGTATAAACAAGATTTGAGCTCGAGTCTTTTGAACAGAAAATCAGTACTCTTGCTATGCTGAAGAAAACAGGGGAATGATATGACTAGAGCAGGAGAAATGAGAAGACTTCGGTGTCCATGGCAAAGCCATCTGACCCATCTAGGACTCTTAGTTTTGGTGTGCTGGCCCTGGTAATTGGGTCACATTAGATAAGTAGTACCCCCACCCCAACTTAATGGGAAGGCAGATCAATTTACCTCCCTCAGTACAAGATCAAAGTAGGTTAGGATGGGGTCTGAGTCCTTCCCCCACTACTGTAGTGCATCAACAGGATGTAATTTCAAAATATCTTCAGAGGAGAAATTGGAAAATACAAAGACTCATCAGAAGTTACAAGATCATACAGAGCCAATCATCAGCCTACACATGAAGAGGGAAGTGGTTTGAGATTATTTGTGTACAGGGACAAAGAGAAATTCGCATTAGATAAGACCTTTAAGTTCACTCCTGCAAACCAAAGAGATCATAAAAGAGCTGGGTACAAAAGTCAGCAGTTCATCTCTCGGTGCCCTTCCTAAAAGGACACTAGATGGTAATTCTTTTGGCAGGACCTAAAAGACTAGAAGTAATAATTGGAATAGATTCAAGCATAATCTAGTCCTCTGAAAGAAGGGATAACAATAGAAAAAAGGTAAAGAAAGTTCCAAACAAGGCAACACCAGTCCATCAGCCATTAACTTATGATAACTACTGAGCCAGGAGAAGTGAGTTGATAGTAACAGCCCAGAAAAACAAGCAAAAAGAGGGACCTTTGCAGATGCTTGAGACTTCCCACTCCAACTCCCAGAGCACATAGAGAAGCAATGTATCTCTGTCTCTTGAAAGGAAAATAATAGCTGTGGATTTGGTGGATTGCAGCTGAAGGCAACAACCTTAAGGACTACTATACCAACCTCTTCCTTACTCTAAAGCTGCCTGCAAACATCAGGTGAAAACAAGAAGAGGTGGCGCTTCTGAGCAGGTGATTATTAAATTGGCCCATTCTATTTCTGGGGTATCTAGGTGGTACAGTGGATAAAGCACTGGGCCTAAATTCAGAAAAATTTGAGCTCAAATCCATCCTCAGACACTTACTAGCTGTGTGACCCTGGGCAAATCACTTAACCCTATATGCCTCAGTTTCCCATCTATAATAAAATGAGCTGGAAAAGGAAATGGAAAATCACTCTGGTATCTTTACCAAGAAACCCCCAAATGGGATCATGAAGAGTCAAACACAACTGAAATGACTGAACAACAACATTCTATTTCTGCTGCAAAGGGGACTGTCTTGAAAGAAAGGAAAGATAATGCATCATGTGAGATCTTTATTATAGTAAATTATTGTGAATATAGAGTTCTGTTACTCCTTCATGGCTTTTCCTGTGTCTGTGTGCACATACTTGTGTTATGTGCATTCATATTGAAGTACTCTGTGCTAGGCTACACTGTAAGCTGCCTGATATCTTGGGTACAGAGAGCACTAAAAAATATTGAGAGAGTATTGAGTCTGTGACACCTAGTTAACAAGTTATGGATCCACACCTTCTGAGTCCTTTGATTTTCACTATGCCATATTTGTTATCAGAAGTTTTTTTAAAAAAATACAGTGACTTAGCCCTGAGCAAAGTCTTCATGTCACAAAAAATCCTTTCCAAATAGCTTGTCTAAAATATTGCTGTACCATATTTCCCAGGAAAACTCCATTTTTTCAAGTAAAGTAAACAAAACTCTCAGTGTTCTTCCTACTTCCTGGTACTAGCCAAGTTTTCCATGTCCCACAGGCCCAGAGATTAACAAGGTACACTCAATCAGTTCTTAATCTATTGCCCCTAAGCACTTGGGTATGATTGTTTTGGGTCTTATCTCCCATGCTTGTAACTTCCCTAAGTCAAAAAGAATGGAGGAAGGAAGATATTAATACAACAAAGACAGAAAGGGAAATATCCAACTATCTAGAAAAGGGTCATGCTATTATAATTAACCACAGCATCAAATCATTTGAAAGTTCAGAGAAACCTCAGCAGCCATCTAGTCTAATCCAAGCCCTGAAAGAAATCTGTACTATAATATATGTAACTAGTAACAAAAAATCAAAGAATTAAAATAAAACTAGTGGCCACCCAGCCACTATTTATAGAACTCCAATGTAGGGAAGCTACTGCCTCTCAGAGCAGTGCATACTATTTTTGGAAAGCTATTTTAGGTGATTTTTGACATTAGGTCAAAATTTGAATCTTTACGACTTCCATCAATTGCTTCTTGTTCTGTCCTTTGAGGCCAAACACAAATCCAACCCCCATCAATCTATCTTCCACATTATCATGAGCTCCATTTTTTTTCCTGGCTCGGACTTGAGATTTTATCAGTGCAGAAATTTCCTAGAGAAGAACTTTCTCTAACAATGCAAATCAACAAATTTTCTGTAACTTAGGTCCTTTAAGACTTGCTTGGGGCACTGAGAAGTTCGGTGATTTTTCCCAGTCACACAGGCAGTTTACAGCAGAAGTGACCCTGGAACCTGACTTCCTGTCTCCAGGGCCTGCTCTCTTCCCACCACATCAAGCATCCTTTCAGTCCTTCAAATTCTTGAAGACAGCAAAATATCTGCCCTCTACACCCCCCATAGTCTTCTGTTCTCTGTGCTAAATATCTCCAGTTTCTTCAGTTTACCCTAAAATTCAGATTGTATTGACAGTACTAAATCAACAAGTTTTAGTCTGAGGGCTTAGAAATGACTCATCTCATGGGAATAAGGCATATGATTTTTGTGAAAGCTATTTTTTTCTTTATTCTTTAAGTCCTTTTCCAATTCCCTCCCAAGTTCACGATGGCTGAAGTAGCTAGAAATCTGACTGGCAATTAAATTAAGGATCAAGATTTTGTCTGAAGTCAAACTCTTACTAAATAGTGGGTTTCCATTCATATTTTTTATTAGAATTCTTTCTAGATCACTCAATCAATTGGCAAGCACTTGTAAGTAAGTATTCATTCTGTGTTCCGAGCACTGAGATGACTTTCAGGTGATATGAAATCCTGGTAGCCTTTATGAAGGGTGAAATGGCCCTAGAATCTTGTAATATTTCTCAATTTTTTTTCTTGTTGTGGGCTGCCCAACAAGATCATAAGCTCCTTGAAATCAGAGGCTGTGACAGGTTAGAGACTGAGCATAGCTCATATTATGCTCACAAATATTTGTTAAAGGATTAAGCATATGTCAGGTAGGCTGCAAAGTTTTTAATGGCCATGATACCACCTTAAAGCAACAGGTTTCACTACTTTCAGATATGCATCTAAAAGGTAGAAATGAAGGTCATTTGGGTGAAGAATAGTGAACTTGCCTCCTTAGCTTACCTATTTCTTCCTGCTAAAAATTGTTTGAATGAAAAGCCAGAGAGACTCTTGGAAATATCTAACTCTAAGTGAAGATGGTTGCCTGGGAGAGAAAGCTGTAATCTCTGCCCAAACATAGGGGTCAAAAAAGTATCTTAGCTTGAGAGTACTCTTCTTGGCTTTTGTTGGCTATGTGGTGGCAATGACAAAGAACCTATCAGATAGATGCCCTTATCAGATAGAAATTCTGGCCACTATTCCTTAGAATACCAGAGCTGAGGGGCTCTACTTATAGCACTAAAAAAATGAAGCCTAGAAGCTGTAGCATGGAACATGGCTGAGAAAATACTTTCATGCCCATCAGTCATCATAAAACTAAAGAGAATAGCAACTAGTGGAGAAATTCACCCCGTATGCCACATCCAGCAAGGAACAGGCCCAGTGAGAACACATAATGAGATCACCAGAAGTCATAAATGGTTCTGGAGTTTTTGAGGTATGAATGTATCAGTAAGGCAAGATTCATGACTTCAAGGATGACCATGAACATGCCTGTATGGTTCAGAATCACAAAGTATGCAAAACTCTCTAGGTACAAGGCAGAAGAAGTATAACATTTGTTTAGATGCCAGAGTATCAGATCCCAAGAGTGATAACTCCAGCTCAATATAGCAGTAATTATATTCCAAAACCAGTAAGCCCATCTCAATGTAGCAACAAGGAAGTTATAACACAGTATTATAGCAAGGAACCAAGTCATCCTGTAACCTCCACCCCACCCCTAGGGCCTTCCTGTAAACAATCACCCACAAATCCTAACTGTCTGCTTGCCTGCATCCTCTCCCACAGTTCTGAAAGCCCTTGCAGATCTCAGAGTCTTTGCAGTCTCCTGGATTCTCCGTTCTCCAATCTCTTGATGATGTAGATTCTCAGTTCTTTGAAATCCACCACTCTCTGGTCTGTACTCTCCACTCTGCGGTCTCTCTCAACACTGGCTCTCTCAATATCTGCTCTTCAATGCCCTCTTGATGTCTGCTGTTGCTGCTTCTCAATTCTGCTGCTCTCACACTCTGGGTTCTCCTTATATACAATTCTATCTGGCATCTGATTGGCTAGAACTCAGGTTCTGGCTGGCTGAATTCATCACATCTGATTGGCTAGAACTCAGTGCACATACAATTGGCTCTGGTCTTAGCATCTCTCTTTAGAGCCCCGAAGGCTTTACACCTCTCATGACCTAATTAGTAAAAGGGTATGGGCCTGGAGCCTCTTGCCTAGTTAATGAAAGGGTATGGGCCTGAGGCTTCTTATCTGGTAAGTAAAGGGTGTAAGTAAAGGCCCTATTGAATGGGCAGGGAAGATCTCTAATCATATTAACACCCCAATGAGTTATCCCTTCATGTGTGTCCTGGCCACACACATGTTCCACACACAGATGTCCCTAGGCATATTCACTCAGCCCACTAATAGTGTGGGTTTGGGGGTGAGATAGTATCCTAGGTTTATAAGGGTAAAATTATACAGTGATTTTTCAATGTTATTTCACTAAATGTTTTTGTTGAAATTAATTGTGTCCTTTAGATGAATAGGGAAAAAAAAATAAAACATCAGTTTTTATTCATGAGCTCATGAGCAACTAGTTTTTAGTGGATGCTGACCCACAAAGGACCTTCAAAATAGGACAACTAACGTAGGGGCCCAATATGTGAGAGAAAGCTATCCCAGCTACTGAACACGTTCAGTGCTAAAGATGATGAAGGTCAAGGCACTTATGTGATCAATACTTAGCAAACCATTTCTGTGGGTACAAAAGCTTGTCGCCTCACTAAAGGATAGATAAAGCTGCCACTTCTGTCACTTGATGACCTGTTAATCTTTTCTTCATTATGTAATACAGTTTCCCTTTCTTTTCACCTGTAACTTCATCCCTGTAATAGCTGTGCTTCTTTTAAAAGCAGATTGATTAGTCTTTACACAAAAAGATGATAGTGCTTAAATGAAGGCTCTAGCCAGATTGTTAGCTTCTTTTATTAACAGGCTCGGGGGCAAGTAAGAGTTTTGAAATCAATTTCTTTTGTCATTAAATTCTTATCTGTTTTCAGGAATTTTCAGCGTTTTCAATTGGAAAAATTTGAAGCAGAGAAACCAGAAACTGCTATCTTCAGGTGCCCCTTAACTGACATTTTGCCAAAAGCACAAAATATAGAAGCTAGTCTTTAAATTTCAAGCTTTATAGTCTTGGAACACACTCAGTTTCATCTTGTGGATGAAAAAAATCCCATCTATGTTTGGTTCACATTTTCTGAGACCCCAGGCACTTTAAACTGGGGTTGGGGAAAGAGAGAGAACCAACACCTGCTATTTACTTAGCAATAGCATTTTCCTGAGATATTTGGATAGAAATCACTTCTAGGTACAAGACTACATCTTGTAAAGTATGTAGCAAATTATATAAGCAAAAGTATAGCAAATTAACTGGGACAAAGTAAAATTACTATATAAATTGGTTTATTCAATAAAATTTACACATTTTTACATCTGTAAGACTTTTGAAAAAACATTATGTTTTCCATTTTCTGAAATGATTTGTTTCTTATGTTTTAACATTGAATATACATGATTTTGGCATATATTCTCTATTCATTATGAAACTACACTATTATTATTTTGTACATTGAGCTTACCTTTAATGAACAGTCCTTTTTTCCAATCTTAACTGTAGTCCATACGTTTCCAAAGGGGCTGACATCAGACAAGTTCCCAGGCCACTGAAGTCTTTTTGGCTCGATGTCTTGAATATATTTCTTAATTTTTTATGACATATGGCATAATGCAAAGTCTCAAGATTCTATAACCTCAGATTCAGATGATATTTGTTGGAGGGCCAGCAATGCATACACATGAGGTCTTAAAAAGGTGACATCTCACAGCATAAAATATCTAAAGAAATCCTCTAGCTACTAGCTCAGTAGAACTCATCCAAAACCCCTGCATTCCTGCGTTTCATGGATTTGGGGTTACATTCCTAGATCCTGGGTTGGTTGTCACAGATCATTCTCCTGCTTAAAGACCACAACTCCATTTGATGCCTGCTCTCAATTTATTCCTCTTCCCTGTCTGTTCCTGGTCCTTTTTATCCATTTATTCCTGATTATCCTCATGGACTGGTTTCCTGACCAAGACTCAGACTACTCTGAATAGTAGTACTCTGAACTCTCGATATACCTTTAGGCAGAAACTGGTAAGAATAGCTAGGCCAGTTAGGAATCATACATAATGCCCTTTATTTCAATGCTGATGATCCATTTTTCTGTAGCTACTGAAACCACAAAGTATTTGCCACCAACTATGGAATAGTATTCGTCATATGTTTCCAATAGAACTATGCCCTCTACTCTCTGTTCTATGTCCTTAAAAAGTCTAATTTTTAGGAAGCTATTGCTGGGGACAACATCTCATTATTATTTATAATGAATGACAATAAACTAATAGAGGAAAAGTTTTCATATGACAAATATAGACACCTCCTCCCCCCAATAGCCTGGAAATCAACAAATAAACTGGGCTGGAAAAGAGCATTAACATGGACAAAACTGTTGCTCAAAGATATAACATCAACCCACAAAAAATAAGAACAGCATTTTTGATTATACTGAATTTCCATATGTACTTTTCCAAATTACGTGACCTAAAAGCCTTTATAAAAATATGGATACCTATTAGAATGATATGGAGTATCTTCATTGTCATTCTTTTACTTGAGTCATCCCAAAGATTCTCTCAGTAAAACTACCAAAGGTGGGCACATATCCCCATACTTTTATTCAATTATAAAAATCAGTCATTTTATTCATCTGTTCATTAGTGAAGATAATATTAGCTAGCAAAGCTGTTTAGTTCTGGTTGAATTTTCTTATATTTTGATGAGAAGAACATGAGATTGGAAGTGAGAGTACTTGGGTTCAAATGTTACCTCTACCCTTTACTGTCCATCACCCTGAGTGAGCAAATCAGCCTCTTTTGGCCTCAGTCTCCTTGTCTGAAAAATAAGAGAGCTGAACTCAATACTATTAAAGTGTTTTTCAGCTCTAAACTTGTGAACCTATAAATAGGAAAAGCTTAATAGTAATTTTGAAGTAATCTTTACTAGACTATCTTTTTTCCCACTGAAGACAAAGGCTAATTCCTAGACAAGATTGTGAAATAATGGAAGTTTCTGAAAGAATACCCTCAAATGTCCTTTTTTATGCCTGTTTTCCTTTTGCAGAACTTCTCCCACTTGCCTAGAGCCTTTAAATTCTCTCTCTACCATGCCCCACCCAGCTTTTAAGTCACCTCTTAGATACTTTATTCCAACTAAAGTACAAAAAACTGATAGTCTGAAGTATTGTTTCCTAGAGGGATTTACATTTCAATGGGCATCAGAGGCTCAAACTAAGGGATGAACAGTATAATTTAAAGTTTAAGTCAGTAGCAGAGAAGGATTTTTTTTTTTTCTGAATATGGGGCTTCTGAGACAGCTTGATGGCACAGTGGATAAAGCACTGGACCTGGTGGCAGAAAGACCTGAGTTCTAATTTGACCTCAGACATTTAGTAGCTGTGTGATCCTGAGCAAGTCATTTAATCTTTATCTACCTCCATTTCCCTAATTGTAAAATAGGGATAATAATATCACTTACCTCCCAGGATTTTTCTGAGGATCAAATGAAATAACATTTCTAAAATGCTTAGCACATAGTAGGCATTTAATACATGTTTCCTTCCTTCCTGTAGCACCTCATACATAGGTAGTTGCTTGCATATCATAAAAGCAACACCTGAAGGAGTAAATTTTGTGCCCAAGGTTAGAGTGGTAAAAATGGATACATTTATACATACATATATATATATATATATATATATATATATATATATATATATATATACACACATATACATACATATATAATATACATAAAAATGGATACTTTATATACATATATATACATACATATATACATATATACATGCAACGTGTGTGTGTGCGCATATGTGTGTGTATAAAATATTTGGGCTCCTTAATTTTGTGCCATCTCCATTGATAGAAAGCTAAAAGACGGAATAATTCACACATAGAGAACAGCATGAACCAATGCATAAAATTAAAATGCAACCAGATTACTACCCATTTTCTTAAATTTCATGTTCCATTTTTCCCCAAATTGGTGACAATTCTGTAACATAAATTTGAGTGTAACATTCAAGTTGACAGCAATAAGACCATGCTCATTCATTATTTCGTTCATTTATCCACTGTGTACTTAGTCAATGAACATTTATTACACACCTACTATGTGTCAGGCATTGTACAAAGTGACAGGGATTCAAAGAAAGGCAGAATACAGTCCCTGTTCTCAAGAAGTTCAGAATATAGTGGGAGAGACAACATGACTAACCTAAATAGTATAAATTGTGCCTTATTTGTGCTCTCAAAACATGTACTGATGTGCTAATGATACATTCAACCTATGTACTCAGTACGACTAGAAGGAACACAACCAAAAAATGCAGAGAATACCAATAGCAAATGGTTTACCTTTAGCCTCCATGATTGCTACAGGCCAAGGTTGCATGGAATGAGTGCTAATGATCACATGTGGGTTCAGTTGTCATCCCTATACCAATGAGTCCCAGATCTATATATCTAGGCCTAGTCTCTCCTGAGCGATAGATAGATAGATAGATAGATAGATAGATAGATAGATAGATAGAGATATGGATATGGAGCTCCATATATATGTATAGATGGAAATCCATATCCACATATGCATGTGTACATATACATATATACAGATTTTTAAAATACATATTCCTATAATATAATAAAATGTTAATCAAATATATGCTGTTAATGTGATATATATATTGGAGTTACTGAGCAGATTATGTCAGCAGACATTTATTGCTTAGTTACCACATACAACATACAGAGACAACGCTGGATAGGCTGCTAGGTTTGAAGAAAAACAAACCTGGGTTTGAATCTCTGGCTCTTTCTAGCTGTGTGACCATGGATAAGTCACTTAAACTCTCTGAGCTTCAGTTTTCTCCCCTATAAAATGGGAAAAAACCTACTTGACATGCCTTCCTCACATAGTTGTTCCATGGTTCAAATGAGATAACGTACATAAAGTTTTTTTCTCAAACTTTAAAGCACTATAGAAAAATTAATCATTGCTGTCATCGATGTTACTGCTGTTACAAGGCACTAGGTTCCTCCATTCGCACGCTACCCCTCTGTGGCCAATAGCACTATTCTTCCCACATCAAACTACCACAGCCAGTCTGGGAGGCTTTTTTCATTTGCTTTGTACTACTCTGCTAAGGAGCCTGGTGCGCACTAACTAATCCTCATGACCAAATAAGGCAAAGGCACCTGGCTGCTGAAATAAAAGTATAATTTATAGCCAACAGTTAAATGGATTTGAAGGCACAAGGACACAGCCATGCAAAGTACTTCTGGGATGCATCTTTCCCCCAAGCAGAGTACATGAAAACATAATTTTAATATTTGACCCTAACAATTTTAAAGGCATCTTTCATTAGAGCAGCAACTGGCTCCAGTGACATTGGCTAGACATTTGAACTCTAATAAGCAACATATTTATTGAACTGAATTCAAGTGAATTAAATAGGGTTTAGACATTGAAATCTTATAATATAGTGAATAGATCTCCATCAGCAATGATGCTCATAAATGTAGTGCAAAGAGTAAAAGATACTGAATCTGGTTCTCTCTGGTGATACTAGAGTCAATGTAATCCACAGTTTGTCTGAGTTCATGCTTCTACTCATAATCCAGAGAAAGATATGTGATTTCATAGTTTTTCAATCTGTGGTATGCCATGCCATTATTCCTGTTTATAATTATACTCTTTGCATGACTTTTGACCCTTGCATCCAGTGTCTTCCCAGACATGGGAAGTTTCTATTTTGACTGAGAGTAGGCTCTTCCAGGATCTTAATGCAGGATACGGTGAAGATTAAAGAAAAAAGAAAAAGATACCAGCTTTTAAGAAGCTGAAGCCTTCACTCCTTTCACCCCCAGTGGAAGACAAATCACCAGCCAATCTGAAAATGATCATTTGACCCAGCAAAACATCTGTGCATTTCATATCTACCAATAGAAATGTAGGTCTTACATTTCCATCAAATCTTCTGTCATACTTTGTTATATGAGTGTTCCCCAACTCGCTGTATGATCTCATTATTCATCTTGGTGTGAAATTACTTCTCTGAAATGGGACTCCAGACTATATGAGAAGAAACATTTTCTGATGTACTGAGCAATTTGCAGACTTCATATCGATTACAACATATATTATATAGCATGTTGTATACTTTAATGTGCTTTTAAGTAGGAGAGTCTGTAACTGAGGAAACTGATTGATTAACACTATGTTTTCTCCAAGCTACTAACAGAATTCCAGACTCTCCACTCAAAGTACTTCAGTACTACGATGTGGGCTTACACATTTTTCTTTGGGCTACATCTGTGATTTCTTTAGTGTTGGAGAGCTCCTATCGAGAAACTTTATCTGCCAATGTCTATGGGTGCCTTCTCTGCAACTTATAGTCTTAAGGAATTGCCTGGGAAGTTATGACTTGTTGAGGACCATAGGCAATATATATCAGATGCTCAACTTGAAACCAGGCTGTTCCTGTCTCTGAGGCCAGCTGTCTATCCAGTATGCCACCCTGGCTCCCAAATGCTTATATATACGCAGTATATCATTGCCCATATGCAGAAAGCAGAGCATTTGTGGTAAGCACATCTTTCTCAGCCCAAATTTGGAGAATTTTTATTCAAAGTAATTAAGACTATTGGCAGTGATTTCAAATAAGCAGAATAAACAAAACCTTTCCAAAGGGAATTAGTTCTGCTTTTTTCCTGTCTTTCTTAATTCTAAGCCAAGTTGTCAAAGTCTTGATTATCTCATGTCTTTCTTTTGCTATTGTGAATATTACAAATATAGATCACTTCAAATTTAAATTGCTAGTGGATCTCTTCCTTAATGTGCTTGTATTTTGCAGACCAAAAACACCATTTATATAGCCTTTAAGTACATAGAACAAAGCACTTTGTAGAATAGGTGCTTGTTTGGGGAAGGCTTTATTTTTTTAACCTTCCTCGTTCATTTCCCATTTAAGTAACTGGGAAAAATAAAGTGTATTTGCCCCAACATATGGTGACAGGTGAAGCTGGCAACTGGAATGGATTTTTAAAGAGAGAGAAAATGGAAAGATTCTTATAGGAGGGAGGCAAAAAGAGAACAGTGACAATCCAAAAGAAGAGAAGATTGATTGGTTTTGTCCATAATGCACACAGGCTAAAGTGGTACAGGGAGATTAAATCTGCCATTGATTTTTCTGAGAAATTTTAAAAATCCTGGCTGCCAGGGCCACAAAGATAAAAATGTCAATGAAGATCCTTCTGCTTCCCCAACTTTGATCCACAGGGAATAGTGGTACAAAACAAGATTTTTTTTTAAAAAGGGGGGTACCTGAAAGAGAGTAGGGTTTACATACAACTTGTTGGCTAATGTTTGCTCATTCTGGTGTAGCCTACATTCCATTGCATGCTAGATTTCTTCAGATTGTGGACTCATTGTAAAATACATTGGAAATCAATGGGCCAAGATTAGGGGACCATAGAATTAGAGACGAATGGACCTCAGAGGTCATGAAGTCCAACTGTCATTTTACAGATGAGGAAATTGAGGCCCGGAGAAGTTACATGGTCACATGGGTAGTAGATAGCAATGCTAGAATCTGAACCATGGTCCTCTGACTCCAAATCCAGCATTTTAATCCATTGCACCATTAAGCACCTAGCACAGATCAACTAAATATCTGTAAAATCACCTGAACTTCATTTTCACCAAGTCAGCTAACCATACTAACATACATATTTGTGTACACATGTATATAATATATGTAAACATATACATATGTGGGTCCATATACACTGTGTGTCCATGCAAAAACATTACCAAAGAAATAAACACTTTTCAAACTTGGGAAATTAATTTCTCTCTGAGTGAGCATACAATTACTTTTCTTTAATATTTTTAGTTTTCAGCATTAATTTTCACGAGAGTTTGAATTACAAATTTTCTCCCCATTTCTACCCTCCTCCCCCACTTCAAGATGGCATATATTCTGATTGCCCCGTTCTCCAGTCAGCCCTCCCTTCTGTCACACCACTCCCCCCATCTCCTTTTCCCTTACTTTCTTGTAGGGCTAGATAGATTTCTATGCCCCATTGCCTGTATACCTTATTTCCTAGTTGCATGCAAAAACTTTTTTTTGAACATCTGCTTTTAAAACTTTGAGTTCCAAATTATCTCCCCTCTTCCCTCCCCACCCATCCGCCCTAAGAAGGCAAGCAATTCAACATAGGCCACATGTGTATCATTATGCAAAACCCTTCCACAATACTCATGTTGTAAAATACTATTTTTTGCTTCTTCCTATCTTATTCCCCTTTATTGAATTTTCTCCCTTGACCCTGTCCCTTTTGCAAAAGTGTTTGTTTTTGATTACCTCCTATGCCTATCTGCCCTCCCTTCTATCGTCCCCCCTTTTTAATCTCCTTCCACCTTCTTTCCTGTGGGGTAAGATACCCAAGTGAGTGTGTATGTTATTCCCTCCTCAGGTCAGTTCCAATGAGAGCAAGATTCACTCATTTCCCCTCACCTGCCCCCTCTTCCCTTCCGACAGAACTGCTTTTTCTTGCCACTTTTATGTGAGATAATTTACCCCATTCTGTCTCTTCCTTTCTCCCTCTCTCAATATATTCCTCTCTCATCCCTTAATTTGATTTTATTTTTTTAGATATCATCCCTTCATATACAACTCACCCTGTGCCCTTGTGCCCTTTCTCTGTACATACATATACATATGTATGTATGTGTATTCCCTTCAGCTACTCTAATATTGAGGTCTCGTAAATTATACAAATCATCTTTCCATGTAGGAATGTAAACAAAACAGTTCAACTTTAGTAAATCCCTTGTGATTTCTCTTTCTTGTTTACCTTTTCTTGCTTCTCTTGATTCTTGTGTTTGAAAGTCAAATTTTCTATTCAGCTCTTTTCACTGAGAAAGCTTGAAAAAATCCTCTATTTTATTGAAAATCCATATTTTGCCTTGGAGTATGATACTTAGTTTTGCTGGGTAGGTGATTCTTGGTTTTAATCCTAGCTCCATTGACCTCTGGAATATCATATTCCAAGCCCTTCTATCTCTTAATGTAGAAGCTGCTAGATCTTGGGTTATTCTGATTGGGTTTCCACAATACTCAAGTTGTTTCTTTCTGGCTGCTTGCACTATTTGCTCCTTGATCTGGGAGCTCTGGAATTTGGCAACAATATTCCTAGGAGTTTTCTTTTATGGATCTTTTTCAGGAGGCAATTGGTGGATTCTTTCAATTTTTATTTTACCCTCTGGCTCTAGAATATCAGGGCAGTTCTCAATAATTTCTTGAAAGATGATATCTAGGCTCTTTTTTTGATCATGGCTTTCAGGTAGTCCAATAATTTTTAAATTATCTCTCCTGGATCTATTTTCCAGGTCAGTGGTTTTTCTAATGAGATATTTCACATTGTCTTCCATTTTTT
>CM053622.1:650782090-650801559 GCA_028646595.1 Phalanger gymnotis | reverse complement strand
CGCCTATATTAGGGATCCAGTGCCAAAGCATAGGAGGCCTGGTCCTGATTTGTTATTCAATTGGCATCCATTGATTAAAAGATTGGTATGTGCAGGAAACTTTGTTTCCTCAGTTATTTCATCTTTTACCCACAACAATTTTGACAAGCCAAGCCAGGTAGAATCAGGACCGAGACCCTCCTCAACCCCAAGTCCACAGATTTTTCAAAAAAAAAAAACCCTTGAGTATTCTGGATAATTTTTCACTGAGGGACTTTTTCATGGAAGACTTCCCCCCCACCAAGGGCAGAATCCCCTCAATTTCAATTTCTTCCAAACTAAGGTAAGTTTAAGGTAAGGTTTACCCCACACTGCTGGAAATGGTTTATACCCACC
This sequence comes from Phalanger gymnotis, assembly GCA_028646595.1. Lineage (NCBI taxonomy): Eukaryota > Metazoa > Chordata > Mammalia > Diprotodontia > Phalangeridae > Phalanger > Phalanger gymnotis. The sequence goes on along the minus strand of CM053622.1, from coordinate 650,801,184 downwards.
CTGAAGATTGGAGAAGGGTTACTCAATTTATGGAAATCTTGAGGTTAGTTTTATCTCCACCTTGAAGGGGAAAGATTATTCCCTTTAAGGCAATGATGAGTTTGGGTAATAGTAAAATACTGATGAACTCTCCCTTGGATAAATTTTCCTTTGGCCTGAGACCAGGGGAAGAGCATACTGTTAAATTGATAACCCCTTAGGGAAATTCTTATTGACCTGGAACTTCCCATACAGAACTAGAGGGAGTGACTAAAAAATAGAGCTTTCAAGTTATGATAAAATGTATAAAAATCCAAATGGGCCACAAAATTGGCCTGAAGAAGGGAATTTTAATTACAGCAAATTAAAGATTTTGATTTTCAGTAGGTGTTAAGGAGACTATGTGCTTGTTGTATTGTTTTGTCTATGTTGTTGTTTCTTTGTCAAATGCTTAGAAAAATTTTTGTCTTGTGTCATATTTAATGCTGTTTGTAGATTCTGCTACCTTGTAAGATTTCTAAGGGGAAAATACAGAGAGCCAGAGAGTTGAAAAACTATAGCCAAAAAGTTTAGTACGTTGAGCAAGATTAATGAAGTTTTATACTTGAAGCAGTTCTCCTAGCTTTCTGTAATCTAATGCTAAACAGTCTATCCCAGTAAGCAGGACTAACTCACACATTAGGCTTTCAGTGGGAGATTAAGTTAAAAAGAAAAAAAAAACCTGGAAGATACTTTCTCTCTGTTATTTTAGCCATCATCACATTGGGATTAAAAAAAGTCAGGTAAGTGAATGAGGAGTTCCAAATTATACTGACCACTAAAAATGTTTTAATAGATTTGGAGGTTTGAAGATTAAGGATATTGGAGATTAAATATTAGGAAGTTTGGAGATTAATCATTTTTAAATTGCTGGAGAGAATTCCTGGGAGTTTGAGTAACTCCAGGAACTCCCTTCCTTTTGTCCTATTTGATAAGGCATTTGACAGAAGCTTAATATATGCTGAAATATCTTAGTGAATTTTGGGGTACCACTCTGTAGAATTTATTTCAAGGAAAAATAAAAATTAAATTTTGTGAAAGTTTTAGGGGGCATTTGCCCTAAACACTAAAATGATTTTCCCCCTCGATGCTTGATATGCCTACTATTTTAGTGTAATGAAGGCGGGCAGCTAGTTTGAAAGTAACCCCAAAGTGAAGAAAAAAATAGGCCTGTAGTTTGCATTTTTAATTTATCTGAAACTAAAATAGTTGCCTCTTGTTAATCTTTTCTTGACTATTAAAAGAGAAAAGCTTATTTAAGTCATGAAGTTACTTAAAAAGAAGTAAAATTTAATTAAAAATGGACAGAGTAATTTAAATGGAAGAGGAGTCTGTCGGAATGTGACCAGGAACTAGAAATGTCTTTTGGGAAGACTGAAATAGAACTTTCGAAGCGTTATATAACAGAATTAATTGTTAAGGTAAACTAGAAGCAAGGTCAACAAGAAAATTAGAAAGAAACCATTTGTTTGGAAGGTTTTAGAAAGTCAAAAATATAACAGGATTGCACATAATTGGGGTTGTATAAAATTTTGTGCAAAATCACACAAGAGAAATTCTATGGAATAAAGATTAGCTATTTAGATAATTTGAGATATGATTACAAAATATAGTACTCTGCCCCTGAAAACCATTCCTGGGTATATTCTCCAATCTTTAAATCTCCTGAGCTCTCAAGCAAGGGAATAAGAATGTAAGACTACCACACAAAATCTCTCCCTATCTTTCACCTGTGGTTAAAACTAAAAAGCTTTGGGGAAAGAGAGGGTGGGGTTAGGTTATGAACATGAAAGGAATTTATTTGGCTCTTTGGGTGATTTTTTAAAAGAAAATAAATGAAAGTTTGTGGAAAGATGAAAGTACTACTGCAAACCTTAAGATTTTGATTTTGTCATTGTAAATACAGATTTGATTTGATTGAGATTTTTCCTGTAACTAAATTATGATGTGGTGAAATGTGTTCTCCTATTAATTATGGTATCAAATGCAAAAAAAAATTATTTCAATCTGTATTTATGGACAAATGAAAATATAGGGATGATATCCTCTTAAGGAGGAGAATTAGCCAAAGTAATAAAATAAAGATGTAAAAGTTTTCTAATTAAATGAAGTAGTAAATTTTGAGAAACAGGATTAGACTGTTTTTTTTCTAGGATATATACATATGTATATGAATGGATTCAAGTGTTTCTATTGGGAAATTCAGGTTTGATTATATTTTAGGAATAAGTTTTGAAAATTGGATTAAGGATTTTACACATAAAATTGCATTGGTAACTGTAAAGTAAGTGAACTTATTTTTACCATTTTAAAGTATCTATCTGATAATTTTGAAAGACAGAATGGTTCATTTTACAAGTCAGAGCCTCATGAATTTTTTTTAGATTCTTATACAAGGTGCAGGTTTTAGGTAAAGATAAAAACAGCAAATGGTATGTAAAAGGTGAAATTCTCTAAAGTTTCAGGTGAATTATGGGTTCATAATCTGATGTTCTTCTTATAGCTCTGTTGTTAATAGGATCAAAACCATAAGGATTGAGCTGCTTTTCACAATATGAACTAGTTACTAGAAAACCAAATTTAAGAGGTTGTACTAAATTGTATTTCTTTGTTACTGGCAGATTCTAGCAGAATTCTCTAGGAATCCCTATAAATGATTTTGAACCAGAGGAACAGAGAGTCCTTTAAAGCTGCCTTGAGAATTAGGCCTATTGCAGAATATTCAAGAGAAGAAATTTTCAAGGCTTAGATGGTTACATGGGATATGTGAAACCCAACATAAAATGTGTCAATTAAATGGACATTGGAAGTGGGTTACTAGGATATAAGGAGACTTGATGCTATTTAATATTGATGATCGTCATTGTATTGCTTTGGCCTTTTGTTTCATGGTGTTTATGTTTGCAGAATTTTCTTGGTTACCTTGGTGATATATAAATCTCCTCTCTCAAAATTAGTCCCTTGCGAGCCCTCTAAGTAGTTTGATCTGTAGTCCGACTTATGTAATTCTGTTTACAAATACATGAATAACCTTATAGATTTGGCTTATAGATAAGTGATCCATGAGAGGAGTGGGCTGGCCCCTCCCCCATGAATCAAAAAGAGGAATTGAGGGAACTGTGGGAATTGAGTGAACCATACAGACTTAACTTGTGACTCAATTTTCAAGCTAGCTCAGTTTCCTTTTCATTCAATTAGGGGACTAGTCCAATTTCCACTTTTTTCAATTATGGGAACTGTGAGAAAACTTTAGTGCACTGTTTGAACCTTGCCTTGCATGGCTTGGAAGCTGGACTACCACTACCTGTTGCTTAGAGATCCTTAACCTAGAAACTAAGTTATGCTTACCAGAAACCCAGTTGCATCGGAAGATTGAATTTTCTCACAATTATACATCTCGAGCAATCCATGTTTTTTTTTCCTGAAAACTGGCCCCATACTGCTCAACCAGTAACTGTTTCTGTGTTCCTTTGATTAAATACAGACACTTGGGGGGAGTGGGGCACCTCTTTTTCTGATTTCAGGGAATTGCACTTGTTTACCTCCCCCACCACTCTTGAAATTTATTCATCCCCTCACCATCTCAGAAAGTCCCTAATCTTTCCTCCATTTAGAAATCAGATCCCCTTAATTATACATCTTTTTTGTATCCCGTTCGTTAGTATCTTTTAATGCATAAAATCGGTCCTCCTCCCCAACCCCCCAACCCTGGATTCTGGGTCCAGTGACAAAGCTGAGGAGGCCTGATCCCGATTTGTTATGCAATTGGAATGCATTGCTTAATAAATCGATATGATTGGAAGCTCAAATCTTTGTTTCATCAGTTATCTATTTCATCTTTTACTCATCACAGAACTTGAAAGAGAAATCTTGCCCTTCTCACTATATTTGGAGTAACTTCCCCCCAAATGCTAAGTACATAAAGACCATATATAGAGAATGGATAACAATTATCTAGGCTGATAACAAACAAATAAGAAAAGTTATACAAATGAGAATACTGTATACCACACAAAACAAGGCGTGATTGAATTTTTCCCCTAGGAATGACATATCTCAGGTGAACTGGGAGAGAATAGGTGAGAACCCAGGGGAAATTTTCCAAAATCTTTAGCATGGTAAACTAGAAATAGGGGTACAATTGAGGTGCTGGATCCTCCACATGTCAGTGACTTCCCAGAGTCTTTTCTTACCTTCAAGTGTCTTTTGATGAAGGAAATTTTGTTTTCCCTCTCAAAGTTGGAAGCCTGAAGACCAAGATGGCTCTTCCAAGCTCTTGTCAACTCAGGCACTGAGCACTGAATAACCAATCTCCACCTGTGAGGAGAATCTTATGCAAATGGCCTTTGAGTCCTTAATTTTAAGAACAAATAGAGCTATGCAGAAAAAATTAAAACTTTTTAAATTTTAAAAAAGGAGTAGGCTGCCTTGAAATTTTGTGTGTTTCCCCTGACTGAAAGTCTTCGAACAAAAACTTGAAGTGCAACCTACTTGTTTGAGATGCTATAGAGGCAATTTTCAGTATGATAGAAGTTGAACCAGATTGCATCTGAGGTCCTTCCAACTTTGAGCATCTGAGATTTTAGAAACTGTATGTAGCTCTCTGGGGTTTGTGTCTGTATTTGATCAAAAGAGGATATACTATATGTTTATTATAGTCTAGAAATAATCATATCCCTCCAGCCTACTCTGTGTTTTCTGTTCTTTTGCTCACTTTTATGCAGACGAATTGTTTACTGATAGTTCTAGATCTACTTAAGATGTAAGGAATCTGGTGTCCTTCCTAACTCTCCCCATCTTCTCGCCTAGCTTCTTTCAAAAAGGGTCATTTCCTAATCAGGTCATCATAGAGAAATCTAGCATGGTGTAATGGAAAAAAAGTATATTTTGATTCAAAAGAACTAGATTGGCTACTTACTAATTTTTTGACCCTGGACAAGCCCCTTCACCTCTCTCAGCTTTGGTTCCCTAATTTTTTAAACAAAGATAGTAATATTTGTACTATGTAGCTCTTAGTATTTTTCTGAGGGAAATTTTTATAAATCTTATAGCTATATAGATGAATAACCTATTGCTCATTTTCTTTTAAGTATCATAACACAATGCAGACATAAAAAGTATAATTAAACCATTTTAATTAATTATATGCTCAGTGGTAGCTGTGTTTTCTTCACCAATTCCGAGAACTAGTTGATTTACAATCATGGAAGATAAGTTGTAAAATAACCGACTTTTGCTTCTTCAATGCTTAGGAACTATCAACAAAAAAGCATTAAATATACAACCAACAGAACAAAAAAAAATTGCGTATGAAATTGTAAACTATATTATTTAAATATTTTAAAAACACATCTGTTAATTTCAATAACATTACTCTGACCCTAGTTGATAAGCATCCTTGAAGATTGTTTTGTACTATGTATTTTTAATTATTTCTTGCTATGATCATTGTTTTTAAATTGTTTTAAATAGAACATGTTACTGTTCTAATTCTGCTTTTGTCGTATAGCATTTCATCATATTTCCTTGCATTCCCATGTTTCTTTGCATTCTTCATCTAGTCATTTCCTTTGGCACAATAATATACCACTTTGTGTTTATACCGCTATTTTTCAGTCATTTCGTCATTTTCAGTCATTTCAGTCTCTTAACATGAGTTATTTCTAGATTTTTGTCATTATGACTAAAATTGTTAAAGAAAATTCCATTATTTACTGAAGTACAATTTCATACTTTCATTTACCCCTGACTTGAGCATTTTAGTTGTAGCATCAATTAGAGCCATAACTAGGGTAGGGCAGTGGGAATGCTTCAGTGTGGAAATTTTTTAAGGCAGTTGACAGTACCGTCTAAAAAAAATGCATTCTTTTTACCCTCCCCAACCTCACTTCTTACTCTGGCCCGGTGGTGGCAGAAGCAGCATACATTTTAGCTGCCTCATCCCCGGGGCACATTCTCTCTTACTTCCTCATCCCTGTGATGGTCCTTGGGTAGGGAGTAGGGGCAGCAACCTAAACACAGGGGTGCTTACTCACCGTTTAGGTGTTTAGAAATCCTATGGTTATCATGAGGTTCACTTCCTCCCATTAGCAATCACACTCAGGTGAGCTTTATTCTCCCACCAGTATTATTTGTTCCAAGTATAGAAGTTGCTAGTTATAATTGACATTAGCCAAAATGTCTCCTAGATTATTCCAGTGTAATGGAGGACTTGCCAATGAGCTCTGTCCTTATTATCATGCAGAATGCTTCATTGATTAAATTCTCATGTGGATTTTGGAAAATATGTAGATGGCAGGGGGTGTGGGTGGGGTGAAAGGTAGGGGGTGATAGAAGTGGGTGGGTGAAGGTGAGGGGGGAAACCTGCAGCCTCATGGCCCTGTGTGGCCTTCAAAGTCCTTTGGTTTGGCCTTTTGACTGAGTGCAAATTTTATAGAACAAATCCTTTTATTAAGGGGATTTAATTCTGTGAAGTTTGGATTTAGTCAAAGGGCCACACTTGAGGACCTAAAACACTACATTCAGCCTTGAGGTCACAGGTTCCCAAGTGCTGGTATAGATATCCGTAGCTGATTCTGCTCCACTACATGGTGAGAATTCTTTTTAACTGGCTGCATCACCAGAACTAGGGTCTATTCAAGACACAAGTCTCACAGTGCTAGATTTAGTTTATCTGGTTTAGCTGCTGTTCAGGTGAAGGAGACAATGACATAAGAGGAGAAGTCTTGGGCCATCCAGGAGAGCAACATGTAGCCCATTAAGAAAGACCTCTCTTCTTTGCCTCTGTTTTTTTCTTTCTGATATTAGGTGGAGATGTTTATGACCTTGTGAACTTCAAAAAGATAGGAAAGTGAGACACCAAAACTTGGAAGCTAGAACCCATGGCAGGATTTTCTGGAAGCCAGATGTTGAGATGCAAAGTCCAGACCAACTTGTTTGACCTTGGCCATAAGTAGTAGAGATGTGGACTCATTTAACCATTGGCCATGCCACATTTGAAAGTGAACTTGGTATGGTAAATGCTATAAAGAAGATGCATTAAGTTTGAGCCCATTTCCCTCAGCAATGGAGGAAATAGGGGGACAGTCTCCCTTTAGGTGTTGGGGGAATGTCTGTACTTTCATTCTTTCTACATCTTTAAAATAAATGCCCCCTTGTAAAAGGAAGTCAATGTTAATTGACTAAACAGAACAAGGAAGTTAAATATTGAATTAACAGTGAAGAGACCATAGCAGAATGGGGGCTTTAGCCAAAAGCATTTGAGCCCTAGAACCTTATGGAAGAGATGTAGCCAGCCTCACCCTGGGAGAGTAAGGCCAGAGGTATCGTAACAGTAGATTATGTTTATCCTCCAGGAACCCTTGAGTTGCCTTCCTATTTTTCTTCTTCTTTTTAAGAACATATACAGCAAGTCAATCATTTTATTATTCTTTTCTTCGTATGACTTGGGTAGCATAAAAATAACTGTAAAATAGCTGCTCATAAATTTCTAATTCAAATCGACAACCCTTTTTAGCCTACTGCTAAGCTAGAATTCATCGGAGGTCACTAATCTACCCATGAGAGGTCACTTAGGTCTTCTGTTCATAAGCCACAGGATGTTATTGCTGAGTGAGTGTGAACGATATTTCAGCAATTCTATTGGAATTGGTGTTTCTATTCACACCATGAATAATATCCACGAGCCCCTTTAAGAAATAGCTAAATACCATGTTCAAATGGTTTGAGACCAATCTGAATGAGAAATGGTTTAATAACGTGCCCAAAGTTATATAAATAGTAAGGCAGAATTGAGATTTGAACCCAGGTTCACTGACTCCAAATATAGTATGTTTTCTATTGTGCCATACTACCTCTCATTCAGAACACTGTGAAAACTGACTATAGGTTTCATGGCATTTTCAATGAAGTGATTTCTCATGGTCATATGGATATCAGATCTAGGATAAACTTCTAGGTCTTCTGACTCCAAATCCAGAAAGTTCTTAATCAAAACAGCAATTCAACTTATGGAGGCCAATAAAATATGTCATCTAATCAGAATTGTAGATCAAGACCTACCTGGCTTTATTTCAAGTTTTGCTCGATAAATCCTTGGTTTTTCATTCTGAAACCTTATGAGTCATCTAGCATCCCCTTTCTCTCCCAAGCAAGCTTTTCTCAAATAACTCCAGTGTAGTGATTATTAGCATCTCATTGCAAACAGTTCATGGGTTTGTTTTAATAATTTCAGTGTCAGCACTGATGTTCATTTTATCTCCTGGATTATGAATTAGCAATAACTTGGAAAATAATAGCCTGTGAACATTTTCAATAGATTAATTTTTGTTTTACTTTTTGAAATACTAAATATTCATCTTAAGCCTCAGTGGGGTTATCTGAACATTTCATAAGACTACATTACATTTAATTATCTCTAAAATTTTCTGCCATATCTTTCAGTTTTTCCTTGAGGCTAGTTTAAAACAAAACAAAATAACCTAATATCTCAAGCACTGGAAAAATTTCCCCGTACATCATGTGGCAATGCAAACTCGGAGACTTGATTCAACAAAGAACCTGAGAATGTCAAAATTGGTTGGAGATAATGAGTCAAGGGTAGATGGCAAGGGAAAACAGATTCTACTAACTATTCCAAGGGAAAGGAAATGGCAAAGCAGTCTCATTGGAATTATAAACAGGATGTGAATCATTACACATTTTTACTATCCCTGTTTAAACAATAATAAATTGCAGACTTTCTAGGTTATCATTGACTATAGTCTTTCCATAGTTTATATTAAATTTAAGGAAGTAATCTAATTTATTTCTGTTATGTCTATTCAATGTCAAGAAGAATGTCATAATGGTTATGTGAATTATCTTTTGTAGTTAGTTTCCATCTAAATGGTTTATTATCAACATTTTTGTTTCTTCAATACCTTTTCATGACAAAAAACTAAACCATTCTCCCTTATTTTGTTTTTTCTTTATACATATTACTTACAATTTTATGAAATCTAATACAAGGTGAATTAGCAATCCTAATATAAGGAGGCCAAGTTAATCTCATAGGCATCACTGAGACCTATAGAATAAAACTTGTCACTAGAAAGATATACTTTGTCCAGAAATATTAGAACAGGTAGAGTAGTCATGAAGTAAAACATGGTATGTTAAGACGATAGGCTTATATGAAGAAATACAAGAATAAAGGGGGGAAAATATGGTGTTGAAGCACTGGGAAAGATCAATGGAAGTAGAAACACAAGTAATGCTGTATTTAGATTACTACAAAGCACCTGGACAGAAAGAGACAAGGAATTCAGAAATCCCAGCTCACAATCAGGCAAAAAGGCATAGTATAATTGTAATGTGGCACTCTAGTTATCCTGGAACTTGTCCAGATCAGAACAACTGATAATTTCTTGACTTGTTTAATCATAACTTCATCTTATAAGTTCAAGGAACCATTGATTCTTCACTTGATTCTCACCAATAAGGAAGATCTAGTAACTGGAATAGAAATGATGGCAACCTTGGAGGGAAGTAACACCTTGATCTTAGAAAGAGAGAAAAATAAGAAAGGCAGACCATAGTCTGCATGCATTATTATTTTTAGAGAGATTTCAAATGGTTAAAAGAAAGGATAGAGTGGATCCCGTGGATGAAAATTTTACAGGGAAAGTCAGCCCAGGAGGAATGAGAAAAATCTTGTGAAATTGCAAAGACAAACAATTTTGACGAAGAGAAAACCAAGTTGGCTAAAAAGACTGATGTGGCTGTAGTTGTTAACACAACTAATTTTTTTTAAAGAGACAGAATATGAAAGCAAGGGCAAAGTATAGAAGATGAAACAAAAGTCTGGCACAGTTTATTGCAGCCTGGGAATGGCCACATGATCCACTTATCTTGGCAGTATAACCTGTGGTGAGACATTGCCCCAAAGCCATGGTTCCTGCACTACTTTTTTCTTTCTTTGGGCTGCTTCATTAACTCAACTTTCACCTACTTTGACACATCTGGAGTATTTTCTTAAAGCAGGGGGCTGGTCATGGCCACAATCACACTGGTTGTTGGTTGTTGTCCCATGTTTTTGAAGAGGACCAAAAATGACAGCATTATGTTATAGGCAAATTACAGTGCATCTGACTGTACCTGATCAGACCAATATGAGCTTGGAATGCTCCGTCACAAGTTGGGCACAAATAGTCCATGTGAACATTTTGGTGGATTCTCTAAATTTGTGTATTTTGTGTTTCTTTTGAGCTACTTCAATTCTGCTTTTCTCATAGAGCACAGCAGCTTCTCTGATGGGGGCACACCATGTTGGGTGGTCCTATGCCAGTGTCTCCCATGTCACACAATAAATTGCTAAGTTCTTAAGAGAGACCTTGAGAGTGCCCTTGTATCACTTCTGACCACCATGTGAATGCTTGCCCTGTGTGACTTCTCTATAAAACAGTCTTTTTCACAAGCATATATTTGTAATTTAAACAACATGGACAGTCCATCATAGTTGCACTCTTTGCATTAGAGTTTGAATGTTTGGCAGTTTAGTTCAAAAAAGGGCCTTAGTGTCTGGTACCTTATGCTTCCAGGTAATCTTTAGAATCTTTCTAAAACTATTCAAATGGAAGTGATTCAGTTTCCTGGCATGGCATTGATATACTATTCAGGTTTCACAATCATACAGCAATGAGGTCAGCACAACAGTTCTATAGATCTTCACTTTGGTAGGCAGTCTAATACCTTTTCTCTCCTACATTTCCCTTTGGAGCCTCCCAAAATCTGACCTAGCTCTGGCAATGTGTACATCAAATTCATTATTAATATGTAAACCCCTAGAAAGCATACTACCAGGGTACCAGGGTACTACCATACTACCAGGATAAGTGAACATTCAAAACTTCTCCATTTGCTATAACTGCTGTGACTCCACATATAGATGATTTGGTGCTGGCTGAAAGAGCATCTGTGTTTTCTTGGTGTTGTTAGGCCAACATTAGCACAAGCAGCAGAGGATTCATCCATACTTTCTTGCATCTTAGCTTCAGAGGCCACAATGAGTGCACAATCATCTGCAAACAAAAAAACATGCACCAACCCTCCCTCCAGTTTGATTTTAACTTGTAGTCTTTTCAACTTGAAGAATTTACCATCAGTGAGGTGGCTGACCTTGATGCCGTGTTCATCCTCATTGAAGGCGTTTGACAACAAGGCTGAAAACATTATGCTAAAAAGCATGGGAGCGAGCATACAGCCTTGTTTCAATTCACTGGGGACTGGGAAAGTGCAAGAGCATCATCCATCATCCAGATTCAGCATGCCATTGTTGTACAATACTGATGAATTTCTTTGGGCAACCAAATTTTGACATAATTTTCCATAATCCCTTATGATTGATGGTATCAAAGGCCTTGGTCAGATCTACAAATGTTGTAAACAGACCTCTGTTCTGCCTCTGGCATTTCTCCTGGACTTGTTGGGCAACAAACACCATATCAATAGCTCCTCAGCGCTTTCTGAAGCCACACTGCCTCTCAGGTAGATGACCATCTTCCAGGTGAAGGATCAGCCTATTAAGGAAAACTCTGGCAAGAATCATGGCAGCAATGACTAAGAGAGAGATCCCTCTGTGATTGTCACAGGACAATCTATTTCCTTTACAGAGATGACCAGTGGAGGCATCCTTGAAATCCTGGGGATGATCTCCCTTTGACATATCACCTGGAAAATTTTAGTCAGTTTTTAAATGAATGCTTCCCACCTTGTAAATCTCAGCTGGAATAGAATCACTACCAGGTGCTATGCCTTATGAAAGGAGCATTAAAAACTTCTTCTTCAGTTGGAACTCCATCTAGGGAGGGATTGTTCAACCCATGGATCGTGTCCTTATCACTAATTAATGTGGCTCCATCAGCACTGAGTAGTTCAGATGCATCATATGTCTTTGGCCCATAAAAAGCCTTCAGGGCATCATAAAAGTGCTTTAGATTAATACTATCAGCATAAAACTAAATTTCATCTGCCTTCTTACTGAACCAAAAAATCCTGCATCTTTCTAAGTTTCATTTATACTTTACTTCTGATGGAATCAAATGCTACCTTCTTAGAGATAGATAAACTGTCCTGCTGGTAAACCCTGTCGAGGTCTCATTTTTCATTAGACAGCTTCTGAATTTCCCCATCATTTTAATCAAACCAATCTCTATGTTTGCAAGTATTCTGACCCAGATGAGCAAATGCAATGCAGTACATCAAATCTCTGAAAGCCGCCCACTCCTTTCCTGTTTCTCTATTGCCAGCTATGCATTGGATTAGCATTCCCTCCAGCAAACTACTAGGAGATGTACTCTAATCTGTTGACCTTAAATCTTCTGCTACTCATTTGCTTTGGAGATACCACTTTTGTTGAATGCTAATATTTAACTTGGAGAGAATAAGTCTATGATGAGTCCAGCATTCTGCGCCATACATTGCCTTCATCACTCTCACATCCTGTCTGTCTCTTCTCCTTATAATCACATAGTCTATTAAATGCCAATGTTTGCTACGAGGGTGCATCCATGAAGTTTTATTGCTTTTAGGTAAATGGAAGACAGTGTTGGTTATGAGAAAGTCATGAGATACACAAATTTTCAGTAGAAAGTGACCATTCCTGTTGCTGTTTCCAACTCCATTCCCAAGGACTCACTGCCATGTCTGGTAGTTTGAACCTACTCCAGCATTACACCCAGAATTATAATCTCATCCTCTTTTGGCACATTGATAATGATGGTCTCCAGGTCTTCATAAGATTTTTCTTTGACCTCATCAGGATTCATCATGGTGGGGGCATAGGCACTGATGATGGTGGTGTGGAGTTTTCCTGCAAGTGACAATCTCATTGTCATGAGTCTGTCATTCACTCCTCTCGGTGGGCTTATAAGCTTGTTGACTAGGTTAGTTTTGATTGCAAAATCTACACCAGCTTCATGGCATTCCCCTCATTGCATCCACTCCAGAGAATGGATATACAGCTCTGATTTTGGTAAGCTAGCCTTCATTTGCCAGCTTTGTTTCACTCAGGGCTGTTATTTGGATATGATACCTGCTAAGTTCTCACAAAAGAGCTGTTTGTCTTTCAGGTCTACTATTGTCTATACGTATGTGCACATTACATGTACCGTAGTGAGTGGAATCATCTTTGCAGAAGTTTTTGTACTTTTTGTGTGTGTGTTTTGACTGCAGGGTGAGATCTCTGCCAGCTGCAGTAATCAGGCCAGGGTTGGGCAAGCACACAATTTTTAAAGCACCTTTTCTAGTCCCTTCTTCACACCAGCAGGTGATCAGGGTGAGCTTTAAAAGGCTTTCAGACACCCAGGGGGCTGCCAAATCCCACTGCTGCTTCCAGTGAAAAAGTTACCGTATGGGCTGGCCTGCCCATATGCAGGGTTGTGACTGTAGTTCCCAGTATATCTGCACCTGCTGCTTCCTCCCTCCCTTTCCTGTCACCACAGGATTTTGAGATAGGTAAAACTGGTAAAATGGTATGAGTGATGTCTTTTTATTTGTGTGTAGTGAGGCAGAGTTGCACAAAGTCATCAGCCTCACTCTCTCCTCTGGAATTTTCATAGGTCATTGGCAGGACAGAGTCAAGATGACTGGTGATGGCTCAAGATGCAATGGGTGACCTTAGCGTCTTCGAGGTCTAACCAAGTTCTAAGTACTCCACAATGCTCTCTTCAGCTGCCTTCATGGTTGTTGGAACAAATTGTTCTCAACTGCCCATTCTTCCAGGGGATATCTTTACATGCCTGGGGTAGACACCCCCCTAATTTACTGATGGGTTTAAGACCCCCTTGGTTACCCTCAAACTGGTTTAGCCCATCTGCCAAAATGGCTTACCAGAGTGTGACCACTGTGCATGCTACAACTTCTTAGAGTTGCAGGTGAGAGTTAGGCAGATCCAATGGACACCAAAAGTAGAAAGCAGCTCTGAAATGGGCTTGGCAGCCCTCACACCAAAGGTACTTGTCTTCCCTGAACACACCCTACATCCCATGATCACACTAGATTCTAGAGGTAATTTTTGTGGAGGGGAAATTTCTATTTACTTACCATTGTGACTTCTGAGTCCCAAGCAGTATGTATCCTATTTACACAAAGTAATTACAATATTCTTAAATATAAATATATTAGTTCTTAAATATAAAATATTTATTAAATGAAAAGACAAAAGCAAGAATAACCATAACATTTACTTGATAGAAAGCAAAAACAGGAAAAATGTGGACAAAGCCATCCATTTAAAATATTGGTTATACTTTTTTACCAATGCATAGTGTCCATGAGGAGTAGGGGTGGGTAGTGGTCTCACGAGGCACTTGAGTAGGAAATCTATGCCCCTGGCAGCAACTTTAATGTCTTCAGTCATTTGTTTTGGAGGGGGAAAAGGCAGGGCAATTGGAATTAAGTGACTCGCCCAAGGTCATACAGCTGGTAAGTATGTCAAGTGTCTGAGGCCAGATTTGAACTCAGTTCCTCCTGACTCCAGGGCCAGTGCTCTACTCACTGTACCATCTAGCTGCCCCATGTCTTTGGTCATTTGAAATGCAATGTAGTAAATTGATACAGTCTTCTCTGAATACTTACTCTCTGTATAACAAATTACTCGACCCTATTGGGTCTCAGTTCATCATCTATAAAATGAGGTGATTGGACTACATGGTTTCTGAGTTTCCTTTCAGCTCTGAACCTGAAGCCCCATGTTTGTAAGTCCTGTCCATGTGCTCAATAAATCACCTTTTGATTACAACTGCTTTTCTGTTCTCTGCTCCTCTTCTGGTCTTCACAGTTCTGCTATGCAGAGCCACTTCTCTGTGACTCTTAAGCTGTTGAAGCATGTAAAGCTGGTTTAGCACATAGCTATCCTTGACAGGGTGCTGAGAAAGCAATATACTCTATAAGCAAAACTTTATCAGCATTATACTATTTCAGTGAACCAGAAGGTCTAAGCCTGATGTCTACAACTTGCCAACAGCTTTTTTGCTGGGCACTGAAGAGCAAAACTGAGTAGTCCAACCAGTTCTGCACATAGAAGAATTCTGTTTTCTTTAAGTAGCTCCCAACAATAACGTTTCTCCTCCAATCATCAGAGATCCTAGTGAAACAACTGAAAAGCTTGTCTTTCCCTTTCTCCTACCCCCTTTCTAAAGATGTAGAGGACAATAAATGGCAACACAGATGCACCTGAGAGGGTTCTCCTCTTTTAAGCTGTAAATGGTGGCAAAGGGCAATGCAGCCTTTGTTCAATCATTCAGCTCTCAGAAAAGCAGTATACCTCTTCCAAACAGCATAGGTCTTAGCAAAGCAGCTGAAGAGCCTGTCTGATTCCAGTCAGATCTTTTAACTTGAAGCAGTTACTATTTTCTCCTTCTATGTTCTATTTTCTGGTGCCTTATCTTCTAAAAGCACTTCTCTTGTAAACTTCTGGGTCTTCTGGCCCTGGCTTCTGAGTTCTTACTTTGCTCAGTTTCCGACTTCTTATGGGTTGAAGCAAAACCCCAAATACTGTACACAGTTCTATCAGTTATGGCACAAACAGACAATATATGTTTTCCCAAATTCCACAATTCTTTGATTTATAGTTTCTCATCTATATCCTTCAAAACTCAGAAAAGTCATATGTTGAAGAACTGATAGACCACAATGCCTTACAGCCATCTTGACTTCAATAAGCATGCTTGTCTTAGACTAGCTTTCAGACATGTCCTCTCTGTACATTATCTGAGAGTTGTTTTTATTCTTTCTTTTAGTTCATCAGAACTGTCAAGCTGCTTTTCTCACATTAATGACCTCTTCCTATAGTAAGTAAGAAGTCCATATACTAGAGGGGCAGTATTTACATAGGTAACGTTACCATCTTTAAGAATCAGAGTGGGGGCAGCTAGGTGATGCAGTGAGTAGAGCACTGGCCCTGGAGTCAGGAGGACCCAAGTTCAAATCCAGCCTCACACACTTGACACATATACTAGCTGTGTGACCTTGGGCAAGTCACTTAACCTCAATTGCCCTACCCTCCAAAAAAAACCAACATTAAAGAATAAGAATAAATTGAGCCTCGATGAAAACTGAGGAAAACAAAAAACTATTGAAAGCTATGTTGGAGAAAAGAGGAGGAAGTCCTCCATCTACTGCTGGGGTGGATGAGATCATGATAAAGAATAACAGAAAAAAAGTGAGGCTGTCCAAATATTATTCTTCTTGCATTTTCTCTGCCAAGCAGAATAATCTTTGGATTCAAAGGTAAGGAATAGCTAAGGAGGGAGATAGCAAGAGAATACTATAGTAAAAAGTAGTATTCTTCTTGAGTTCAATAAACCAGGTAGATCCATATAAACTATATCCCAGGATACTGAAAAAAAGCTGGTAACTGTGATTGCTGGAGCTCCTGTTAAAAATTTGCAGAAGATTGTGGAGAACAAGGGAATTGAAAGCAGACTGGAAATTTTATCCTGACTTTGAAAAAATAAAAGAAAAAATCCTGGAGCCCTCAATTGTAGGCTGATGACCTTGCTGCTAATATCTTTATGTATGCCAACACTTTGAACACGTTATTAAAGAAAAGGTTAATGAACATATAGAAAGTGAGCCAGCAAGGCTTCATTAAGAACAGATGATGCCAGTCTAACCTCATCTCCCTCTGTCTTTTTTTTTACAGTATGACTAGGTTGGTAAATCAGGGAGAATGCTACTGACATAGTTTATCTATTTTTTTGGCAAAGTGCTTAAGAAAAACTTCCATATTTTTCATACTTACTAAAAATTGAGAGAAACTAGAAAATAGTATAACTAACTGAATTTAGAACTAATTGGGCAGCTAAATCCAAAGAGTGATTATTAAGTGTTCAATATTCTATTGGTGTCCTGTGCATTGATGCTTGGCCCTGTATGATTTAATTTTTTTGTCAATGACTCACATACCCGTGTAGATGTTACGGACGTCAAATTTACAGATGTCCATAAAGTTAAGAGATAGTTAGAATATTGAATGAAAAAAATGGGCTCAAAAAATCCAGACAGGTTAAAACATTGAAACATTTCTTTGAACAAGAAAAAATTCAGAATTTGGAGAAAATTTTAATGGAAACCTTTTGGGTTGTGGTTAAACTAGATGTCTACTGAAATCACACTTAGGTTAAAAGTGCGAGGAGGTGGCAGGCACAATTAAACAACGGTTCACCTCTAAAAGATTTAGAGATATTTAGTGGACTGTCAGCTCAGTGAGTCAAAATCAAGATATGGCAATCAAGAAAGCAAATGAGGTCCTAGCTTTCATTAAGGGAGGAATGATGTTCAAGACTAGGTAAGTGATAGTCCCACTGTACTCTGCTCTAATCAGTCTTCATCTGGATTATTGTGTTTAATTTGGGGTACTACATTTAGGAAGGATGTTGATAAATTGGCAACCATAAAGAGGAGGTCAACCAAGACTGTGAAGGGAGGGTATGGAAATATGTCACAATCAGTTAAAGGAATTGAAGATGGCTAGCATGGAGAAGAAAAGATTGGGGGAGGGAGGAGGCACATGACAGTTGCCTTTATATATTTAAAGAGCAAGAAGAATTCATGTTTTTCTGCTTGTTCTCAGAGGGAAGAATTAGAAGCAATGGTTAAAAGTTACAAGCAAATTAACCTTTCACATGAGAAAAAAACTTTCTTAAAGTTTGGACTCTCCAAAAGAGGAATGGGTTAGCTTGAGAATGAATGGGTTAGCTGGAGAGTGAATGGGTTGCCACTTCCTGAAGCTTTTTAAGTAAGGATGAGATGATCACTTTTCAGATATGCTTCAGGGGACATTCTTTAGTTATAGTTTTCACTAGATGGTCTTCGAGAATCCTCTCATTTCTAAGATTCTATGAAGGAGAAAAAATAGTTTGTGACAGTTAGTTGTGTTTTGCTAAGCATTTCCACATTTTATTACTTTTAAGACAGTTTTTTTCTGCCTAATTCTTCCAGGTAGGGGAGGGAGGAGGTAAAATATAGGGAAAAGGCAGAAGACGGCTGAGTCTCTAAATGCTTTAAAAAGTTTGATTCCACAAATTACAATAAAAAATTATAATATTGTTAGGAAGCCTATGTTAATCCAGTGTTCTGGGCTGGCTTTAACTCAGGCAAGTAGTTTAGGTCCTGCTAGTTTAGGTTCAATATTGGAACACAATGAGATACTCACCTGAAAGTTAACAAAAGCAGATTTGCTTAGCTATAGAAGAGAAAGATATTAAACAAGGATAGACAATGAAGACATCCTGGGTCAATTTGGGAGAGCAAACATACCTTGCCTGAGCTGCCCATTGTGGTCCACAGGCAAGCATCAGAATGTACCTGTATAAAGCTCTTCATGATTCTTTTGTACTCAGGCAACCATGAAGTCAGATGCCTGAGCCTTCAGTTCCCTGAGCCTATCAAGGATCAAGGATGTTTCTCTACCCTTTAGTTAAAAACGAGCATGACTTATATGGGAAAGGGGGCTTTCCGCAACTGGTATCAAAATGTATTCTATCTTTGGATGATTTATTCTAATGTCTCACTCTTTGCTTAATAAAGCTTAATGTAGGAATGAAATGAAGAAGAAATGCAGAACTTTAGTTTTATGCACCAAGAACTCAAATGATATGTATTCTGTCAAATATCATTGATGGTTTGAGTTATTTAAAATGAATGATGTTTGTCTAATCATAATGTTAATTGATATTGAAAATTTATTCTTTCAAAGCTTGCTTCCCAGTCCTCAAATTGAGTACATTATGGTTTTCTCTGTTTCTGTTGCCTTCTGTCCCTCTTTCAAAAGTCCACAAATCTCAGCCATGTCCCAGATAAGTCATTTCCACACATACTTTCCCCAGTGGCTAAAGAATTTCATAAATAAGAGACAGATATGCAACTATTTTTATACTGTTTTTGACTGTCAAATGGACCAGATGATTTCTAGCGACCATTTCTCTCTCCATGACTCAAACCATTCATTTTAGCCCACGCCTGGTTCTAGCTAAAAATATAAAAGAAGCATAGAAGATATCATTGGGAATTCAAGACTTTCTTCTCTTGGGGGG
>CM053622.1:650679840-650781590 GCA_028646595.1 Phalanger gymnotis | reverse complement strand
AAAAAAAAGAAGATATCATTGGCTCATCAACACATAATATCCCCAGCCTCCAGCTCTTCTCTTTAATCTATACACCATATAGCTACAGGATCAATATTTCCCAAGCATAAGCTTACCATTTTATGTCTTTGCTCAATAAAATCTAGTGGCTCCTTATTTTCTCTCAGATCAAATGAAACTCTTCTGTTTGGCAACCAGAGTCTAACTTGTTTTACTTGGCTCATTTCACATGAATCCCTATTATACACAAGATGCTCCAGGTGAAACTGATTAACTTACTCTTCTTCATAGGTGACATTTTATCTCCGGCCTCTCTGCTTTTACAAAGTTTGCATTCCATATCTGGAATGCTCTCTCTCCTCACCTGTCCCTTAGAATCTTATATTTTCCTTGAAGGCTCAGCTCAAGTGCCATCACTTAGCCCAAAACATTCCTGATTGCCCTCTGCCCTAGTTGGTGAAATGGATAGGCTGCTGGTCCTAGAATCAGTAAAACCTGAGTTCAAATTCAGCATCAGAAACCCATTAGCCATATGCCTTTGAGCAAGTCACCTAACCTTTGTTTGGATGTAATAGTAGCATCTGCCTTCCAGGATTGTTATGAGGATCCAATGAAATAATATTTGTATAAGGCTCTAGTATACTATATTAGTACATTTCTTGGTACAAATATATATTTAATAAATGCTTCTTACTTTCCTTCCTTCTTTCCTTCTTCTCTAATCCCTCCACCATTCCCCAGCCCCAAATTACTTTGTATTTAAAACATAAAATACAATATATTAAATATAAAATACATGTTTATATACAGTATCACATATCACACACACATATGTAGTATTTATCTGCGTATGCCTTGTTCCTCACTCTTCAATAGAATGTAAGCTACTTTAGCAAAGAGATTGTTTCATTTTTAACCTTTTGTCTAAAGAACCTGGAAGATAGTAGGCACTTAATGAATGTTTGTTCCTTTCTCTCACTTAATATTATTTAATAAAGTTGAGCATTTTTACCTTATAAAACTATTTTGAAATGCTTCCCAACTTATATCATTTGGTGTTCCTTGCAATATCTTTGTCTTATTTCCCATACTCCCTCTTTCATTTTCTTTCTCTGTCCCTTCTCTCCTCCCCCTTACTTGTATAGCTTGGAAAAGAAAGTCAGAGAAGTTATGATTTGGCTGGTGTGTTTGTCTCCAAGAGTGGAATAAAATTTAGAGGCTATAAACTGTGGTAAAATGGTTTGTTTCTGGCGAAACTAGTAGTGATGTGATGTAATGGAAAGAGTAGTGGCTAGGAGCTGGTCATCTTAATTTCCAATTCTAGTCTTCCTCATAAATGTAACCTTGACCAAGGTACTTCACATCTATAAGTTTCTGTGTCCTGGGGTGGGACCAAATCAGCACTTCTTAAATTATGCTCCAGGACCCTGAGGATTCCCAAGACCCTTTTAGAGAGCCTGCCAGGTCAAAATTATTTTCATAATATTTCTAAGTTGTTTTAATTTCCCATACATTTAATAACAACAGCTACAACTCAGATAAAACAAAAACTCTTTGTGGAAAATCCTCAATAATTTTTAATCGTGTGAAGGGAGGCAGGAACAAATCCCTGAAAACAAAAGTTTGAGAATTGGACTAGATGATCTCAGAGGCTTTTTTTCAGCTGTAATAACAAGGTTGTAATATGAGTAAGATATGAAACTGATATAGAAGCATTACAGAAGCATAAAACTAGTGTCATTGGATGACTCCAAGCAGTACCTTGAGTTCGTCTAATTTTATGGTGAAAACTCTGAGTGAAGACTCTGTTTAGATTGAATGTTCCGGACATTGCCTATCCTGTTACTGTCACTAAATAAATATTAAATCATGGTGCAAATACACTGCTCAGTACATATTTTAAACCACAAGCAAAATAATACATAATTATAGAAACATTTTTCTTTTGTCTTCATTTAATTCTATCACTAAGGGAGTCACACAATCCAAACGATCCTGCTTCAGACATTATGTTGGATAGGAGCACAAGGAATTAGTTTTAAGTTTCTGTATGTATATAGGAAGATAAAAAGGCTTACAGACAATGTAAAGTTGATAGAACAACACAACAGCTAATCATATATAAAATGGACAGATGGATTTAGGACATTTTGTAACAAATCAGTTATGTTGTTGTTTCAGAATGGGACCAGGGAATTATGGATTCAGGACAGCAAGCCAGAGAAGGGAGAGATGGAGCAGGGCCAAGAGCCTAGAATGAAAGATAGGTATGAGAAGATGTTCAAAGAAGATCTTTGGACTGGGAACAGAACACATAATCTAGAGTAAGAACATGTACACATACTTAGTGTTAAAACAGAGCAGGTCAAGAATGCAGCTAATCCTTCAAGGTGTGAGCAGTCAGGCAGAAAGCAAAGGTAAACAAGCAATAAGTTTGGAATTAAGAGATGTTTTATGAGAATCAGGAATCATGGGCCCTAACAAGGAGACTGAGCATGAGGAGTCAGGAGCTAGAAAAGAGTCTGGTCCACTTGTGTGGGATACCAGTTGTACAAAAGATGTTTATAGTGATTCTAACCTTTTTTTAACCTAGGGAGGATGTGTATGTGTGTGCATGTGCATGTGTGTGTGTGTGTGTGTGTATCTATATATCTGTAAAGACGGAAATGAATCCCTAAATTTGACTAGATTGGGCAATGACTAAATTAGGAACTGAAGGAGCAGATGAATTTTGGGTTAGTCTTAGTTAACTCTTTATGCACATTCAGTTATTAAGTTTATTTATTTTGATCTAGGTATAAGGATAAAGGAGATGAAGTACAAAGTATCTGCCCATTGATATATTCAGTGGCATATAGTTTAAACATAGATCTGCTTTGAGAATTAGGAGTGGGTAGTAATTTTGAGTTGACATTTAATCTGTAAAGAGACTTTTGCAGAATATTGTATCTACCTATAATGACTTACTAAATTTATTCAAATTTAGTTTCAAACTAATGACTAAATTGATCTTGCCTATTCAAGAGTATTTATATTGCTATAAAATATTATTTTAAAAGGCTTTATGTGGGATTTTGGAGGAATGATATATGGTGATATGGTATTGACTTAGGGCAGGGGTTCTTAACCTGAGATCCATGAACTTATTTGTTCTTTTTCAAGAGGCAATTGGTGGATTCTTTCAATTTCTTTTACTCTCTGGTTCTAGAATATCAGGGCAGTTTTCCTTGATAATTTCTTGAAAGATGATGTCTAGGCTCTTTTTTTGATCATGGCTTTCAGATAGTCCAATAATTTTAAAATTATCTCTCCTGGATCTGTTTTCCAGGTCAGTGGTTTTTCCAATGAGATATATTTCTCATTGTCTTCCATTTTTTCATTCTTTTGGTTCTGTTTTATAATTTTCTGACTTATCATAAAGTCATTAGCTTTCATTTGATCCATTCTACTTTTTAAGGAATTATTTTCTTCAGTGGTCTTTTGGACCTCCTTTTCCATTTGGCCAATTCTGTTCTTTAAGGCATTCTTTTCCTCATTGGCTTTTTGGACCTCTTTTGCCATTTGGGTTAGTCTATTTTTAAGGTGTTATTTTCTTCAATATTTTTGGGGGGTCTCATTTAGCAAGCTGTTGACTTGTTTTCATGCTTTTCTTGCTTCACTCTCATTTGTTTTCCCAATTTTCCTTTACTTCTCTTATTGATTTTCAAACTCCTTTTTGAGTTCTTACATGGCCTGTGACCAATTCCTTTTTTTTCTTGGAGGCTTTGGATGTAGGATCTTTGACTTTGCTGTCTTCTTCTGGTTGTGTGTTTTGATCTTTGTCACCAAAGTAAGATTCTATAGTCTAAGTTTTTTTTAATGCTGTCTGCTCATTTTCCCAACCAGTTACTTGACTTTTGAACTCTTTGTCAAGGTATGACTCTGCTTCCAGAGTGAAGAGTGCTCTATCCCAAGCTTCAGGGGTTTTGTGCAGCTGTTTTCAGAGCTACTTCTAAGCACTTGTAAATTTTCAGTTTTTCTGAGGTGGTATGATCCAAAGAGAGGTGTTTACTCCTCTTCTGGCCTGTGCTCTGGTCTGTGAGTGACCTCAAGCACTCTTCTCTGCCTTGGAACTGCTAAGAAGACTCCCTCTCCACAGCCACCACAAGCTCTGTTCCTCCTCCTTCAAGGGCCACCAAACACGACTGTGATCTGCATTCAGGTAGAGCAAAACAAGAGAGTCCTGCCTCAGTACTGGCAAAGAGATCGTTGCACTCTTGCTCTGATCACACTCTCGATCCCCCCACCATCTGTGGGTCTGGAGCTTTGGAAGTAGCCGCCACTGCTGCTGCTGCTGCCACAGCCATTTCCATGAACTTATTTCCTAAAAATATTTTGATAACTATATTTCAATGTACTTTGTTTCCTTTGTATATTATTTTATGAATTTTTAAAGATGGGGTCTCCCTATCTCATCTAAGCTGGAATTATAGTAGACATTCATAGGCCCAATCCCACTGCTGATGAGCATGGAAGCTTTGACCTATTCTATTTCCAATCTGGGCTGGTTCACTCTTCCTTAGGCAATGTAGTAGCCCCTCAATCCTGGTAGCTCACTTAATTGGTGATGGCCTTATAACAGACACCTGATTAGCTTTTTTTCTACTGCAGCTCATATTACCCAAGCTCAAGTAATCCATAAATTTCAGCCTCCATAGAAGCAGGGATTACAGGTTGCACCAATATGCCGAGCTATTTCATACTTAAAAAAAATTCTGAGTAGTGGCCTTACCAGAATGCCAAAAAGGTCCTTGAGGCCAAAAGGTTAAAAATCCCTGGCTTAACGGAATAGAAGAGGGTCTTAGAGATGTAAGGCACAATATGAAATAAAATATGAAGTCCAAAGTGGGAATAGGAAACAAACTGAGTCGAGGGAAGGTTGGTTTGACAAAGATATGAATTATACTAATACAATGTCGGAGGAAGTCACTTAGTAGCAAAGTTCATTCTTCTTAGTCTGTAAGTAAGGGCACAAATTCATTTGGAGTCAATTATTTCTAAATGTCTGCAGGACATTTCTACATAGAGGTCTTAAACCTTCATTTTGAAGCTGTTCAAGCTGGTGTTCCTTGTGGCTTTTTATACTAAGGAGACCAAGGAGCCATGTCAACAGCTTGAGCTTTAGTTTCCCAAGATAATTAAATCTTGAGGATACTTTCAATAACTATTATGAAAAAACGAATTTAATCTGTATGAAAAAAAAACTCAGATTATTTCTACTACAGGTAGGAATTGAGGCAAGAAGTGTGTAAGAAACATGAGTCTTGAAAAAAATCAGAAATTCAAAGAGATAGAGGTAAGGAAGGAGACCTTCTAGTGATGAAGGTCATTAAGTACAAAGGTATAGAGATGGTGGGTGGAATTTTGTTTGGAACAACAAATAGACCAATATGACTGGATCAAAAAGTGAACAAAGGGGGAATCATTTGTATGAAGTCTGGAAAGGCAGGAAGGAACCAAGTTATGAGGAGATTTAAATGTCAAAAATGGGTGTTTATATTTCATCCTAGATGTAATATGCAGCTAATGGAGTCTGTAGAACCTGGACATGACATGGTCAGAACCACACTTTGGAAAAATCACTTTAGTAACTGTGTGGAAACAGGATAGCAATAGGGAGAGCCCTGAGGTAAAAACAAAATAGGAGCTGTTGTATTATTCCAGATGAGAAATGATCTACACTTTTCCTACATGTAGCTTGTTTGGATATAGTTGCTTGCATGTCTGCACCCCCATTAAACTGTGAGCTCCTTTTTTGCCTTTCTTTTTATCCTTAATGGGTAGCTAAGTTTCTGGTATATAGAAAATACTTAAAAATGTTTATTGAATGACTGATGTCATAAACTAGGTTGGTAGCAATTTTGGTGGAGAGGAAAGGCCATATATGAGAGATGTTTTGGTGATAGAAACAGCAATATTTGACATAGAATTGTATAGGTATAATGAATGGAAGTGAGCAGTTAAGAATGATACTGAGGTTTTGAACTCAGATGACTGGGTATCCTTGACATATAGGGAAGTTTGGAAGAGGTGTGCATTGGGAGGATAAATGGAAAGAAGATGGAGACACTGTGAAAACATCTTTTTTAAGGAATTTGGCTGAAAAAGAGAAGAGAGAGATGAGACAATTGTAATTAGGGGATATAGCTGAAAAGGTCCCAGAGGATCCTAAGAACCACACAATCCTGAGACTAACTACAGACATTAATTTAATGTTGGTCTTACTAATATTTTTCCTTTGGTTAATGACTATGACAAAGAAACATAAGCAGACAAATTGAACCACACCTATGTCGATCTTTTCATTATAAATGAAACCAGTTGATTTAAAGAGATAGAAGCTAAATGATTGAACAAGTCATTGGGTTTGAAAAATAGAAAATGGACAAAAGTAAAAACATTCACTGTCACTATTTCTTAGAGAAGCTTAACTGATGGAAAACTATAATCACAATGAATACAGAAATTGTCTAAACCAAGAAAAAAATAATTCCTTCACCAAGTTGACAGACTCAGTAGCCAAGGATAACACTAGCATTGAGTATAAATTCATCTGTGCGACATTAAGCAAAAGGATAATGGAAGATAATGGGCAGTAGCACACAATGGACCAAAAAAACCAGTTGAGAAAATGATCATAAAGAGAGAGTGATGTAAGATCTGAGTTAAACCAGATTATCCTATCCTGAGAAGTATTTGTAGATGAGACTTAAAGGAAGAAAACATACATCAATTGGAATAGATTCACTCATGTTTCCAAAGTAATCAACTCTTAGAGACAGCAATAATGGAACTGTCATACTTGGATTTTACAGCCTCAAAGCTCAATGCCCCATATAAGGAAGTGACAATATTACTTGAAAAGGTAAAACCAGAAATTATACTCATACATGACCAGATACGTACAGAAGAATTCCATCTTGGAAGTGGCACTCAGAGATCAGTTTTTAAGCCTGGAAAAATTCCCTGTTGATGCTATGTCATTCAAAGAACTGAAATCCAAATACACTGAAACCCAAAATACATCATTGAAATTCAAAAATTATTCAAAAGAATAATATTAGCTTAAGCATCAATAATAGAAAAACAAAGTGAATGAAAAATAATAGATTATGGTATGTAGCTAGATTGACAGACTAATTGAGTTTCAATTTGTATTGGACTTGGTACTGGTGCTATGATAGACAGTGAGTTGGAGCAAGATTTAAGTATGTGCAGGTGACTGAATTGGATCTCCTTTTGGAAACTATGCCATATGTATCATTAAGACAATGAATGCAACATCTATGATGTTTGTGTATCGCAGGACGGAAAAGACTCTCCATATAGAAGGCAGAAGAAGTAAAATATTTATTCATTCAGACTTCAGATGATAGAAATCCCAAAACCAATGACTCCAATTTGACATAGCAATTATATCCTGAAACCAGTAAGTCCATTTCATCATAATAGCAAAGAACTTAAAGCACAATATTACAGCAGGGACTCAAGTCATCCTGTAACCTTCCCCCCTGCTAGGGCCTTCCCATAAACACTCACAAATCCTGACTGTCTGCTTGCTTATGTTCTCTCCTCCCTCAGCTTTCGGGTCTCCATAGCTCCCTGGTTTCTACTCTCCACTCTGCTCTCTCTCTGCAGGACTGTCAGCTCCGAATTCTTATTCCTTCTCCTTGGGCTGAATTCTGAATTTTGGCTTCTCTTCTGACTTCTCGCTCCTCAATGGCTTGCATGCACACACACAGAGATACATACACATGCATGCACCCAGGCACAGGGAAAGGTCTCTAGTGTATTGAGTGGATCTTCTATAAGCAATTTTGCAGAAAGCCATGGATGTGATTGCACAGGACAAACAGGCATGATGGAGGACTCATGATCTGCACTGAAGGAAAGAACATCCACGCAGATATTCACCAGCTAATCTAAGCAAGAAGGGACTGAATCGAAAAGGCTGAGAGATACCCCAGTGAAAGAGTGAGAAGGAACCCAAAACAATGGCTTGATTGCCACAGTTCTGGCAGCTCTGTCATGACATGTGCTAATGTCATTAATGGGAAAAGGGTTAGAGGGTCATGTTTTCTTTACTGGGGGGAGGTCACATGCAGTGGTGGGGGCTGGAGAGACAACTATTTTAGAGTTATAAATTTTGTCAAGAATAGGACCATGATCTTGACTTTGAAGGGCTAATTACCACTGGTTTCCAATTATTATCACAAATCCTCTTTCAGCTTCATTGCTGAAGATCCTCATGATCGACAAAAGTATTTTTTGTTGATCATCATTGGTGAAAATATATTATGTGCTAATTATGGATAGGATAACATGCTAGCGAGTTCCATGAAAAGAGGTATAATGGATGATTCCTGTCATCAATACATTTACAATCTGACTGGATCGCCACAATATAATAACAATAAAAGTAGCATATGATAATTGCCAAGAACATAAAGAAAGGGACAGGAAAGTTCAAAGAATTGAGAAACCGCTATGGTTTGAGAAAGCTGGCAAACACTCCTGGAAAAGGGGAGACTCCATTTGAAGACTGAGGAAAGAATAAGACAGACAAATACAGAGGGTGAGTGGTAGGGAAAGAATTCTAGAAAAGAGAGCACGAAAAAATGCATTGATTTGCTCAGATTGTGTCTGGAGAAATCATGAGTAGACCAGGTTGGCTGGAGCAAAAATAGAGTTGAGCATCACGGGGCTGGACACTTCTATTGGGATATGATAGTAGAAGACTATATGATATAGAACTTTTAGTCAGCTAGTCAGCCAGTGAGCATTAATTAAGTTGCCACTCTGTGCCAGGCATGCACTAAGTGCTGAGTATACAAAGAAAGGTAAAAGACAATTCCTGCTCTTCCACTGCACCTGGGGCCATCACTAGTCATCCTGAACTATATCTTGAGGAGTGGACTTTGATGACTGGAGAGTGAGGCTGATGACTTTGCACAGCTCTGCTGCATTAAATCCAATTTACATTCAAGCCAAGACATCACCCTGCTGATGTTGCTGGTCCTCTTTAAGAATGAAGGATGAGTGATGATGATGACAGCGACTACATCAACAATAAATAATGGAGCTATTTGGCAACTTGGTATAATGAGCAGAGAGCTGGCTTCAAAGATGAAAAGACCTGAATTCAAGTCCAGTCTCTGATGCATACAGACTCTGTGATCCTGGGCATGACCCTTAACTTCTCAGTGTTCTACACAACTAGGATAAAGATTCTTAACTTTTGTTTTCTTTTTTATATTATGGACACCCCTTTGGAAGTCTGGTGAAGACTAAGGAACCTTTCTCGGGATAATGTTTTAAAGGCATAAAATAAAATATATAGATTACAGAGGAAACTGATTATATTGAAATACACTTATTGAAACATTTTACAAAGAGAAAGAAATCTAGGTTCCCCAGATTAAGAACTCCTACTCTAAGACTATAGATTAGAGAAGGTGCCTACCTCTATTGTAGAAGGGGTTTTTTCACTTGGAAATGCCTGAAGATACCAATGAAGTTATAGGTTCTATCTTCCTCTCTGTTTGTTAAATAATATCCAAGGGAGAGAAATCGTGGGTCAATTATGTGATTACCTAAGCCATTTTATTTGAAAGCAGTCTCATTTGGTGCAATCTAGGTTCAAATGGAGAAATCTAGGTTCAAATGGTAGCTTTTATTACCTTATAGAAAATTGTTAGTGAATCTACATTCCTGAAGAAATAAGGAAGATAGCCTCTTGAAACTTGCAAAGGCCAATGAACTGTAATGGAAATGACAAGAAAGCCTGAAACCTCTCCTATTGAATTTAAAATGAAAGCGGTTTTATTCAACTTTGCAGTGAATGGCTTATAAACTACTTCTTGCTGGTATTCCACGTGAATAAGGTAATTGAAAGCATGGTTTGTGTCTCTATATGCATTTGGCTTTAACTCTCTAAATTCAGGCAACAGGATGGAAAGGCTCACTATTTGTGCTAAAATGATTAAAGTTTTGCATGTTTGGTCACATCTACCAGAAGAAAATGGCATGAATAATAAAAGGACAAATTATTTTTCTATATTTGTTTATGGGGCCTGCTACCAAGTGAGGCAGTGGTGGGTGGGGTGAGAGAATTGAGAAGAAAAACTTGAAAGCATGTCTATTTTTATGTGTTCCTCTGGCTCCTTATTAGACTAGGTATCTTAAAAAAATACGATTTGTCTCCAAAACAGTTTGTTTGTATTTTTGTGCATACAAGTCTGCATCGTCTTTTGTCTTTCTTTTAAACATATTGTCCTGAGTGGGGTAGGGTAGACATTTTACCCCCTGCAGTAATTTAGTTAGCCATATCCTTGAGCCAAGCATACAAGAACACTTAAAAAACCTATGCCAAATCTGTGTGCTCACTCATCTGCCATTTTATTGAGTAGGGAACTCCTGTTTCTCCAAGTAACACTCATAAATTAATTAGCCTCTAAAATTTTTCTTCAGCTTCCATTCAAAGTCCTATTATTATAGGACGGATAGATGTCTTTGACTTAATGTGGGCACCTGATGTCTGGTGATACAATGGGTGATACCTTTTAAGTGATGTCCACTTCCAATGTATTGGTAGTGAACCTGGATGAATTCACATGCCATGTGTAGTAGACCCCATCAATCCTTTACATCCCAACAACTCATTGAACAGAAAACCAAGGCATACCCAGGCATTTTGTCATCTTCTTGATCACCACTTCCCTTCTGCCCTCTGAAACAGCTACCTTTATATTCTGCCCTCTGGAGACCATGCCCTCTTTCCCCGATAAAGTAATCTATTCAACTTGGGAACTACACACTGGGAATGAACTCTTCTTTTTAGTTAATGAGTTCAAACTCAGTTAACCTGAATAAGCTTTGCACCTAATTCAGTGACTTTATTGGAAACCTAGATTTATCAAGCCCTATGGCACTCCCCCAACCTTCCTGATTTTCAACTCTCTCCCTGAGAGCATTAATCAAATCAATACTATCTTTACTACTAGAAGACGCATGGCAATCAGCTACCCAGTTGCTTTTCCTTATTTTTTAATTCTCTAGCAATCCCTACAACAAGTGATTTCCTAGATCTCTAATCTCTGGCTACCACTCCCCCTATATGTACATTTTCCCCCTATTAGAAAGTAAGATTTTGAGGTCAGAGAATGTCTCATTTTTGTCATTGTATCTCCAGTACCTAGCACAATGCTAAGGAACAGGGATTGAATCTGTGATATTATTCATATACCTGCAGCATTTTCTCTTCAAATTCAATAGGTCAGTCAAGCAACATGCATTTAATAAGCACTTACTATATGACACCCATTATACTAAGCACAGGCATCACAAAGAAAAGCAAAAAGAAAACACAAAACCAAAATGGTTTAGAGGCAGGACTTGAACCAAGTCAGCCTGACTTTAAGGCCTGTTCTCGCTTTCATTCTTCATTTAGTCATTCAATTAGCAATAATAAACCTTCTTCCTGCTTTAGTCAGTCAGTCAGTCAACAAGCCTCTATTAAGCATTTACTATGTGCCAAGCACTAGGGAAGCATGCAATATTTTTTATTTCCTAGGATTTTGAAAAATCACTGGAAGTCCAAGAGTAGGAAGTAGATTTAATGGCTACTTCTGGCTCACTAGGGGAGGTTCTTTCTCGTCTTATTCTCATACGCCTTTTGTTCCCTCTTCCCTTTCGTTCATTTTATTGTCACAATTTTCTATCATTTGGAATAGAAAAGAGAAATTGATTGAGACAAAAATGAACGGTAGTATTAGTAAGATTTCCATTTTCTATTGTGAGAAGGAGCTTAGCCACTGGATATTGTTATTCTAATTGCTTCTCTAAGGACCTGGATGATTCCTTAGATGGAGGACCAGATGATGAGCTCTGACTCCTTCAGATAATTGGATCTCACATTACTAGGTCTTTAACAGTTTTAGCTAACACTTAAACTCATACCCAGGAGCTATCTGAAAGCTAGGACAGAAGTTTGACCATAGATGGGAATGCCTCTGGCTTCCCTTTTCTTTGGAGCTAGATAGATGGATTTTTCTCAGCTAAACCTTTCAAATAATTTTTAAACAGAGCAAAGAGGATAGCAAATTACAGTAGCATGGCCTGGAGAGTCACTGTAAAGTCTGAGCCAGGGCAGAATGGCCAGTCATTGACTGGGAAAATCTAATATGGACCATGTACCCTAGCATCTTTTTTTTCTTCCAGTTTTTTGATCACATCAGTCCCTCTCCTCTAAGTGCTCCGTTTCAGGTGGCAGCCTGAGGCCCTAAAGTAAAAACAATATACTTTTCCAATGAGAATCTTAACCTCTGCTGAGTTTAGAAAGGCCTTACGGATTTTAATCATAAGTAATTCATTCTGAGAATATACTGGCTAAATTAGCTCATCGTTGTCTTTAATAATGATCAAGTTTCCCCATAAGATATTCATTCATTTCATCAAAATTTCCTGATGCCATTTTAGATACTTCTACTTCGATTTTCAACAAATATCTATTAAAAAGACTTCATGCAGAATCCTATCCCAGGAGCTGGGGGAGAATTGTAGATTAAATAAGGAACTGCTCCCCACCCTCCCCTATTCTCCCAATCTCCTGGAGGGATACAACACATCAGGAAATCACTCTGATATGAACTGATTCAAGAGACACAGTGTGGCATAGGGGATAGAGAGTTGGTATCAGAGCCAGGAAGACCTGGATTCTTGTCCTGTCTCTGACACATACTGATACTCCTCTCAGAGCTCTAGTCAGTTTTTAAGACTATTAGTTGCAAATAAGATGCTGACATTCATTGACAGTTATACAATTCCCTACACAATATTCATACTTAGATACATAATACAATATTTCCTTCACCAATGAATTTGGAAGTCCTGTCTCTATCCATAATAAAACAAATATTTGTTTGACAGTAGTTCTTGATAAAGTATGATGGTGTGAGATGAGTCATTCCCTGAAGTAGCTTTTGATATAAAATGAGGTTATGACCTATTGATTAGGGTATTAGCAATGAGAAGAGACAGGAGAAAAGTAGAATTTCTAGAGTTAAAACTATAAGAACTGATTGGATGTGCCAAGTGAGGGAGAAGGGATAATCAAAGATAATCCCAATTCAATGCAACATTTATTAAATTTGAGGTTCCAAGGAACGTTAATCCAGGTAAAGAGGTTCCTGTAGGTATTTTGAGATATGATTCTGAAGTTCAAGAGGCAGTTAGGGATGGGAGTAGGGAAGAGAAGAGTGGTGGGTAGGAATATTCATTTATATAATGCTCCCTAAGTGTCAGGCAATGTGTTGAGCACTTTACAAAAATTATCTGAGGCCTGGAGATTCAGATTTGGGAGAGAGATGGAAAATGAAACTGCAAGAGAAAGCCAGATTTTGACCTTATCTTGGTATATGGTGTGAGATGTGGGTTGATAGCTAACTTCTGCCATACTGTTTTCCAGTTTCCTCAGCAGTTTTTGTCAAATAATGAGTTTTTGTTCTAAAAGCCAAAGGAGAAAGAAAAGACAAAGAAGAGAAAAGGGTTGAGGATGGAACCTTGAGGCTGGAGAAGGGGAAGAGGGAACAGAAAGGGAGCAATTAGAGATCTCATAGGAGAATCAAATCAGAAGATAAAGAAAGCAGAATGTGTTTTATCAGGAGAAGTGCAGCAGATGTGGAGACAGAGAAAAGAGTAGTCAGAAGTAGGGTATTGTCAGTTGTGGCAGAAGCATAAAAAGTTCAAGAAGGATGAGAACTAAATTAAAACACCGAGGCTTTGGATTTGGCAATAGTCATTGATTTCTCAGGAGAAAGTATTTTCTGTAGCATGGTGGAAATAGTAACCAGATTCTAGAGGGCAGAATTAAAAAAAAAGGTCACAGAGAACTTTATGATTTGCAAAGTGTTTTCCCTCTTAACAGAGGCAGCTCTGGGGTACAGGGGATAGAGCAACGGATCTAGAATCAGGGAGACTTCAGTTCAAATGTTGCCTCAGGTGGTCACTACATGCCCCTAAACGAGTCACTTAACCTCTGTCTGCCTCAGTTTCCTTAACTATAAAAGAGGGATAATAATAGCATTTATCTTTTAGGTTTGTTGTAAAGATCAAATGAGATAATATTTGTAAAGTACCTGGCATATAGTAGGTACTTAACGAATTTTTGTTCCCTTTTCCTTCTACAGCTTTATAAGATAGGCAGTACAAAAACTTTTCTAGTTGGTATATAAAGCCCCTCACAGCCTGGTTCCGATCTACCTTTCTAGTATTATTATACAATATTCTTCTCTATGAACTAATTCTTTAGTTTAGCCAAACTGGCCTTCTTGACGTTCCTCATACACAATATTTCATCTCTCATTCATTCCTTTCCATAGATTGTTCTCCATTCTTGGAATGCCCTTACTTACTGTATATCTCTCAGAATCAATACTTTCCATCAGTTTCTCCTAGGTAGGCTGAGCTAATATAATAAAAATGATGATTCTACGTAGATTAATTTACTTATTCAATGCAATACCAATCAAGCTACCAAAAATTATTTTTTAGAACTAGAAAAAAATAACAGTATTCATCTGGAAGAACAAAAGGTCCAGAATATCAAGGGAATTAATGAAAAGAAATGTTAGAGAAGGTGGCCTAGCCATACCAGATCTTAAATTATATTTTAAAGCAGCAATCATCAAAACTACTTGGTAGTGGCTTAGAAATAGAGTGGTGGATCAGTGGAATGGGTTAGGTACACAAGACACAGTAGTCAATGACTATAGTAATCTACAATTTGATAAACCCAAAGACCCCAGCTACTGGTATAAGAACTCACTATTTGACAAAAACTGCTGGGAAAACTGGAAAATAGTATGACAGAAACTTGGCATAGACCAACATCTTACACTGGATACCAAAATAAAGTCAAAATGGATACACGATTTAGATATAAAGGCTAATATTATAAGCAAACTGGGAGAACAAGGAATAGTTTACCTGTCAGATTTATGGAGAATGGAAGAATGTATTACCAAATAAGAGATAAAGAACATTATGAAATGCAAAATGGATAGTTTTGATTACAGTAAATTGAAAAGTTTTTGCACAAAGTCAATGCAACCAAGATTAGGAGGGAAGCAGAAAATCAGGAAAGAATTTTTATAACCAGTATCTCTGATAAAGGCCTCATTTCTAAAATATGTAGAGAACTAAGTCAGATTTATAAGAATATTAATTGTTCCCCAATTGATAAATAATCAAAGGATATTAACAAGCAGTTTTCAGAGGAAGGAATTAAAACTATGCATAATCATATGAAAAAATGTTCTAAATCTCCCAATGATAGGAATCGAAAGGGGGCCACTGGAGTTTACTGAGTAAGGAAGCAACGTTATCAGATCTGTGCTTTAGGAAAATCACTTTGGCAGCTGAATGAAGAATTGGACTGGGAAGAGAATTGGATTAGACAGACCCACAAGCAATCTTTTGCAATAGTCCAGGTGTGAAGTACTGGGGACCTGCATGAGAGTGGTGGCTATGACAGAGCAGAAAAGGAGGCATACTGGAGAGATCTTGTAGAGGTGTAATCAACAGATCTTGGTAACAGCTTGGATATGGAAAGTGAGAGATGGTGTGAGTCCAGGATGACTCCTCGTTGTGAGCCTAAAATACTGGACCAATGGCATTGCCCTCTATAGTAATAGGAAAGGTAGGAAGAAAGGAGGGTTTGAGAGGAAATTCTGTTTTGTACATATTGAGTTTAATATTATTACTGGGCATCCAGTTTGAGATGCCTGAAAGGAAATTGGAGATATGAGATTGGAGGCCAGCAGAGAGGTTGCGGAAGGATTGGTAGATTTGAGAATCATCAGCATACAGATTGTAATTAAATCCATGGGAGCTGATGAGACTACTAATTGCAGAAGTAGAAGGAGCCCAAGGACAGAACCGTGAGAGACCCCTTCGGTTAGTGGGAGTAATCTGTAAGGGCATCTAGGAGACAGAGGAGAAGCAGGAGAGAGTGGTGTCCTGAAAACCTAGAGAAAAGAGAGTTTCAAAGAGGAGAGAGTGATCAGCATCGTCAAAGTCCACAGAAAGGTCAAGGAGGATGAGTATTGAGAAAAGGCCACCAGATTTCACAATGAAGAGACCATTAGTAACTTTGGGGAGATCAGTTTCAGTGGATTGATAAGGCTGGAAGCTGGACTATAAGAGTTAAAAGCGAAAGAGCAGACAAAATGGAGGTACCTATTGTGGACTGCCTTTTTGAGGAGTTTAGTCACAAAGGCAGAAGAGATGTAGGACAATACTTTTCAGGGACGGAAATATCCAGGGAGGGTTTTTTCAAGATAGGGGAGATATGGGCATGTTTGTAGGCAATATGGACAGAATCTATATTTATTAAGAGCTTAACATCATGCTTGGCATATAATAGACACTTAATAAATGCTTGTTTCTGTATTTCCAAGGTAATGAGGAAGCTGGGGCATTAGGTATGGACTAGTTTTTTATTTAAGAAGTTGCGGTGAAAAGGAGGAAAGAGGTGAGATGAAAGATGGATGGGGGTAGAACCACTCTATTCTTAGCATATTGGGCTGAAAAAAGAGAATCTCCTTGGTGATTAAATGAAATTTAACTACCTGAAACCTAAGAAACAATCGCATGCTCTTAATCATAGGAGAATACATTTCAATCTAAAACACATCTGTGTGTATTAAAATGTTGAGCTACCTTCCCCTCTCCGTAATTTGCATCTAAATATGGGGTGTGGAGTTCTTCTGTTGCTTTGATGATGAATTTTTAGCAATAATTTGGACTCACTGACTGTTCTTTTCAAGTACAGAAAAATCCTGTTGAAAAGGAAACACATTGCAGTGATAAGAGCACTGCCTTTGGAGTCAGAGGAAGAGGGTTCAAATGTGGATTTTGCCACTTATTATCTGTGTTATTTTGAACAAGACACTGAACTTCCCTCATCTGTAAAGCAAGGGGTTTAGACTAGATGATCTCCAAGGTCTCTTCCAGCTCTGAATCTATCATCTAATGAGGTTTAAGTAGCTACTTATTTTAATTCTCCCTTGTCTGCAAATCCCTAACAGGCAAATGCCCAGGTAACTGTTTAATGACCCTTTAGAAATTCATGGAACAGTTCTACAGGATGAGGCAGATTTAGACCCTTGTGATTTGTTCTTGCCTAGGCTAGTTCAGGGTTAGCTGGTATGAAGGATTCCAGGGGATGCCTAGAGAATTCAGTCTTACTTGATGGTTTAGGACCAGACTAAAATGAACCCTTTGCTTTCTCTGGAGAGTGGACCCAAACTTAAGTCATATTTTTTTTGCTACTTCATAAGTCTGTGTTTATAGTTTCAGTACTTGAAGTAATCCGCGCCCCCCCCCAACCCACCCCATTAAGATATTTTCCCTGAAGCAGCCTTCATTTTTTTCTTCCAACCACAAGCCATATGCTTTGCTTGAAATTCACATGAGATTAAATTATTAAATCTATTAAATCTCTATCTTAGATATTTTAATCATGAGATTCCTAAGCCAAGTGGAAGCTAGAGAATTCAAGCTTGCAATCATGGAGGAACAACATTGTTGTTTGTCCTTTTTATGGAGAGGACTAATGACACCACAGGGCGATGTTTTGACTTGATTTTGAATCGGATTTAAGTGAGACAGAATTGAACAAAATGTTCAGCCTCGCTTTCTCTTCCAGAGTCATTGAAGTCCAGTGCAAGACAAAACTCAAGACTGGTGATAGCTTGGCATGCAGTAGATGACATTGGAGTCTTAGATGTTTGACCAGGCTCTAACACTCCATAGCACCTACTTCAGTCACCTTCTTGTTCACTGGAACAAGTTGTTGTCATCCACCCATTCCGCAGGAGGAAGTCTTTGTGTGCTCAGGGCAGACATCCCCTAACTTACTGATGAGTTGGAGGCCTGATGGTTCCCTTCAACCTGGTTAAGCCCATCTGCCATGAAGGTTTTAATGGGGGGTGGCTGATGAACATTCTGGGAAGGGAAGAGAAGGGAAGAAGGAAGGAGGAAGGAGCTGCATTGCCCAACTGTAACTGTCCAGTCTGGTCTCCAGTGTGGCAGCTTGGACTACTCACAGGTTATTGTTTGTTCTTTGTTCTTGAAGAGAACCATGGAATCAGGAAGGTTATGCCATGACTTGCAAGTGAATTGGATTTAAGTGAGGAAGGGCTGTGGGAAGTCACCAGCCTCACTTTCTCCTCTGAAGCCATTTGGGTCCAATGGCAAGATATAGATTAGAACTACTGGAGATGGCCCCCGATGTACATGCTACAGCTTCTTGGAACCACAGGTCAAAGTTATGTGACAGGTAGACACCAAAAGTAAATGAACAGCAACCCCCCACACCAGAGGTGTTAGTTCTGCCCAAACACTTCACACGCCATGGAGCAACAGTAATGCAGTACTCAAGATTTTCCTGGATACAGTAAAGGAGTTACTGGACCAAGTGTGGTAGCAATTTAGATTTGAAGATCTTTCCCACCCATTAATAGGCCATGTGACCTGCTTACATCATGTGTGGTGGGAGGATCTTCCTGACAGGAAAAGGAAGTTATGTCACAGAAAATGGAGACAGAGAGAGAGAGAGAGAGAGAGAGAGAGAGAGAGATCAGTTATGGCTGCTAATGGGTGCTAATGGCCGCCATTGTGATAGTTAGAACTGAACAAGCTGACTTAGCTGTATTGTGAGTTTGTTTTTGGGAAGACCCCAGCAGAGGGTTGGAGAGGTTTTGGGATGGTGAAACTCCATGTTGTGATACTGTGTATTGAATGTTTTACTGCTCTGATCGATTGGATAAATGCTTTGTGAGATATGGTTCTCTGGTGTCTGAATAAATGGTTTATTCTTCTATCTTCTATGTGGAGAGTCTTGTATACTTTGTGATACAGAACCACATAGGCATTTTGACAATTATCATCTACATTGTTATTATTGCCTTACTGATACGCCAGGTCAAAGAACTGGTTCAGTCTGGGAGATGTGGACTCTCAAACGGAAAAGAAACAAGGAGAACAAACCCAGATTTTGCCCTTCACTGGTCAAGCCATGTGGACTCTGCTGGTTCAGGGGAAAGGTTCAACTCTAATTATTTCTAGTTCTTTCTGGACTTGGAGGAGTCTTAATCCTTGGATGGAGCTAAAAGTCCAGATCATCTGGATAAGCCAATGGGAAAAATGGGGGCATAACAATAGGGGGTAGTTTCTGGCTTGCCTAATAACTCAAAGCTCTTTCTTCTTGTGAGAACTGCTTAGGTCACTGAGTCGGAGGCTCATTAAAAGGAAGATTGCTGGATTCTAGAGCAGCTAAAAGTTCTTTCTCCTTAAAGGAGGGTCTCCAGGAGAATACTGCATATTTGTTTGTATGTGTATGTATATGTATATACCTACACACGCACACACATAACTTTAACAAAAATTACAATAAACAGAAACAAAATAAAGATTAAATACCTTGTCAAAGTTAATATATACAACATTTTTTCTTTCAACAATCAGCAAACAAAAGAAGCTACAGCTGCATGTACATCTACAAGAGCTTTCTGTCATTCTGTTTGTTTTGTACTCATTTGTTTGTATTTTCTTTTGTATTGTTCCTTCATCAAAATGTTTATGATTCAAATCTAAAACAAAAGGAAGTGGGAAGGCTTGGCAGAGCAGATGACTTCCGAGCTGAGTCTTAAAGGAAGATAAGGAAACAAAAAGCAAGGAAGCACTCACAATGTAGACCCAGGAGCCTAAAGCTACATCTCCAGCTGGAGCATATAAACACTTCTGTGACTTGCTTCTTCTATCTGAAGGAAGGAATTTTCTGCTTTGCTCTTAAAGAAATGTGAAATAGACCATCCTAGCAGCTTCCCAGCTAGGAACTTATTTAAATTATGCAGTAGTATTTCTCTTAATAATGTCCTAGCAAAGCCTTATTTACTCACATCTGCAACTTTTATCATCTACCTTAATAAAAGAGTCTTCTTTCACTGTTTTCTGAAAGAACCCGAATGCCTTACACACAGGAGAACATTTTAAACTTCACATAAACGAAGTTTCTAAACAGAGATTGAATATAGTTTCATGATGCTTGCTGAACTCCTGTCACTCCCTGACAAAGTAACCCAGGCTCCAAAAAGATATCATTTTAGGAAAAGTGTCAAGCAAAATTATGACCTCAAAAATATTCAGTGGTCTTTACTTTTTCTTTCTGTTTCAATTCATTCTCTTGGTGGCACATTTTCCAACTATGGATACTTTTCTCTTCCTGTGTCCTCATGTTTTCTCCTCCCTTCTCTGAGCCAAACCTTGATCTCATGTAAATTCACATGCACAGGTGTAAGTGGCCAGTAAGTGCCAGTGTTTTACTCTTTTTTTAGGGTTATTTGAATTTTAACAGAGGACGAAATTTTAAATCAAATGAGTGAGCTTTAAATGCTGGAATTTTCTTCACCAGCACGTTGGGTGCCAGAAATATTTGGGGGAGAGCGAAGCTTCCTTGGAGCTCTTAAAAATAACATTACCATGAAGAGAACGAAAGAGTTGGGTTTAGTGAGAGGATATGTAGTTCCAATCTGAGTTCTGCTCCTCATTATCTAGGTGATCTTGAAAAATCACTTTACCTTTCTAGACCTCAGTTTTTTTTCATATAGAAAATGAAGGGGTTTGATCTGATGATAACTAATATTATTTAAAGCTCTGAATTTATGATCTTTTGCCATATACTCTGTATACTCTCTCAGGATTAGCTCTCTTCTAAAGCCGATGCAATCTTGACTAAATCAGCTTTGTATCTCTGACATACCTCACAAAGGGAACGTAAAAGGAAATAGCTGAATAGAGATTTTTATCTGCAGCTGCTCAGTGTATCTTCACTGGTTCTGGACAGGTCTTAGTCAATATCACCCCCCCCACCCCAGGTGAAATTCCATTTGGAACAGCTAGCTCATGATGTTAATTCACAACGAAATGGACCAATTATTGTTTTTCAGTTGCATCTGACTCTTCATGACCCCATTTAGGGTTTTCTTGGCAAAGATACTGGAGTGGTTTGGCATTTCCTTCTCCAGCTCATTTTACAGATAAGGAAACTGAGGCAAATAGGGTTAAGTGGCTTGCCCAGGGTCACACATAGAGGATGTGACTGAGGCTAGAGTGGAACTCAGAAAGATGAGTGTTTCTGACTTCAGGTCTGGCACTCTATCTACTGCACAACAAACTGCCCAGTAGACCAATGGAGAACCCTTTTTCAAGGGTGTCTTTGGTTAATGGTACCTTTCAATTTGCATATATTATCAAAACATATATGTAGTTCAATTTGCTGTTTATACAGAGAGAGCTTTAGACAAGCTTCACAGTGCAAGCTAGGGAAATTTCTATAATACAGGGTCTTCTTAAGTCTGGACACATAAGTAATCGATGGCAATGTGGAGTTATTGCATTGAGTTCACGTGAATCTTGCAAAGCACATCAATCTTTGTATCACAAATGATGCAAATCATATTGAAGATGTTATTTGTTAATATTCCAATTAAATAAAAATTTCATTCATTTCATTTCTTGAAAATATGCGTTTTGTCTATGTGTCCAGACTTTAGGAACACCCTGTACAGTATTTTCAAGAAAGGCTGACCGGTGATTATTATTATTAATATGTAGTACATATTCCATAGGCAAATATATACTACAGTATATACTATACATAGTATATATTATACTATAGCATATATAGTACTATAATGTAGTATGTTCCATTGGTATACTAAGCAAGTCCCCACTTGTTTCCTAAAGTAGTCTTGAACTGTAAGCAGATTTAGCCAAATAAAACAATCCTCTGCTAGAGACAAATCACCTTAATCTAACATGGAGATAAAAACGACATTACTGGAATTGCAGGACAATTTGAAATGTGTCCTCCTTTTTCTTACCCTTTTCTGTTTTCCCTTAGTTATCTCTTTTAAGTGTTTGTGCTGAGCTCTCTATAATCTGATCCATCTTTAGTCATTTCACTTTCTTCCTACTATTCCCTAATATGAACCATCTGTTTCAATCAGTTCAGTCTCCTCACTGGTTCCTGAACATGCTCTGGACTTGTGCTTTTATCACACAATTTCTTTCTCCTAATGCTCTCCTTTGGCCAACTCCTTATGCAAATTCTACCCGTTCTTCAAAGGCCCATGTATCTTAAGTTCTGCTTCTTCCTGCTCCTGCTCATAATTTTTTTCTTTCCTTAATACTTTCATTGTATAAATAGTCACACTATTTAGCATTTAATTGTTCTGTTTTTAATATATTCTCTTTGTCTACCTAATGAGACAGCAAGCACCTTTAAGGTGGAACTGCAT
Organism: Phalanger gymnotis; assembly: GCA_028646595.1. Classification (NCBI taxonomy): domain Eukaryota; kingdom Metazoa; phylum Chordata; class Mammalia; order Diprotodontia; family Phalangeridae; genus Phalanger; species Phalanger gymnotis. Next base: position 650,759,190 of record CM053622.1, on the reverse strand, counting down.
CAAATGCTTTTTCTGCATCTTCTAATAAGCCTAGTACAATGCTAGGTTCACAACGGGTCTTCAATATACATTTTTGGTTTATTAATTAATTTGCTTCATGATGTTCTCACAAAAGTCATTAGAGAGTACATTACAGTGTAGAGGGATAACAGATGCCCAAACTCTCTTTGTACAAAAATGAGTTTATCCTAAATTTTGGCAACATACTCAGATTTAAAGGTACCATTAACTCTAAATACTTTGAGGAAAAAAAGGTACCTGAATTTCCTATTTCATTGTGATAGATGTCTATGGATCAGATTTCCAACTATTTGTTGCTCACATACCAAAAAAGATCCCCTTCTTTCTTTCCTTCTTCCCTCCATTCCTTCCTTCTTTCTTTCTACCAGGATAAAATAAAGATCATATTACCTAATTTCTCATTGAAGCCTTTCAATGTAACTATCTACTTTAGATATAGGCTGTCAGAATCCATTTGTTTTCTCAGCACTAAAATTTAAAAATAAATGAAGAGGCATGCTTCTTGTAGACTATTCTGAAAAGCTCTTCTCTGTTTTATTACTTCTTATGCCCTCATCCCTGGGCAAATGCAGATGTAATTGTCTCTGCTTATGACTCTTAAGAGCAGTACAGATTATTTTAGGACTTCCTTCCAATATAGCAGAACTGAATCAATGGTAGTTTATGTTCTTTGACAGATTGATGTAGTGTTGCCCAGCATAAAAACAAGAGTTCTTTTAATTAACCATACAAATGAATGCAACTAGAGTCAGGAACAGAAGTTGCTTCTTTCCTAAATCCCTAAGAATTAAAAGAAAATTGAACCCAATCAGAACTATCGAGCCTATACTTCTGACCTCATGTGTCTAAAGAAATTTCAGATATATTACATTCATAAGACTTCTACAGGAGTTAGCCTGAAGTTCACACATTTGCCTATAAAAATAAACATGATAAGGAAGTTTCTGTTGTTCTTTACCAAAAAAGTGAATAAGAAGGCTGTCAAATGAAAGCAAAAGTTGACATTTATTGGCATATAAGCAATAGCTTTGACTTTTTAATAGAATCCTAGAAAAAGACATTCATTTCCTTTTGCCTCCAAGCAAACTCATCAAAACAATCCTAAGCTAAGGAATTACTCTCCTATTTTTAAAGCATTTTGCAGATACCAGAACCACCATTTTCAGAATCCAGTGACTCACTCATTTCATTATTGGGAAGGCCTCGTGTGACAAATCACCCTTCAACTTATCCATGTTAATGGAAGAAGAAATGATGCTGAGAATATGAAGCAATGAATAAACAAGAAAGTATTTTATCCTGTCCTAGACTATTTTATGACCATATAAAGACCTATAGTATCCCTGAGAAAGGTTTTCTAAGTTCTCTGAATAACATGCTCAAACAATCTAGGGAATCTAGTATGCGAAAGAACACTAAATTTAGAATCAGAAGACCTGGATTTAATTCCCACCTCCTCTACTTCCTATCTGTAGACAAGTTGTTTCATTTCCCTGGGCTTGTTTTCTCACTGAAGGGATAGGACAAAGATGATTTATTTACAAAGTTCCTTATACTTCCAAATCTCGTGATCCTATTATTTTGAAGCTTATTGTGCCTGTGTTTTATAAAAGGAAACTAGGGTAGAATTATCCCTTGAAAGGAATTTATGAAGAGCACATTTAAGTATCCTTTACATTAAGTCTCAGCTTGTCATTAAAGTCTCATTCCAATTCCTTGTTGTGGTGTGGAGATGTCCCTGTGTTTTAAAAGGTTATGCCAGTTGAGCGTAGACTGACAGATACTACCAAGCTGAAAAGATTTTGACTATGGGACTGCTCTGACATCTGAGGACCAGGCTAGCTAAGTTTGAAAAAGCTTATCAACAAAGTGATGAATTTTTCATCCATGGCAACTCACGAACGTTGCATCCCAATGTGGTAGAGGGCTTGTGAGCTGAGTCAGTGTTGGAAATGCCCACACCAGTGAAATCATGAAAATCTTCAACTCTGTTTAATCAGACTCCAGCATGGGGATAGTAACATAATTCTAGGACTAGAAGAAATGGAATTAAATCTTCAGCAGAAGGAAACATCCTTCCTGATCAGAATTGTTCTTGACATCCTATAGCAAGCTACCTTAGAAACATATAATATCTTATCTTAAGATTTTTGTTAGCAACTTGGGCTGTATCATAATGGAAACCCAGAAAAGCTATACCCAAGTTCAAGGCATTTGTTTGTCAGAGCTCATTCATTGTATTTACTTTTAGCAGCCAGCCAGAGGAAATATTAATTTCAAACAAAATACATTTAATCAAACCGCATAGCAAATAAATTGACCAAAAAAGATCTCAATACATACTCATACACACAAATACACACGCACATACACTGAGTACACTGACCCTCACTCTAAGCCCAAATTTAAACTTGCGTCAAGAGAAAGAAAATATACCCTGAGTAGAGGAGAAAAGAGACATCCTATAATTCCAGCTAAAGGAATTATCTGATAGTTTCCAATCCAATTCAATGTAGCAAGTATTAAGCATCTACTATGTGCAAAGTAATGGACTAAGTATTTGTGTATATGAAGACATTTTAAAAACAACTCATAGCAATCCTTGCCCTCCATTCAATCTAAGAAGCATTGACTGAGCACAGTACTAGAGAGTTGTAGTAAAAAACAAAAACAAAAACAAAAACAAATGAAAATAGACCCTGACCTCAAGGAGCTTATATCCTGTAGAAAAAACCTGTAAATAAATAAATAAATACAAAATGACTTTGAAAAGGCGAGGAATGTCAACAACTGGATAGTTTATATTCTTGTCAAGGGATACAGCCTGTGAACCATTTAAATAAAGGATAATTTTAATGAGGAAAGAACGCTAATAATAGGAGGATTAGAGAAAATTTCCTGTGGGAGATGACACATAAATTGACTCCAGGAGAAAGCCAGGGTTTCTAAGAAGTAGACATGAGGAGAAAGAATGTTCCAACCAAAGGCCTTTGAAGAGGCACAGTCAAGAGATGAAAAGCCAAGTTACAGGGAACAGGAAACAGATTCAATTTGGATGGAACTTAGTGTTCGTGTAGGCAATTATTGAGAAATTAGCCTGGAGAAGTTGCCTGGAGTCATATGGTGCAGAGCTTCATATGAAGAATAAAGGAATTTTATTTTATCATGGAGACAGCAAGGAGCTACTAACATCTCTTGAGTGATATAATAAGCACTTTAGGAAGAGTATTTTGTTAACTATGTGGAAGATGGATTGGAGAAAGGAAAGGTTGCAAGCCACTCATCCAAGCAGGGGGCTGTTTCTGGCTAGAGGTGATGCAGGCCTGAACAAGGGTGGTGGCCATGTGAGTAGAGAGAAACTTGTGGCCACAGGGACAGACTCTCTGTCATTTGGTAATTGATTAGATATGAAAGGTAGGGGAAAAGCTGCATATGATTCCAAGCTTGAAAATTTGGGTAACTGAGACAGTGCTGGTGCCCTCAAAAGAAAGAGGGAATAGAGGAGAAGTGGGCAGGTGGGTGGGAGATAATGAGTTCTATTTTGGATGTGTTGAGTTTTAGATCCCTTTAGAACATCCAGTTAGAGATATCCAATAGACAGTGGTGGTGTGTTTGGAACTCAGAAGAAAAATTCTAGTTGGGTACACACACACACACACACACACACACACAGAGAGTTTAGAGAAAGGAGAGGATATGAGTAGGGGGTGGGACATGAATGATTTTCCTGCAAATTATACCTTCAAGACATAGTCAATTGGATTGGAGGAGAAACAAGAAAGAGTAATGTCAAGAAAAGTGAGAAAGGAGAAAAATATTCAGAGAGAGGAGATAGCCAATAGAGTCAAAAGTTTTACACAGATCAGGAAGGATAAAGATAGAAAAGACTATGAGGTATGTCAATTCAGAGGTCAGTTGCTAACCTTGGAAAGAGAAGTTTCAACTGAGTGATGAGATCAGAAACCAGAGTGCAAGAGGTCAAGAAAGGATTTGGAAAAGAGGTTAGTTGAAGAAGGGAGCTGTTGGTTCTTTTTAGTAATTTGGTTGTGAAAAGTAGGAGAAATATAGGAAGTAGCCCAGGAAGATATTGCTCTTTTAAGTATTCTTGCTAATTAGCTAACTAGGGTAACCTTTGTGGTAATGGAAGCGGTCAGGCATCTGTCTCCATTCGCCTGTGTCTCCTATCGCCAACCCTGTACACATATAGATGTGACCACTGGGCATTTCTCTCCCCTTCTTTTGCTTGATGGAGGGTGAGACCTGGCCTCAAGGTCTTGGGAAGGCAAAGATCCAGGACACTTCCCCAGAGGCAAAGATGTGGAAACAGGAGTTTATGTTTGAGTATATGCATGCCACAGTAGTCATGCTCACACCAGTGTGCAGTTGGGATGGCAAAAGAGAGTATATTGTCAATGATCTGGTGTTTATAAAAGGCCCAAGATATCCATTTCTTCCTCTAATTCTTGTCCAGATGCAGGATTATCTGGGAGAGAGTGGAAGTTCATGGCATTAGCATTCCTGATGCCAATAAGATGCCCCTTCCTGAGCTTTCTCACTTCACATCTGATCTCCTCTTGGGGAGTAAACAGGTCCCAAATGGATCCGGGCCTGGACTGGCAGCATGACACACTTCTAAGGGCTTATTCTCATCCCATACTTCCCACACAGTCCCAGATGTCCAGCTTGCCCAGCTCTGAGGTTTAAAGATTGGGAGCTGCCTTCCATCACCCTGGTCATGTTGTCTTCCTGAATTTAGCTTTGGTGTGAGGTACTCATGATATTGGAGCTACAGCAATTCAAAAGAAGAGGGCTGGTTCTGATCTCCGTGAAGGGGTAGTATTGGATGAACCGATCACTTTTTCTGGAAGATAAAAAAATCTTGGTGTTTATGTCCTCCTTTATCACTCTACTCTCGTCCCCAAGCCACTTGTGATATCATTGTGTCATCTTCTAAATTCCTGGGACAAAATCTTATTTGTTCGAGTCTAGTTATTTAATCATGGGCTCAAACTCAGGCAGCATAAACCAGTCAAGATTCATACAGAATTTACTCTGATTAAAGATGAACAGATTAGTCAAATCGCTCAACTATTAGAGATTACCCTGCTACTTTCTTATTAGGTTGACAGAAAATATTTCTCAGGAAAATGATCTTCGCTCTTACACGTGTCTTTGGAAACATTCCTCTCTAGGGCAGGAATTTAGAAGCATAGGCTGAAACATTGGTCTCCCTAGAAGAGCAGACTTGTGTATTTTTCTTGAGGTACATAAATTATTATCTTGATAATGTGTGTGTATGTGTGTGTAGTTAGGTGTTCTGATAGCACATTGAAAAAAATATAGTATTCTTCAGATTGGTGTCCATGGTCAATTCTTCCAATTTGGCTTTCAAAACACAAGACTACAACAGAATCTAAATTCCTAGTTTGTGTGTGTATACCATTAGGCTTAGCTCTGTTGCATTTTGATTTTTGTTTTCTGGAACAATCTATTTATAAACTTTTTAAATAAAATATCAGGTTATTGAGTGTAGCAGAGACAGAGGACATTGGATTGAATGATTTATACATCTACAAGCAACCTCTTTGTACATAAGAGAAAAAATGTCTTTTTAAAAACAGACACTGCACCCAAAGGAATTTTTTATTCTGGAGTTCCAGGTCTTTCTGGGCCAACTTGTTTTCCCTTTAGAGGTTTGCAAGAGTACATTTGCACAGCCACTAGATCTTGGATGTAGTCCTTTAGTGGAAAGTATGCTAGACTTGGAATCAGGAGAGACCTGGGTTCAAATCTTTCCTCTAATAATTATTTGCTAGGTGACAATGAACAAATCATCTAACTTCTCTGGCTCAATTTACTTGCCTGTAAGATGGGAATAATAATGCTTGTAGTATATACTTTATTTTTATTTAATATTTTATTTCCCCCAAGATTACATGTAAAAACAATTTTTAACATTCTTTTTTTAATTTTGAGTTCTAAATTCTCTCTCTCTCCCTCTCCCCCACCACCATTGAGAAATCAAGCAATTTGATATAGGTTATAGTATATACTATAGAAAGTTCTGAGGATTAAATGTGGTACTAGATGTAAAAGATTTTGCAAACCTTAAAGTATTATATAGGGTGTCACAAAAGTTTTAATGCAATTTTAAGTTATTAAAGCCTAAAACTGCCCTGCACTAAGACTTTTGAGACATCCTATATGCATGTTAACTTCTATTATTACTACTAGTACATTACTTATATTATCTGTATACTGAGCAAGCTCCTTTTCTTCTTTAGGCCTTAGCTTTTTTCTGTAAAGAGTTTAGACCAGATGAGCTCTAATATAGTTTCTTCTAATTCAGAATCCCATGATCTTAAAGAAACTGAGAGTTTTTACCTTTGTCTAGGGGAGGCACAGAATCATTTCAAGTCTAACTTCTTTTAGCTTCGATTTCCCATTAACAACAATGACAATAGTTGACATTTATGTAACCCTTTAAGGTTCGCAGAGCACTTTACACACATCATTGCAGCTAAATCACAGAACATTTTTTGTTATACTAGCCAAAATGACCATGCAAAATGGTTTTTATCTAACTCAAGAGAAGGATTTGGTATTCAATCTGCTAACATCCTGAGCATGAGGGTAAGAATTTTGCTATAGTGACTCTAATGTCTAACATGAAGTCTACACTCTAATCAGATTGGTACACTTGCTACTAAATGTGGTATTTCATCTCCTTCCTCCATGCCTTTGCTCAGGCTGTGTCTCGCATCCATAATGCTCTCCCTCTTCACCTCACCTTTTTTTGTAAATTAAAAAAAAAATTTTAAACTTAAATACAAAATGAGAAAAGAAAAAAAGCATTGCCACGTACACAAAGATAATAAGACAGGATTCAATATAAAATTATAAATTTCCATTTCAAGAAAACCTATATAATAAATATTGTACGTTGTTTTAAAAGATGCCCAGCTTTTCTCTGCTTCCTTGCTGGTTTACTTTTGTTCTCCACTGTGCATTTTTTACTTTATTTTCCCTCCTCCCTCCCCCACAAAGAAGGCTACAATTAAGAATGATATTTCTATGTATGTATACATATATATACACACACACATACATTGATATCTATAAACATACACGTCTATGCACATATACACTCATGCACATATATGTAAGACAGTATTATGCTTATTTCCTCCTATCATCTGTTTTATTGAAATTTGAGAGCATCTTCCTTCAGAAGTCTGAATCTTTCCACGTTTTTCTAAATCAACCAACTCATTAACTCCTACACCACAGCATCTCCAAGCCCATCACATCCTATCTGAGAGATTGTTTATGAAAGCTATTCCCCCAATTTTCTGCATTTCTTCTATTCTTGGCTACATAGATTTTATTTATATGAAAAATTTAACTTGAAATAATCAAAATTATCCTTTTTATACCTCAACAGTGCTCTTAGCTTACAATATAGTTTAAGGTCTGATACTGCTGAATTTACTTCCTTTACATCATTTTCCCCTGGTTTTTTGAAGTTCCTGACATTTTGTTCTTCCAAATGAACTTTGTTACTATTTTTTTAATTCAGTAAAATTATTTTTAGTAATTTAATAAGGATGACATTGCATAAATAGGTTAGTTAGGTAAAATTAACATTTTAAAAATTGTATTGGCTTTACCTACGCATGAACAATAAATCTTACTTCAATCATTTACATCAGAATTTATTTGTATAAAAAGTGTTTTAGGTTTATGTTCGTATAATTCCTGTGTCTGTTTTGGCAGATATATACTCAGGTATTTTATACTGTCTAGGTATTTTAAATGGTTTAAAATAATATTGAATAATATTGCTAACAAATAGTGCAGTTTCTCTATTTTTCATTTTTGATTATATCTATTTTAACTTTAACTTTATCTCAGATCATGATCACTATCCCTAATTTTTTTACACACTAAATTCTAGTCCTGCCATTTATTTTTTCTTCGTGTGTATTTCTCATTTTTATAACATTTACTGCAAGCAACATATTGTTGAATTCAAATTTTTAATCTGCTATCCATTTCTGTTCTATAGGTAAATTCATTCCATTCACATTTCAAGCTACAAGTACTCATTGTGTATTTTCCTCCTTCCTATTTTTCCTCACTATCCTTCTTACCCTGTTTAGCCTATCTCTCCTCACTCCGTTGCTTTACTTCTACTGGAAACCTAGTCCTCCTATGCCTCTTATTCCTTAACCTACCCACCCCTCTAAGAGTTCCTCCCTTATCCTCTCCTCCTACTCTATCCCCTTGCCCTCTTATTCTTTCTGAATTTAGAAGACTTTTTTACTCATATATATGTGTATGTATATACATATATATATACATACATGCATACATATATGTGTGTGTGTTGTCCCCTCTTTAACCCATTCCTGATGAGAGTAAGTTTCTAGCACTACCCACCTTCCCCCTACTATCTTCTTCTGTATCAATTTTTTATGCCTCATTTGTATGAACTAATTATTCCTTTTTATCTCTCCCTACAGTTTTATTTTGTTAGAATCACCCCATCATACTCAGCTCAGCCCACACTTTTCTTTCAAACTACCCAAATAATGATGACAATCATAAGACTACTGATAATATTTTCACATATACAAAGTAAAGAATTTGACCTTATCGAGTTCCTTATAATTGGTTTTTAATGTTCACCTTATATTTTTCATGGATGTTATATGTCGAAATTTCCCTTAAGTTCTTGGGTTTTTGTCACAAAAACTTGAAAGTCTTTGAGTTCATTAAATGTCCATTTTAATATATTTGTATGTATGTGTTCATGCATGTATATGTATATTGTATGTATATATACAACATACATACATACACCTGTGTGTGTATCTGTATATGGTCCAGGCAATGGACCAACTTGATAGTTTGGTATTATATATGTGTGTGTATGTGTGTGTATATATATATATATGTATATATGTATATGTATACACATATATGTGTATGTTATACATGGTCCAGGCAATGGACCAATTTGATGATTTGATGTACACATACACACATACATATTTACATATTTTATACAATTTACTTTATTTGTATATACTTTGCGTTTGCTTATTTGTATTCATATTGTCTACCCCTTCTAATCTCCCTCCCCAGACCATAGAGTTGCAACTTCTTAAAGTCAAAGAATACTTTATTGGTATGTGTGTGTATTTCCAACACCTAGAAAACACTTGAAATGTGGTGAGTACAAATGCATGTTGAATTGAATTGAGTTGAATTGCATTGCATTGAATTGAATTGAATCTGCTTGGCTGGGTGGGATGGCTCTTCCTTCTACCCCTAACTTCCTAGTATTCTCAACTCAAATGAAATAATGCAGATGAGGTGCTTTAGAAATCTTAAAGCACTAGATTAACTGTTAGCTATTATTGTTGTTATTATAATAATAGTAATAAAAATCATTATTATTCTTAGACTGCATCAACCTTTTTAACGTTTACATCTAGATATTGAGATTTGCATATTACAAGTCTTAACAATATGCATACTTTTAAAAAGAAGACCTCCTGTGAAATGCGGCCCTGAGATAGAACAAATCATAGGATGACAGCTCTAGCCTCGGAAGCTAAATGTTTTGGAGTAGGGGTTTTTCCAAGTCCCTCAAAGCATAACATGTAGGAATAGTAGTCATTTACTCATTAGTTACTCCTACATAACAGGTTGGTGTGGCTCACTTAGGCAGAAGTTCACAATTTTGCTAATGCAGTAATAGCCCTACATTTGTGGGCTCCTCGGTGGGATCTAAGTGGAGAAAATAGGAAATTTTGCTGCAATAATGTTGAAAGTCCCTCTAAGGGGTGTGAGTTTTGATGATCTACAATTATTCTGAATCTTTGTCCTAACAAAAGCTCAAAAAATGTTTCAGAAGTGAAAAAAAAAACAGTAGAGTGGGTGAAGTGATGATGCTAAAGATGCCCAAAATATACTCACTGAAAATAGAGGACTTTACTACGTTAAGGCTCAAACTAGTTTCACTAGATTTTTTTAAGTTCGTTGATTAAGATTCCTCTACTCATGAAAAGACCAGCTAGCTCCTATAACTAATAGATACCTATTATATAGCTCACAAGGACAGTTTCTAGCAAAGGGGAATGAAGGCTTTGCATTAATAGTTTTATCCTTAAAAACTGCCTGTCACATCAATTCATTTAAACATCTATTTAGCAGAATATATGTAAGGTGATTTCTATACACATGATGAATATCTCCCCAAATCAATCAATCAACAAGCATTTTTTTGAAGGAGGTGGCATTTAAACAGAATCTTAAGAGTAACCTAGTGATTCCAAAGGGATTAAGAGAGAAGAGGAAGCATCCCGAGCATGCAGAATGCTCTGTGCAAAGGCATGGAGACAGGATGGAATGTCAAGTAAGAGGAACAGCAAGTAAGTTGGTTGGGCTCTAGTATAAGGGGAAGTAATATGTAATTTACCTAGAAAGGAAGGCTGAAGCAAGACTGCAAGGACTTTAAATGCCTAGCCAAGGACTCTGTCTTTTATTTCAGAGGAAATGGGATAGCTACTTGAGGAGGGGAATGATATGTTTAAATCTGAGGAAGAGAGAAGCTTTGCAGCTCTGTAAAAGATGGATTGAAGAGGGTAGGGACTAGATGGAGGAAGACCTGTTAGAAAACAATTACAACAGACCAGGTGATTATGAGAGCCTGAACAAGGATGGTTATTGTGAGTAGAGAGAAAGGCAGATGTTGATGAGGTAGACTTGATAAGACTTTAGCTTACTGGAAACTGTTGAAGGTTAGTGAGAGTGAAGAGGAGTGGATGGCTCCTAGGCTGCTAACTTGGGTGATTAGGAAAATAGTGGTGCTTTTGACAGAAATAGGATAATTAGGAGGCTTGAGGGGGCATAATGAGTTCTGTTCTGGACATATTGAATTTAAGGCTTCAGTAGGACACCAAGGTGGGAGATTTCAAGCAGTCAGTTGGAGATTAAGGACTGGTGGTCAGGGGAGAGATGAGGGTTGGATATATAGATTTGGGGGTCACCTGCATAGTGATTATATCTGAATTTTTAGGAGATGATGCCATCAACAAAGAGTTGAAAAGGAAAGAAAAGGAGAAGATCCAGAAAGAAACCTGGGTAATCTTGTAAAAGAGATTGAGAAGTGTTGGTCAGATAAGGAGGAAGATAGCTATGACAGAGCAGTGTCATGAAAACCCAGGGGGGAGATAATATCTAGGCAGAGGTGATGGTCAACAGTGTCAAACACTACAGAGAGGTCCAGAAGGATAAGGATTGAAAAAAGGTCATCAAATTTAACAATAAAGGATCATCTGTGGTCTAGGAGAGAGCAGATTCAGCTGAGTGGTAGGAGTGGAAACTAGATTTCAAAGTATTGAGGAGTGAGAGGGATATGAGAAGATGGTGGCAAAGAGTTTAACTGTGTGAAAGATATGAAAGAAGAGATATGGGATCGAAGCTTAAAGGGATGGCAGAGTGGAAAGGGCAGATAAATGCCTTGGAATGAGGTTTAGTGCTTCAGCATCAAAAAAGATGGAAGAATGCCTTAAAATAATTACTTTTAAGTTTCCAATCCAATACCACAGCTGTACATTTTGCTCTTATTTTGTTCTCAAGATAGACAGCAGAAAGGCAAAACAGCCTTGAAGCTGGCCAAATACTTTAAGCCTTGTCATTTCACTGTAATTTCACTGATACATGGGAGCACCAAAAAGGTTATCTATTCCGGGCACATCTCACCATCCAATATAGATGAGTATTGAACCTATACTTGCAGACCTCTAGGGATGGAGATTCCATAATCTCCCTCTCTACCCTGTTCCAGGTTTTCATCAGCCCTTATAGGCCTACAGAAGTCATAAACTGAAAACTTTCATTTTCTCTTGAAATCATCCTGTTCTGAACTGCTATAGCATCCCCCCTCCTACACCCACCCTCAATGGAGGATTAATTCCATAATGGATGACAGCATCAGTATTCAGTTCTTTGCTTGGTCAGTTCATATTTATACAGATAAACTCATCGAAGTCTTTGTGTGCTTTTAGAAAAAAAAGTATGATGTTGGGGAAGTAATCATGCCCTTGCCTGATACAGCATAGTGAAATTCAATATTTTCATGCCTTAGCATAGTAAGATACCATCTGCTGCAGCTAACTACCTCATATAGAAGGTAAGTATGAATAATACCCTATTTTTTGCAAATGTTTTTAAGAAGTTATTTGTGAATCTGACTTTTTTAAACTGAATAAAATTTTAAAAGGAATACAATAGGTTGCTATTTTTAAAAATCATTTAATCTTCCTGGAAAATAATGAATCTGTTTATAATGTGAATTATAATTCCTTAATTTTTAAATGTGGGTTTTTTAATATGGGGTTTTCTTAAAGGGAGATGATTGAATTTAGTACTTAATTAGAGACATGAATATATGAAGGAATGCTGCTTCTGTCAGTATAAGGAATTCCTGGTGCAAGGATTTCCTCCGCCAACTGAGAGCAACATGTCTATGACTTCATATGTAAGTCCTAGGGAGTTGCTTTCATTATGCAGAGGCTAATGGGTTTGTCCAGAATCAATCACAAAGTTATTAAATATCAGGAGCAGAATTTGAAACTAGGTCTTTATAACTCTGTGCTGAAAAATCTAGTTACTACACTATGCTGCCTTTATTTCTTTTGATTTCTTTTTTACTGCAACTGTGATTTTATTAATATAGGGAATTCTTAATAAGGAGACCTTGCTTGTGCAAGATTGTACCAGCTCTGCAACCGACAGTCTTTGAGAGTTTTCTGGGTTAGAGAAGTTAAGTGCATTGCCCAGAAGCACAGGGAATATGTGTCAGAAGCAAGACTGGTCTTCCTAATTCTGAGACCAGCTCTCATGGCTACTTCCCTAGATCAGATAAAGTTTTTTTTTTTAAATAAGCAGTTATTTTCCAATAACCTTACTCTCATTAAAAGTCTTTTCTTTTAATTTTTTTCAGAAAACACTATATACTAAAAATAAAAAGAGAAAGTTTCACTGATTTTAATCATTAAGGAAAGAGAAGCCAAACCCCTAGGTCCTAGAAATAAAACAGAATAAGATACAGCAAGCTTAAGCAGAACTAGAAAGGTAGCAGCTCATAATGTTGGATGTAATTGACACTTCAAATAGAGTAGAATAGCAGCAAAGTTCCCTAAATCCCTGAATAATGAAGTTTGCTACGATGGCTAGACATTAAGATATAAAAATATTAGAAGACAGAGAAACAGAGACATCCCCATTATTAGATAATAGAGAAAAACTGTTCTGGAGAAGCAACAATCAGCAAGCTGTTGTATATAAAGTAATCAGTCAAGGTTTGACTAGATAATAAAAAAAATGCCTGGAAAACAGTGCTTTACAATAATTCCTTAAAGGAAGGAAAACTGCCTTTCTCTGACATCCTCAGATAAATATTAAATATTTTGGAGCTAGTCCCATGCCAAACAAAAGAAAGTATCATATATAAACTAAGTGGTCTCCTCTCTGTGGTTTATGATATACACACATATGTAAGTATATACACACATGCATGCATACAAATATGTAAATAGCCATATACATATAGACATATATATGCATATTGGCAATACACATATGTGTATATGCATGTATGTACATATATATATATATATATCCATCCCTGTTGCAAAATCAGAGACCCTCTATTGGGAAAATCCAGGTTCATTTCTGGGCAGAACTATTACAAATGAAATATGCTTACCTGTTGTGGTGGGCTATATGGTGAGAACTAAACTCCTCAAATGCTGGTCTTCTTATGGTTGAAAGATGCATAAACTTTTACATACCCCCTTGACTCTGGTTGTAAATAAGGCAAGAGTTGATGCTGGTCTTGGCACATGAAGGTGTGGATCTTCTAGAAGCTGGTCATATTTAACAATGTAATTTTCACAAGAAGAGAAAGAAGAGACAACAATACCACTCGGGAGTCTGGAAAATAAGTGATGATGGTGCAATGATTCTGTAGCAAGCCGCTCTAAAAACCAAATGGTGAAGCAATTGTGGTTTGGAATAAGTTCAGTTCAAAGGAAATTAGGAAAAAAGAACAGGGAAGGTTTGGAAAGGACAAATTTGGTGCTGGGGAGTGGCAGAACATTGAAACATATGTGTTAGAATTTTCAGAGGGCTTCATATCCATTATTTCTTTTGATCCTCATAACAACCTAGTGAGAGAATTTAAGCAGGCGGTGTTATCTCTGTTTTATTCATCTAGAGAATTCAAGTGCCTTATTCACAGACAGTGGGTAGGTTAGATTAGAACATGGGTCTTTTGATTACTTGTTTAAGGTTTTTTCTATATGGCCACAGAGACATACATAGAAGGGAGAAGAGAAAGTGAGGTTCTGGGCATTACAAGGAAAGAGTGTTGTTAGTGTAACCAGAAATTAAACACACACATATGTGTATATGTATATATATGCATATATACACATATACATATGTGTATATATGTATGTGAATATATGTGTGTATATATATGTGTGTATATATATATGACCGATCTAATGACTGTAATATCTGTAAGACCAAAATGGTGAGAACTGAAGGGATAGGGAACACCTGAGGGAAGAAGAATGAGACTTATCCCTAGACTACTGGAAACAGAAAGTCGAGAACTCAAGGTCAGAAAGAAGATGGAGTAGAATGGCAGCCAGCTCTTTGCTGGGACCTGCCTCCATCTGCTTCATCTATTCCTGATATGATAAAGTAGAAATGTCAAGGACTAATCAGAAGTCCCTAATAGTGACAGAAAGCCAAATGGAAAAGAGGCAGATTATAAGCTTTGGGGTAAACTAAAGCTCTCTCAAATTCTCAGGTCCTGTGTTGTAAGGGAAGCCAAAATCCAGAACCAGAATTCCTGAATCCAACATCTAATGATTTATCATCTTAAATTCCATATGCCAAGCATGTATTGGCATTTTGTTGTATTTCCTATATCCTTTGCCTGTTCAAAGGGTGGAGGATTAAATGAAGTGAGTTGTATGTTTCCTAGCACTCCTGCCTTTAGAATGTGCCTATATACCGTTTGGAAGTAGATAACATCTATGAGAAGTTGTGAGCACATAGTCATGGGGTAGATATTCTTTTCTGTACTGCTTATTGCTTATTGTTTTTAAACATTCTCTACCAAAAAAAGAATAAAATAACATATACAATATTTTTGTATTTATGTTGGACTTAGCCAATACCAAATAAAATAAGCATTTCCTCATATAAAGTAGAACAGAAGAAGAGAATTGTACATGAGACGAAATATTATGTATAGCTTGCTTTCCTTCTTAAGAAAATAATAACAATACATAATGCTTCATTTACATAGAGCTTTAAGGTTTGCAAAGCAGTTTAAAGGTATTCTTTCATTTGATCCTTACAACTAACCTGCAAGAATCCTGAATGGATTCTTATCCCCATTTTTACAGATGAGGAAACTGAGGCTGAGGAAGAATCAAGTACTTACCTAGGCTGATACGACTAAGTGGCCGAGGCAGGCAGATCTTGCAGACTCCAAGTCCATCATTTTATGTAATCCTGCACCCCTCCCACCCACCCCCACTTTAGTAGCCATCCTGTCTGTATTTCCTTCTACTCTTTTTCTGTGTATTAAAAAAATTTCAATTCACTGACTTTTTTCTTTTTCTTTCTTTTTTGAGGGTCAACCCTTTTATTATTCCCTTCTCCCTTCAAATTCCTCCCTCAATGAAAAAGAAAAAATCCTCACAAAAATATGTATAGTCAAGCAAAACAAATTCCCATATGGGGCATGTCCAAAATTGTATGTTTCATTTTGTACCTTGAGCCTGTCATCTGTCAGGGAGTGTGAAGCATGCTTCATGATTATTCCTCTGGAATGGTGGTTACTCATGGCCTTGATCAGAGTTCTCAAGTCTTTCAAAGTCGTTTTTCTTTACAACATTGTTATTATTGTTATTTTTTCCTCTTGGTTTTGTGTACTCTGTCCTTATCCATTCAAAACATGTTCCCATGGTTCTCTAAAACTACTCCTTTCGTCATTTCTTACATTACTATAATATTTCATTATATTCATATATCATAATTTGTTCAGTCATACCCCAGTTAATGGGTATCCCCTGTTAGTTTCTAGTTCTTTGCTATGATGAAAAGAGCTTGGTGTCCCAAAAGTCTCATTGTAGTTTTAAGCCTTCATTTAAAAGCTTTAAAGCCTAAACTGCACTAAGACGTTTGGGACGCGCTGTATTGTGTACAATCTCCAGTTTATGTTTATGTTTTTATTTGCATGGTTAGGGGTGAGGGAGGGGGATTCCAGGTCATATGTTTAGTACTCAGAGAAACAAAGCAAATTCTGGAGGAGGTGGGGTTCTGGTAGGTCAAGGTTACATTGGATTGATTTACCCAAATCTTCATGAAAGATACAGCTTGGTTAGACCTCCAAGTTTGACTCCTGCTTTTGATATTTGTTAGGTGTTTGGTCTTGAATAAGGCAATTAACCTTTTTCAACTTCTTTTCCTATATGTAAGATGCAGACCACAACAGGACCAGTATTACCTACTTTGTAGGATTGTTTTGATGCTTAAGTGCCATAATGCATGCAACTGCTTAACAAATTGCTCAAATGTTATATTAACATCAGTTATTATCATTCTTAACAGAGTATCTATCAGACTCAGTGGGTGGAGTGCCAGACTAGGGAGTCAGAAAGATCTGAGTTCAAATCCTGCCTCAGACACATGCTAGCCACATGACTGTGGGCAAGTCACTCTTTCAGCCTTAGTTCCCTCATGTACAAAATGAATGAGTTGGACTTCATCTGTAAGTTCCCTTCCAGTTCTTGGTCTGTGATCTTTGAAAGCAAAGTACCCTAAAAAGAGGATTTGGGACCTTTAACTTCTCAATATACTGCATGTGTTCTTTTGCTCTTCCAATCTCTCCCTGGCAATGAGTCATCAATAACAGAAAATATTCATCTTGTGTAATTAGTAAGAAGAAACAAAATTGGTAACTTACTTTGATTTTCTGATGACATAACATTGGCCTTCTTCAGATTGAGATTCCTTCCTCATTCTACTTATCTCAGGTCCTAGCGCTATCTATTCTTCTATTAAACATGGTCATTGATGTTTCAGTCCTTTGGAGTCTACAAGATATGTTAGGTCTACCCTGAGGACTACTAGTCACAGCTCAAGAACTACCAGCCACAGCTCCAGATAACAGACAGAGAAGTAGAAACTTTAGGAGTCAGATTTTTTTTAAAAAAAGTACTTATTGATGATCATGCTGTTCATTTTCTGGGTATATATGTGTGTTATTTTTGTGGAAACAAATAAAAAGTGGAAGCTAGATAATTTGAAAATACATATTATTTAATCTCACTTGATAGATGTCCAAGCCGGCTCAAATGTTTACAAAATATTGAGTACACCAATAATGGAGAAATTGGGAGATTTAGCAGGACAAAGCAAAGGGTGGGGCTTTGACCAACAAACTTTAGGATATAAGCTGTATAGTACTGTTCAATTTGTAGGAAAATAAATAAATTAAAGGAGACACTTAAGATCCCGGGGGCTCCTTTTACCAAACCAATCAGACATTTGGAGTTTTGGTCTTTTAAAAATCAATATTTCTTTCAGAGCAGATTATCCTGTTCACAGAGGGAGAGGAGGAGACCAGTTCTAAGGGGAAATACTGCTACTGTTGGTGGAAAACAAATAAACAAATAGAAATAATAAAAAGATTTAATGAGAGTGGGACTATGCTCCTGCTTCCTAATTGTCCCCCTTACTCTTGTACCCATAACTTGACCCTTTGCCTCCACAATGCAGTTCTAGATACAAACTTACTCAAATCCCCAATTAGTTGAGCTGGACCATCACCATTCTTTTAGAGGTAGAACAGACTTCAAAGTATCCAGTACAACCCCCTAATTTTATACATGGGGTAATGGAGGCTCAGAGAGCCCAAAGTCACACACCTAGTATATAGCAGAACCAGTTCAAACCCAGGTCTTCTGACTCCGGATCCTGTGTTCTTTGTACTTAGGTTTCTCTACCACCTAGTTTAGGTGAGAATAAGTGAGCAAAAGTGACTTCTTCCTTTCCCTACTCTCCCCCAAATAGGTTATAACCCTTCTTTTAAGCATTTTAAGCTTACAAAGTTAAGGAAACTTTAAGTTTTTTTTAACATTATTCATATATTTTCTTTTTACATCCTTCATTTCCTAATACACCCCACCACCTTCCAAAGAATAGTGAATTGGTATAAAGAATAAAAAAGAAATGGGGAAAATGTTCTGGACAGCATGCAAATTGTTTCACACTTACAGTCTTCCACTTCTGCAAAAAATGATGGAAGTATACTATTTGCTCTCCTTTTCTTTTGTCATTTTTTGTTTCTTCTTTCTTGTGGTTCCTCCCATTGGTTCTAATTCTCCTTTACATCATGACATGTGAAAATATGTTTAATATGAATGTATAAGTAGAGCCTATATCAGATTGCATGCTGTCTTGGGGAAGGGGGAAGAGAAAGTGGGGGAGAAAATTCAAAAGCTTATGGAAGTGAATGTTGAAAAGTAAAAATAAATTAATTATATAGAAATATATAATAAAAATAGAAGACGTAGTTTCTTATCTTTAAGGTCAAGCTTGTTCCTTTCAATTATACAATGTTGCTTCATATTTTTTGCTGTTGTTTCTCATTTATTGTTTTCATTGCATATATTATTTTTTCTAATTCTTATTTTGCTTTGCATCATTTTGTGTTTCCTCCTGCTTCTCCAAATTCTTCATAGTCTTTGTTTCTTACGTAGAGTAAGATTTCATCACGTTCATGTACCATGGTATGTTTAGCTTAGTCATTCCTAATCAATAAGTATATACTTCCCTCCACCCCAATGCTTTGCTACCACAAAAAGTGTTGCTACAGATAATGTGGTATAGATGAGACTTTTCTTTCTGCTTTCCATCTGGAGATAGAAGTCGTGCAGTGAGGCCTTTGGGGCAATGGCTACGAACATTTTAATCACTTTTTTTCCTTTAATGTAGCTCCAAATTGCTTTCCAGAACGGCAGGACCAATTCAATAAAAAAGGAAACTTTAACTTTTAACAGTTAATACAGGCTTTGTATACATGTTTTACATGGAACTAGTCCTCATCCTTTTCTCAAGTTTTCCTTTGTTGTCTGGCTAACTTCCCTTCTTTCTAATCTTATCCAAGGATGACTGGCCTAACACCGTATAAGCTATATATAAAGTCAAGGTAGATGGTAGGTAGCCAATGTAGATTCTCTCTGGCAAAGCTATTAAGCAGCTTATCCTTTCTAGAATGTTTCATCAGTAGTGTCAAATTAAGATAGAAATGGGGCCCACTCTTTCACAACATGAGTGTTGTGGAAGGGTTATACACAATGATACACATGTGGCCCATGTTGAATTGCTTGACTTCTTAGGGAGAGTGGGTGGGAAGGGAAAAGGGGAGAGAATTTGCAACTCAAAGTTTTAAAAAATAGATGTTCAAAAACAAAAACAAAAACAAAAAAGTATTTGCATGCAACTAGAAAATAAGATACACAGGCAATGGGGCATAGAAATTTATCTTGCCCTACAAGAAAGAAAGGGAAAAGGGGATGGGAGGGGAGTGGGGTGACAGAAGAGAGGGCTGACTGGGGAACAGAACAACCAGAATATACACCATTTTGGAGTGGGGGAGGGTAGAAATGGGGAGAAAATTTGTAATTCAAACTCATGTGAAAAATCAACGCTGAAAACTAAATATATTAAATAATAAAAAAATTAAAATAAAAAAAATTCATTATAAAGAAATGGGGCCCACTAAATGCTACATAATGATCCTTGAGGGCCACATATTGACTTAATTTCAAAATGTAATGCTATCTATGTTTTATTGTATTTTTACTTAATCTGTTAAATACGTCCAAATTCCATTTTAATCTGGTTCAAGTCCATTTGGGAATGTTAACTTACCTTGTGTTTGATACTTTTGTCCTTTGCAAACCACAACTTTGGCTGTGGGAACCCCAGGTTTGGGGGAGCACCCTCTTAACCACTTTCTCTGCTCCCCATTTTCCCCTTTGCCCAGAGCCCTGCACTTAGATAAGGAGGGTTGCAGAATGGACAGGGCACTGGATTCAGGGTCAATTCAACTGAACTCAGTAAACCTTCACTAAATACTCACTGAAGTGCAAAGTATTCCACTTGGTGCTGGAATCCAGAAGACAAATCCTTTCTCTAGCACTTAATGGTTGATTGTGGAACCCACATTATCTATACCACATTATCTGTAAGTCATTAACTTCTCTAAGCCTTTGTTTCTTCATCAATAAAAATGATGATAGTATCTATACCTCAGAAGTTTGTTTTGCAATAATGTATTAAAATGTCCTTTGCAAACCTAAAACTTATGAAATCAGTTATCATCGCCACCATCATCATCACCATGAAACATTTGCTTTTCTCACCTTTGAACTACTAATTAATTAAACTCTTTGGCCAAGGACCTATGGATCCCATAATGAGATATATTTTGCCTTCTTGATGCCTTCAAGTAAGGCCAAGTTCAAGGTCCAATAAGCAAGAAATCTATCTTGAGGTTCAGGCAGCGATAACCTCATGAAATGGGTGAAATGAATACTTGTTAAGCTTACCAAGGGCACATAAAAACAGAATTTGTCAATACATGCAGCTATTGAACCCATGTTTTGAGGTGGGAGGGAGAGTATCTTCCCTCCAGAATACCTATCTTTTACCTACTTAAACCAGTAGTCTTTGGTGGTTGTTCTTCTAAATTAGAATTTCTCAGACTCTCTGGTTATCTTTGGGGATAATGAAGTCTGAATCACTACTTTTCTGGGATTATGTATAGGAAATCCCCTACTGAGTTGTTGAGTTAAGCTGTCTGTCATAATAGACATATCCTGGGGCCAATGACCAATGGATATCTTTTCCAGACATAGCTCTTGATGTAGGCATGTATTTCTACCTATCTTCTTGTGTTTGTCCTCACATAACCCCAATCTTTCCTTGAAATTTGACTTTCTTTAATAAATATTATTCATATCTTTTATTTCCATATCACTCCCATATCCCTTTCCACTGCCTGGCATTAATAAAGAGCTTTATAAAAAAGAAAAAAAGTCAGTTCAGTGAATTTAACCAAAACATTGACAGGAGTCAAACAGTTTATGTGATTTCCCACACCTATAGTCCCCCACTTTCAAAGAAAAGGAGATATATTTTCTCATCTTTTTTCTGGGGTCAGGCTTGATTATTATGTAGGTAGTGCGTTGACTTTCTAGACTCCAGATTTAATTTTTAAACCCTTAAAATATAATAAATCACATCAAATAAATACAGTAAATCAACTTAAATAAGAACTCAATATGGCACCACAATATGAAACACTATAAAACTACCTTTATGTATTAAAAATGTGTTTATGTATGGCATAGCATAATAAAATCATTTCAATACACTCTACAGAGCAAGCAGGTTTTACTCTTATCTTAGTTATCCTAAAAGCAGTCTTTGAATAGTTCTGAACATCTGAAAGCAAAATAAATTTAGAATATTACTGTCATTACTGGTACCACCATGAATTATATGAGTAATTTTGTGTTATGAATTATGCAGTCACTTACTAAACCTAGCTTTTCCAAAATTTTCAAACATAAATGAATGATGCTAAGAAAATGCCTTTAGAACCTTTAAGGCTAATTTGATAGCTAAACTAAGGCAAAAAAAATATTGGGGAAAAGGTTAAAAGCCCTTGGCCACCTAGATGGAGTTAGCCTCAAACAATTAAATGTGAGCATCGGAAAATGCAGCTGTGGGAGCAGACTTTAGAACTGTTTTGCAAATTGTCTGAATGAGATTTGGCAGGTAGATAAAAGACTCACGAATTCCCATTTGGGGGATTGCTGCAGGCTTGTTGCTTCAATAGGCTTTCAAACCAGGCTTGCATCTTATAGAACAGACCAAACCCTGCAATCTGTTCCTGGCATTACAACCCCCAGAGTGACCCATCTAATCAGCTGGGGGCCAAGCAAGGCATTAAATTGCATATGAAGCAGCTGTTGTCCAGAATCACTAGCCCCAAAGGGAAATGTTCTCTTGAGGGTGAAAATAGACTTGTAATTGGCCTCCAAAATGCCCATGTAGCTGTATTCAACAGGAATATACATTAATTTTGGTTTGGGATACGAGGAATCACATATGAATAAATAAGCCACTTCTTTCCCATTTTGGCTTCTTGAAACTTCATCTATTGAGAAAAGAAAGATTCAGAATATTTAGGGATTTGTCAATCACCTCTAAGGAAGTCATTTACACAGGCTCCGGGAAGTTCTGAAGAGTCATTTCATTGGTAAATAATACCTCCTATTTTGGAGGGTATTCAGAATATGACAGCCAGGGCATATTCCAAATATACAGTGAACTCGACTACAAAGTACATCAAATATACTAGTAAGTACTAAATCTTGGAGCTTGAAAAGACCCTATAGATAAAATAATCCAAAGTGCAGTTGAAACTGCCCAAAGAGGTGCGAATTTGGCCCAAGGTCACACAGCAGATTGATGTCAGAGCTGGCATTAGAGACCATGTTTCTGAACTCTCAGGACACTGTGCTTTCCACAACAGAGTACAACATGAATGTACGCTGCTGCTTGCTATACTGTCCCATTGCAAGAGCCAGCTGCAGAGAACAGCTCCACAGGGCTGGGGAGAGAGAGAACAGAGGGCTCTGAGGCATGAGGAGATCAGTCACCAGGAGGCTCCCCTGGGAGCAGAACTGACCTTTGGCTTAGCAGGAGAACTGAGTGCTTTTCTTTCCCTTAGACTGCCCCAAAGACAGTGCATTCCCGTTTTTTTTTTCCTTTTTTCTCCTGGCATGCTGTGGAGGATTCAACCCCTTTACCCCTAGAACTTCCACTGGGCCTGCTCCCCACACCCTCTTGATTGGTGAGTTTTTCATGTAGTCCACTATATCACGCCAGGCTAATGCCAAACATGATTCTTATTGCTAGGCCATTTACGCAAAAACTGCCCTGCATCCTCAGCTATTCCACTTCTGGAACCATAACCACATCAATATTGTTTTTACAGCCAGAAAAGTTGTGTCAATGTACTCCCCTATGTAGCTTTTCAAACCACAGTACCCCACCCTGGCTTGCCTTCTTTGCATGTATTCCCTCTCTACTAAAAAGTAAGCACCCTGAGGGCAGGGACTATCTTTAATTTTCTATTTATCATTAGCACTTAAAATTCTTGGCATATAGTAAGCATTTATTACTCTCTAATTTGTTCACTGATTCATTCACACATTTGCTCTGAAAAGTAATAGCTCTGTATCTAATATAAAAATAACACATGAATGACAGGATTAAGTTATTGGAGATAATTTCAGTAAGACTGAGGGAGTGTTACCAGGAAGGAAGGTAGGTCGCTCAATGTATAGGGGTATGGCACTGTTAATTTACAAGTTGTGGCTCTTAGATATACTGTTTCCCTAGGAGCTCTTTCTTTAGGACACATATCAGACTAACCACACATCTGGAGAAATGTATCTCCTTTAGCCTTTTACCTATGGCCTAGGGGTTCTGGCAGTGACCGCAGGGTAGCAAAATCATGTGGCCTCTTCCATCTGTCTCTTATGTTCTCCAGTCTCTGGGGACTAGTCTCGCTTAGATGAATTAGGAAGGGCACCACTTGCCCTGTGGAATAATCCCCCTGTACCTTGTAGTGTGTCAGTGGGAAAGGATTATCAGTCCCTTGCCTTGGGGATTGATAAAATGCCATTTTCATACAGCTGTTAGAATTGGATGAAGGAAAATAGTGGCAAAGGCAGACAGGCATGAGGAAGATTGGGAGCCTGGAGAAACCACTGCTTTGTGGCCATCAGGACATAATGGGTGTAAAAAGCTTCTCACTCCCATCAGCATATCTGTAAAAATCAGAACCACTTGGCATCTCTCTAAGTAACAAATGGATATAGGGGTCATTTTTCCCACCACAGATAAAATAGAAGCTGATTGCTAGAGGCAAGTAATCCCCAAGGCTGCGAATTTTTTTGTACCCTCTGAATTTTGTTATGAAGCATACATCCTAGACCACGAACATTCACACATATCCACATTCATATATAGACCTACCCTATGTAAAGTGTAAATTTCACAGGTCTGGTTGAGATCAGAATCTCAAAAGACAGGAGAAAATTTAAACTGAATACTAAATGTAGGGAACCTATGAAATGGGCTGGAAGAAGCAGAGGATGTAATAGACAAGGAGAACGAGGGAAGCAAGAAAAGAAGAGAAAAAGATCTTATTTCCAGACGAGAACCCCAGTTTTTTAGACACCCCATCACCTCCCAGATCTAGATCTGGTCCTGTTTTAAAGGGGATGTATGTCATATACAAATAAATTCCTAGGCAGGCTGGAACTCCCAAAGTGGCCCAAATTACACAAAGGCACCACGCACTCAGCAAGACACAAAAGAGTTCAACCAGCCATACCCTGCTTATTTCTAAATGACTAGTTTTTGACTGGATCATCAAAAATAGTGGGAAATGAATACACAGAAACACATCTCATGAAGCTGATAGAGTAGCACAAACTACATGGCATAGTGGATAGGCCCTGAACTTGGAATCACAAAAACCTTGGTTCAAATTCTTCCTTAGAAACTTGGTAGCTTTGTCACCCTGCGGAAGTCACTTAATCCTTTTGAGCTTCAGTTTCTTCAAGTATAAAATTAGGGGGTTGTACTTGGCCTAGTGATCCCCTCCAGCTTCAAACTATGATCATATCCTTCATCTCAAAGGACAGAGTAAACGTATGTCATTTTCCCCTTGGAACGAATGGAGCAATAGGCTTAAATCTTCCTTAGTAAGATGCTGAGCAGGTAAATCTTTAGTCCCTGAATACTGGAGCCAGAATAGAATTAAGAGGCCATCTCATTCAATCAACTTATTTTAAAGATGAGAAACTTGAGGCCAGAGAAACAAAATGATTTGCTCGGGGTAACAGAGCCAAAATTAGAACCAAGATCTCCTGATTGCAAGATCAATGCTCTTGACATTACACCATATCATAGAAAGTTCCATCTGTTAACTAATAAATTGTATACTATTTCTCTAGCAAGAGTGCCATATTTTCACTTGCCCTACCATTGGCAAAAGGTAGTAAAAAGGTCTCAAAGATGTGACCTTTATATTTGGATATCTAGAACCCTGGGGGAGGCCAATAAGCTCTTATTTTTTTTCTAGCCAGATTTTCCATTAGCATTAAAAGTAACCACCTTGGGCTGAATGGCAAGATTTGCTAGAGGGGTAACAGGGACATTTGGCAGCCAGACAGGTCACTGACTAGCACTTGATAGCCAGTGTCTTTGGGTCAATGACATTGTTTATATCAATTGTTCTTCTAGAATAAGTGAAGAGCACTTCCAGAAATCAGTGTCACTCCTAAAATCTCTTCAGTGAAATAATTTATACTGTCCCTTAATCCTATGGAATTAATAATAGATCCTCTAGCTTCTTGTAGTATTCCAGGACCCTGCCCCATTTTTAAGGATTAACAACACACATTGTAAAGCTTAAGCTTCAGTAAATGGTTCCTGTTTGCATTGTGCTTTCAAAAGTCACTGATTCCTGTTGCTAGTCAGCAAAACTGGGCCAACTGCCCAGACCCACATATGGCCTGTCCATGGGACTGACCACCTGTAGCTCCATCTCTTTTTTTTTTGTTTTCCCTTCGTAACTTTTGATGTATAAACTCCATGCCTACCCAGGTATTCAGGACCTTGGCTAACTCCTTTAACTTCTATTTGCTGGAAGGGAGCAGGGCATTTTCTTAAATTAGATGTACATAATTTAAATCCATTTGTGTGACTCTGTATCTATCTCTCTGTGACTGTGTTTGTGTACCTGTGCTGCATTTCTGTGTGTCTGTGTATTTGGTGGGTTTGTCTTTGTGTGAGTGTTTCTCTTCTCTCTCTGTCTCTCTCTCTCTCTCTCTCTCTCTCTCTCTCTCTCTCTCACCTCTTTCCCTCTGTCTCTTTTTCTCTCTCTTGCCTCCTTTTCCAAAACCCACATTTATTTTTATAAGGAAAAAGAGAAATAGTGAATATTAGGCCAAGAGGCATCATAAAAATTGGTATCGATAATTTTCCACAGGGGAAAATATTATAGTCCATTTTTTCTTTTTTATAAATCAACTCGCAAACAAAAAAAAATCCCATCAACTGCTATAAAACACATTCTGTGACGTTAGTTGGGGTAAAGTCACCTTCCCAGAAGACAAGTTAAGTCCTCTCTTCCTTTCATTAGCGTCTTAGCCCTGTTTTCCCACTGGAGCAATGCAAGGAAGTCTGACCCTCCCAAGGTAGCTTTCTTGAAGTCCTCTCTGACTCAGCCCACAGAGCCTAAATGAAATGTTAAATAATATCAAAACCATGATGATTTAATCGAAAACAAAAGGATGCTGCCTTCAGGTGGCTTCAATAGAGTGTTTAAGGATTCCTGGAATTCTTAAAAATTTTAGATTCCTTCACTGTTCTGTCCTTTCCCTCATGCATCTGCCCAGTCCCTCTGAGCGGTGTCCTTAACCCGAGTTCCTCAAATCCACTCTACCGTCGCCTACTTGCCTTCACCAGCGCACCCCTCTCCCTCACCCCCCTTTTCCTTAATCGCCGAAAGAGCACCAGGAGGTCAGCAGAGGGAACATTTTTTGAATATGCATTTATTACAGAAAATTTAAATAAAGGAAAAAAAATAAAAATTGTGCCACAGATCAAAGCACTTATGCTGCGTAAACTCGTGCAGTACTCTCTCACATGCTACCCCTTCTGCTCCCTGGCCCCATGGGCCTGCTCCAGACCAGCCCTGCACACTACGATGGGCATAGGAAAAGCGACAGTAGAAGACAATTCGCAACATTCACAGTCGCGGGCGCTTTTTTTTTCTCCCCTCCATTCCCGTCTTCTCCCCTCTCCTCCCTTGTGAACCCCATCCCCCCATTAATCCCCTCTCCCTCAAGAAGACAAAATTCCAGACCCACAGCCAAATAAAAAGGAAAACACATCAAATTTTTATAATAATTATTTCTTAAGCAAAATATCCCTTAAAACAGTGCGCTACAATCAAAATGTAGTTACCGATTGTCCCCTCCAGTGGAGGGGGGACTGAATCTGGGAATGTTTGTTTGTTTTGCTTAGTTTGCATGTCATTGTTGTGAAGTCTGTCGCGTTGTATATACATAGGTCACATTTTCGGAAGCGCGGCTCCAGGCCAGGCGTCCAGTCGGATCGTTGCCGGAGGGATTCAGCCATCCCTCCCCATATTCTCCA
The DNA here is from genome assembly GCA_028646595.1 of Phalanger gymnotis. Lineage (NCBI taxonomy): Eukaryota > Metazoa > Chordata > Mammalia > Diprotodontia > Phalangeridae > Phalanger > Phalanger gymnotis. The sequence continues at coordinate 650,731,752 of CM053622.1, read as the reverse complement.
CTTTCCCCAAGATCCCGTCCGCACATGCAAGCTGAGGTGCGTATCTCTTCCTTCACCGCGATCTCCCCGGATCTCAGGCGACGGGACATCTCACCTAGAAAGTTATTGCCCATTGCTCTCCACCAACCTCCCCACCCCTTTCCTTCATTACTTTTTGCAGGACTGTCCCAGAAGTGCACAGAGGCTGGTGAGGTCTCCTCTTTAGGGTGGGAGGCTTTCAAAGAACGGAGCGAGATTAAGAGGTCGCTTCATCCCTTAGGTAGAAGAGATGGTGACCGAAGCAGCAGCCGAAGAATCATTAGGAGGCTATCACTCCGATAAGTTTCTTTCGCCAGATCTCAGATGGTTGAGAGGCGCGGTTGGGTTTGGCAAGGTGGGTAGGACTGGGGGGAGGGGGAGAACAAGCTGTGGCGATGGAGGAGAAGGTCAGTAAGGTCCCACAACTACAGCCTCCACCTCCTTGGATGGTCGCCTATCCTTCACTAGGAAGTTGATCATACCCTCCGACTTGATGAGCAGGTTGCAGCCGAGGAAGAAGATGCCAAAGACAACGGTGAGCGACAGGACGCACATAACCGCTATCTGCACCACTCGCATAATGTACAGACTCCGTTCGTCCTGCCCGCTCTCCCCAAAGCCATCGTCTGTCACCACGGACGCCTGAGTACAGCAGCGCAGGACCCGCTCCAGCGAGTCACTGCTGTTGGCCAAGAAGAGCCCGGCCGCTTCCGTCTGGTTGCCCAGCACGGGATTCATTGCGCGCCTGGGCGCGCCGGGTGGCGCAGGGTCGGAGGGGGTGGAGAGTGGGGTGGAGGGAGAGGAACAGGTGTCCCTGGGGGTGGTGCTCCGACTTGGACACTCCGGAGCGTCCAACTCTCCTTTCTTCTTCCCTTTTGCAAGCCACGACAGTCCCCGGTTTCTGGGAGTTTCCAGGATCCTTTGTGGTACTACCGACAGCGGCAGCTTCCTTCCACCAACAGCTTCTGCCAAGGCTCTGCTCTCTCCCCTCCTGCTCGCCTGGGGGCTGTTATAAGTTGGCTGGGTTGGGAAAGCACTGACCGTGGGAGGTGTTGGCAGCTGAGGGGTGACTGCTCCGAGGGAAGAGCGACCCCTCCTGGTCCAGGCAGGTCTCTGCACCAGTTTGAATTCAATTCTTAGGAAAGCACTATGGAAGAGCGGCTTGTCTCTCTTCCACTGTCCCCACTTTCCAAATCTGTAGGCCAGGGCGGGGTCACTGCCCACTTTTTGTCTGATGGATGAGTTGAGTTTTCTTCTTCTTTTTTTTGGTGAGAGCTACAACCCGCTAAAACTTCCAGAGGAGCTGGGTCATACGCACTCTTTGTGTCTGTCCTTTGTCTCTCTGCCCCTTGTAAGGAATAAAAGGGGAAATAAATTGCAAGTGCCAGATGGTCCTATTTCTACAGAGTTCTGCCTGATCTGTGCTTCCTTCTCACCTAGCGTAACTTTTCCAGGGACCAGAAAAGAATTTTAATTGAGCAGGGGTGAAGCGGGGGTCATTAAGCAAAGAAAACCCGGGTTTGCATTTTACAAAGCGGATAGAAAGAAGTCCAGATAGTGTTGGGGCTTGGGGGAGGGGGCGGGAGGGTGTTCAGTTTTGTTGTTATTGTTTGTTTTTAGGAAGGTGAGGAATTACTTTACTTTGCTAGGATGGGGCAGAGTAATCAACTAGCCTACTACTACCTTAGCATTTATTAATAGCCTACTATGTTGCAGGCTCTGCTTTGAGCACTAAGGATACAAAGAAAGGCAATTGACAGTCCCACTCGTCAAGACCTCACACTCTAGTTGGGGAGACACATGAAACAACTGTGTATAAAGAAGACATACTTATATCTATCTCAGAGATGTTGATTGAGAGACCATTAGGAAATTGAGGGGATGCCAGTCAATGATGACCAAACAAATTGTGGTATATGATTGTGATGGAATAATATCGTTCCATAAGAAAAGATGAGCAAGGTGGTTTCTGAAAAATCTGGAAAGGCTTATATGGACTGATGTAAAGTGAAGTGAACAGAACCAAGAGAACATTGTACTCAGTGATGGTGGTATTATAATGATGAACAATGGTGAAAGACTTAGCTACTCTGATCAAAAAAATTGTTCAAAACAGTTCTGAAGGATTTATGATGAAAAAATGCCATCCACCTGTAGAGAGAGAACTGATGAACTCAGAGTGCATATCGAAGTATAATTTTTTCATTCTATTTCTATTGCTTTTTTGCAACATGACTAATATGGAACTATGTTTTGAGTAATTTCACATATATAATTGATATCATATTGCTTGCCTTCTTACTGGGGGAGAGCAGAAGGGAGGGAGAGAATTTGGAGCTCAAACAAAAAAAATTAATAAATAATGAACATTTTTTCTTTTAAAGAAAAAAAAACTTTGCTAACTTTGGAGAGAGATTTTCAGTTGAATGATAAGGTATGAAGCCAGATGACAGGGTTAATAAGAGAGTGAGAGAAAAGGAACTGGAGGCACCAGTTGGAAATAGCCTTAGTGATAAGAGGCAGGTGTTTCCAAATTGATATGACTGAATCTTCTATGATAATATTTTTAGGGGACATAGGCATATAAGTTGAATCCCTAGCCTACATGTTACTCAAATCTAGATCCTTTATTTGGGTGAGACCTTGGAAATATCTTCTCTAAAACTCTTTCACAAAAAAGTTGGACCCATCAATGAAAATTTGTGAGTACCTCATTGTGGGGAATACAAGAGAAGCATTAGTCATTATCCCTTGAACTCAGAAGCGAGACAACAGGTTGGAAGAGATGAAAGTAGCAGAAATGACATTACAGGGAAAGTGGCTACAGAAGACAGTGTAAAATAGTGTGCCAAATTGCATGGTACAGACTAGGTGTTCTAAAAGCATTCTGAGAAGGGAAATATTAGTTCAGGCTCTAAGAAGAGGAGGAAACCATCAAGAAAGAAATTATACTTTAGTTGGACCCTGAAAGATTGGTATGATTTGGATAAGGTAGAGTGGACAGGGCATAATAGCTTCTCACTGTGTTCAAAAGAAAACAAATGCTTTATTTAATAACCCATATGAATTACTCTATAAGCTCTGTCAGGGCAAAATCTTTATTTCTTTTCTTCTGTATGGCCTCTGGCCTTGGATGAGCTGATGCATATCAAATTGAACTTAATGCAGCATTACGTACATGAAGGAGTTCGGGAAATAGTGTACAGTAAAACTGTGATGCTAGAGGACATGCAAAATATGCACAAGGTGAGAGAAGGTAGGATTTCAGATTCCAGATAAAATTCTACCTTCTGAAAGAAGTCTTTCTTGATCCCTGTTGATGCTAGTATCTTCCTTGTAAGATTATCTCAAATTTATCCTAACTGTATCTTGTTTATACATAAATGCCGGTCTATTGTTTCTCCCATTAGACCGTGCACTCCTTAAGAGCAGGGATTATGTTTTGCCTTTGTTTGTATCCCCAGTGGTTAGCATAGTGCCTGGCACACAGTTGGTGCTTAATATATGTATGTTCACATCACACTTGTTTAGGGCTTTCCAAATTATGCCACTATGTACTAGGAGGGAGGCTAAGATATAAATGCATCTATTGAATATCATGGAATAATAGATTTATAGGTATGAAGAATTTTAGAGGCCATCTACTCTAATTCTTTAATTTTTATGTGAGGAAATTTGAGGCCCAGACTAAATGATTTCCTCAGGGTCACATAGCTAGTAAGTAATTGTTGTCAGATTTGAACCTAGGTTTCCTGATTTCAAGTCCAGGAATCTATTCACTATGCTGTGAGTTGAGGTGATTCATAGGAATTTAATGCAACAAACATTTATCAAGTGTTTGCCTAAAAAACATGTCCTTTTGTTGTTTCATTATTGTATTTATCAGTGTCTGCATACAAGACACAGAGTTCTGTTGAATTATTTGCAATAAGTGTTTAGCCAGAAGTCATAATCCATATGTATGTCTTAGAATCCTGTAACATTTTGTGTGGCATCTTATGTTGAGGTCATTAGAAAAATCAGATTTTTCACATTCTAATAACTGGTGTATCTTATTTCCCCTGAATAATGAGTCTCTAATTTCTCTGTCTCTCTCTCTCTTGCTCTCACCAGCTCTCTCTCTCTATTTCTGTCTCTGTCTCTCTATCTCTGTCTTCTGTCTCTTTGTGTTTCTCTCACTGTCTCTCTGTCTCTGTCTTTCTCTGTCTCCTCTCTCCCACCCTTTATTAAATTACATGGCATCAAGCCAAAACCAAGATGACTGGGTAGGAAGGGAAAATAACTACCTATAGTGTAACTGGCAAGGAGCCCAACAAAATACAATTTTTACATTGCTTTTTATAAGTGCACATATTCTTTAATTTTTTTCAGTTATAAAGAATTTATCTTCTTTCCTTCCCCCTGCTCCCATTGAGAAAAAAAAAAAAACAAAACTTTTGTGACAAACAAATTTCCATATTGGCCATGCCCATAAATGTGTGTCTCATCCTGTATTTTGAGTCTATTGTTTCTCTGTTGGGAAATGGGTAACATGCTTCACCATCAGTCCTCTGGAATTATGGTTAATCGTTATATGGATTGGAATTCTTAAGTCTTTCAAAATTGTGTTTAAAATGTTGTTGCTTTATAAATTGTTCTCTTGGTCCTATTTAGTTTCTTGTGCAATGGTTCATACAAGTCTTCACAGCTTTTCTGAAACTGTCCCTTTGATCATTTCTTGTATCACAATAGCAATTCATTGCATTCATAAACCATATATATTTTTTATCCATTCCCCAATTGATGGACATCCCTTTACTTTCCAAGAGAGCTACTATAAATATTTTTGTGTCTATGGGTTCTTTTCTTCTTTCTTTGATCTCTTTGGGTATATAGGGCTAGTAATGGTATAATGATACCACTAGATGAAAAGGTATGTAGGTTCTAGTCATTTTTTGAGAATAGTTACTAATTGCTTTCCAGAATGGCTGAACCAATTAACAACTCCACCAACTGTGCATTATATGCCTGTTGTCCCACGACCCTTCCAATACTGGTCATTTCCTTTTCCTGTCACTTTTGCCAATCTGGTGAGTTGTCGGTAGAGCCTCAGTTCTTTTTATTTTCATTTTTTTAGTAAAGATTTAGAACATTTTAGTGTAGCTATTGATAGCTTCAATTCCTTTCTTTGAAAACTTTCTATTGATAGCCTTTGGCCATTTGTCAGTTGGAGAATGGCTCTTATTCTTATAAATTTGAAACCATTTTGTATATTTCTTGGAAATGAAATGTTTATCAGAGAAAGTTGTTGCAAAGATTTCCAACTCCTGCCCTCCATGGCTTTTTTTTTTTAAATCGAAGGTATTTGTTTTGTAATTAGTCAAATTACATGTACTACTATGTGGGTTCAAATACTCCAGTGGACATAGAATACCCAATTTCTAAACATGGAGAAACATATTTCAATTCTTACCCAAAGTACAGAGGGGCTGCTTGGCGTAGTGAATAGAGTAGTAGTCTTCGGAATCATGCCAGCTTGGGTTTAAGTCCACCTTGTGACACTTGAGGTATGACCCTGGGAAAGTCATTAACCTTTCAATGTGCCCAGGTAATTCTCTAAGGCTATAAGCTGCCAAATAGACACTGAGTAGGCTAAGTGCCTCACTAAAAGTTCTCTATACTGATTAAATCATAAATCCAGTACAAAAACCTTAAAAAAAAAGAAAAACTTCAGATGCAAAAATTCCTAGTCCTGACTCTACCTTGGATAATAAAATGGGACTAACAGTAAGTCTAGAATTACTAGTAGAAAATTCAGTTCAATTCAGTTCACTAAGTAGTCATTAATATGCAAGGTATTGTATTAAGCTACCAATACAAAGACAAAAAATGATACAATCTTGACTTAAGAGAATTTATATTGTGCCACAGTCCATTCAGCAGGTATCACCACACTTTTCTTTTAGTGTTTCCATTTTTCTACTCAAAATGACTCTTCCTTTGCCCAAGACGTTAAATAAATTGATGAACAAACAATAAAGAAATTCTCACTGAAACATTTTTAGTTTTATTTATGTATTTATTTATTGGGGGTGGGAGGTCACATTTATATACCTCCTTTGTTAGACCAGGGGGCCTCTTTCTGTTCAAATTGGTTTTTGGTTGGTTTTTTTTTTTTTTTGGTGAACATGGAGAGCTATGTAAAGAAATACTTTCCTCTGCTCGCTTTGCTTGTCCTTTTCTTTGGAAATTTGAATGGGCACCTAGGCCTCTGTATCCTCTTCTCCTAATCCTTAAGAAAGGTACAAAGGTAAAAACAGGTGACAGATTGTTGATAATGTCAGTATATTCTCTCCACCATTACAGATATCAAACCCTACCACTTAGAAGATGTTCTTTGATGATTTCTGTGTCTAATGACCCTGTCTGTGGGCAAGGCAGGCAACAAGTCAATTTACAAAAATTCTAACATTTAAAGACAAGTAGAAGTAAGAGCAAATGGGGGAAATTGAAAAGAGTGATGATTATTCTCATAAGAAATATTTTTACTTCATAATATATATTTTCAAATCACATGCCATACCTAATCAGGTCACACATTACATATCATATTCTAATATAATATTTAGTTCTATATTCCTCTAAACCTAGAAAATTCCAGTTAATTGAAAATGTTCATTTTCAATTAAGGCTGCCTCCTTATCCATTACAAGATGGTGCCTATATATGTATATGAATATGTATGTGGATATTTTATGTATGTATATATACATATGTATACATATGAATGTGTATATGTATAAGTATGTGCATATGTATATGCATAGGCACATGATGCAATGCCATATATGTATATGTATAGATATTGCTATGCTTATACATATATATGAACATGCATATATGTTTATGCTTACATTGTAGGTACACATGTAAGTATATGCTTGTGTGTATGCATATATTATATGATTTTGTGTATGTGTGTTTTTATTGATTGATTGATGTGTGTGTATAGACATAAGCACACACATATATACTCATTGCAAATTTTATTTAAGTTCTTAGAAGGAACTATGTCTTCTTTTGCTGTTAATTACTGTTTAAGTCAAATTTCTTAAGAGGCAGCATGGCATATTGGATAGAGAGTTGGCATTGGAACCAGAAAGTCCAAGGTTCAAATCTCACCTTTTCCAGGTACTGGCTATGTGACTTTGGGCAAATCATTTAACCCTTTAGTGCCCAAGGAAACCAGAAGACTATAAGTGCCCACCTGATTTGATAGGGAAAATTTCCTTATCTGGTAGTTCCCTATAGCAATAAAATCACAGGTCCACTCCCTATACTAAAAAAAAAATCAAACATTTATTAAATATCAATTCTGTGTAAAGTACAGTGGTGGGTGGGTGGGTGCTAGAAATGTACAGAGCTTAGATAAATCCCTATCCTTGTGGAGGTTTCAGTAAGTGGAGGTTTCTAGTAAGGGGGCATGGCATGTATTCTGATAACTATAATACATGATACAACACGATCAGAAACATATCATAGTGGATAAGTAGACTGACTTTGGAGTCAAGAAGACTTAGAATCAGGTCCTGGTTCTTTTGCTTAACCTCTCAGTGTCTGAGAAATCCCTGTTAAGTCAGGAATTTTTAACCTTTTTTTGTATCGTGGTCACCCATGGCAATCTGGTGAAAGTCTATTGACATGATCTCAAACTAACATTTTTTTTAATGTTTAGATCTATTTCTCTTTTTTTGTCTTTTTTCATTTTTTATTTAATATTTTTAGTTTTTAGCATTGATTTCCATAAGATTTTGAATTACAAATTTTCTCCCCATTTCTACCCTCCCCCCCACTCCAAGATGGCATATATTCTGATTGCCCCATTACCCAGTCAGCCCTCCCTTCTGTCACCACCCCCATCCCCTTTTCCCTTACTTTCTTGTAGGGCAAGATAAATTTCTATGCCCCATTGCCTGTGTATCTTATTTCCCATTTGCATGTAAAAATAACTTTCTTTCGAACATCTGCATTTAAAACTTTGAGTTCCAAATTCTCTCCCCTCTTCCCTCTCCACCCACCCTGCCTAAGAAGTCAAGAAATTCAACATAGGCCACATGTGTATCATTATGCAAAACCTTTCCTGAATACTCATGTTGTAAAAGACTAACTATATTTTGCTCCCTCCTATCCTGTCCCCCTTTATTCAATTTTCTCCCTTGACCCTATCCCTTTTTGAAAGTGTTTGCTTTTGATTACCTCCTCCCCCATCTGCCCTCCCTTCTATCATTCCCCCCTTTTTATCTCCTTCCTCCTTCTTTCCTGCAGATAAGATACCCATTTGAGTGTGTATGTTATTTCCTCCTCAAGTCAAATCCGATGAGAGCCAGATTCACTCATTCCCATTCATCTTCCCCCTCTTTCCTTCCAAGGAACTGTTTTTTCTTGCCACTTTCATGTGAGATAATTTATCCATCCTGTCTCTCCCTTTTTCCCTCTCTCAATATATTCCTCTCTCATCCTTTAATTTGATTTTATTTCAAATTAACATTTTTAAATGCCTAAAATAAAATACATTTAGGGTTACAAAGGGCACCTATTATACTGAAATACAATTATTTACAAAAAATCAAGTTCGCGAATCTCAAGTTAAGAAACCTTACCTAAGACAACAAGTTATAAAAGAGTGGCTGATTTGTGTCTGTGGAAGGAGTTTCCAAACTGCGAGTTCCTTGTACTGATGAAATCACAGATGCTATCCACCCCAAAAAGAGACCATTACAGGCTAAGTTAATTCTACAGGTGCTAAATCTCTCAAATAAGATAATAATTGGAAAGCACTCAGAATAGTACCCAGCACATAGCAAGAGCCATATATATGTTGTTGGTTTTGTTGGCTGTGATTAAAGGGCTTTGGAATTTTAAAGTCTTCATGGAGGAGGTAGCATTGAATTTGGGATTTAATGGATGAGCAGAAATATAGTCCGTGAAGAGAAAAGTAGGAGGCATAGAAAAGAGTAAGAGCAAAGGCATGGAGACATTTTTTTTTCATTTGTTGACAATGTAATCTCTGCATAACCTGGGACTCAAAAAAATATTATTTGGATTGAAGGTGAAGCATAGATTGGAGAATCCAGGTTGGGAGGAATCAAAAGAAGTGAAATAATGTGCCTTCTTCATCCTATTTTATTTATAATATGTCCCCACTGGTGAAAACCACCACACCTGTTCACTGGTTCCTGTAGGGGAGTTTTAGGGACTAGTTTCACATAAGAAAAACTCTTTAATTCAGATTTATCTTTTAATGGACCACACTATGAAATGATATGAGTAAGGACCCTGATGCCCTCTTCTGTTCATTTTTTTTTTCCAGCTGCCAAGATGAAGTACAGATAAAGGCTGAAATAATTCACCTTCCAAGTTCAACTAAAAAAAGCCCTGTCTACAGTAAATGGCAGAGAGGTTTCAGTATGATACATTGTAGGCCTGTCATAGTCTATTTTTAGATCTGCAGGCTGTGCATTTTTTTGCCTCCACAGAACTGTCATTATTTTTACCCTGAGATTTTTGGGACCAGTCTTAGAAGTCCACTAGGTTGGAGACAGTCAGTCCTATTGTAGAAAAGAGTGCTGGATTTGCAATCAGAGGATCTAACTTTGAATCTTGATGGTGCCATTTATTATCTTTGTGACCTTGGGTGAGTCACTTAAATTCTTTCCATCTCACTTTCCCCAATCACAAAATAAAGGGGACATCACAGCTTTATAATCCTAAAAAATAAACAGAAAACCAAAGTCACAGAACAACAGAAAAGGGGCATGAACTTGGATGCCTAGAACTAAAGTATGAGTATTGCCTGGTGACTGCAAGCATTGGAAAGAAGGAAAGGAATAAAAACTAACAAATTAAAAAGTTTCTGTCTGTATTGAAATTAAACCTGGGGCAGGATCTTATATCCTTTGAAATTTTACAGATATCACAGCAGGGCAAATATCTATATTCAGATTGGATTTACCAAACCAGGAAAGAGCACACAGGATCAGATCAACAGTTTCTGGTCCTTTAACTAACTGTGAGTGAACATTAGACTTCTTAAAAAAAAACCCAACTAATTGTCTGTTGAGGATAAGTACCAAACATTGACTATATGCCTGATACCATGTATGTGACTCCATAGTATAAGAGCCTTTTTTAATGGAACACTTTATATATTAGATATCTGTGACTTTGAGAAAGTCACTTAACATCTCTACACTTAAGTTTCTTCATCTGTTAAATGGGAGTAATAATGGTTTCTTTGACTGCTTACTAGAACTGCAGGATTTAATGTTAAATGGATCTGCAGACTCCTTGTGATTCAAACTTTGCTTGAGTATCAGTTTCCTCTAAATCATTGTTGGCAAGTGCTCATCAAGCCTCTACTGGAAAACTTCCAATTAGGGAAATCTATAATTCCCTGGGTGAGCCATTCTACTTTGGGGCAGTCACTGTCAGGAACATTTCCATTATATCCAGGCTATATCTGCCTCCCTACTGCTTCCCCCTTAACCCCTTGTTCTGTCCCCTGAAGTCAAGCAGAACTAGTCTAACCCCTCTTCCATGGGACAGTCTTTCAAATAAATAAGATAATTATTTGGCTCTCCCCACCTCCAAATCTTCTCTTTAGGCTAAATATCCCCAATTCTTATCATAACAACCTCATGTTGATCAAATTAAATGATGGAAGAAAAGAACTTTGAAAAATATGAATGGCTATATGACCACAACATTGTTATTAGGTGTCATCATATATTAAATCTATTAAACTTATCCTATATTTTCCTACATTTGTCTCGGACTAACAATGAAGGAGCTAACTCCTCTTTTTTAGAGATCTATTTTTCAATGAACAAAGGGTAGAGAGAAGAGGTCTCTTTTAGACATTTTGCTTAGGGGCCCAGGGTTTAAACTTAAAAAAGAAACTCCATTTCTTTAGGAACCATTGTACTTGGAAATGACAGTACTCAATATGCATGAATGTGGGTGAAATGAATGAATAGAAGTGATTTCTATACACTATATCTAATCTATCCTATATACCTTTACAGAATCTATATAGCTTACCTCTGGTTTTGCAGGAAGAAACTCCCCATCATGGTTTGACCTCTTTGATTGCTTCTAAGCTTTTCTCTTGGGTCCTAGTCATTCTCTGCCAATACTCCAAAGCTGTGGAACACTGCTTCAAATGATACTTTTAATGTATGTGATATCATTGGTCTCCTGAATGCTTTTTTTCCTTCATTTTCAAGCTCAGGTCTCAGGTCCTTTTCAGATTTCTAACTGTTATCACTTCTCTTAGCTTAAAGGAGTTTCCCAAATCTCAGGGCTCTTGTAGGGAGATTACTAGTTTTCTTCTTTTCTTGATTTACAAAATTACATTTTCTCAGAGTCTGAATGGAACTTCAGAAGCCTTCTAGTTCAACACCTACCAGAATAATAATCACATCTACAATATAGTCTACAAGTTGAGATCTTTTGAGATCCTGACTCTTGTCATCCAGCATGCTATTTATCCTTTCCAGCTTCAAATCAATTGAAAATTTCATGAGCTTGTAAGCTATACTTTTATCCACATAATAACTTAAAATGTTTGGCAGCAGTAAAAAGCACAAATCCCTGTAACACTCCATTTGTGATCTCCTGAGATCACATTTAAAAAAATGAGAGGAGATGATATCTGATAATTTAATAAACTGTACTGTTATTTAGCCCAGATTTCTACAAGAAAGTTTGAGATACTTTGTTAAATGTTTTGCCAAAATCTAGTTATACTACAGGGTGTTCCTAAAGTCTGGACACATAGGAAAATTGACAGCAATGTGGAGTTATTGCATCAAGTTCATGTGAATCTTGTAAAGTGCATCAACCTTTGCATCACAAATGATGGAAATCATATTTAAGATGTTATTTGTTGATATTCTAATTAAATATAATGCTGTTGAAAATTTCATTCATTTCATTTCTTGAAAATATGCATTTTTGCCTATGTGTGCAGACTTTAGGAATACCCTGTATATCTACAACAATCTTCTGAACTGTCTCATAACCATATCAAAAAGCAAAGATGTTAGTTTAACATGAATGGTTCATGATGGCACATCCTGACATTTTGCAACCACTGCTTCCTTTTCTGGACCTTCACTAAACATCCCTTTAATTATACTGTCTAGAGTTTTTTGAAGAATCAAAGTCAAGATCATTGGCCTATAGTTGGAAAAGTCCAATCCTTTTCTCTTTTCTCTTCTCTTCTCTTCTTTTCTCTTCTCTTCTCCTCTCGCTTCCCCTCCTCATCCATCTCTGTCTCTCTCTCTTTACTTTGTCTCATGGTACTTCGCAATTTTTCAAAGTCAGTGACAATAAGGGTCATAGCAATCTTTTCTGCCATTTTATCCAAAGAATAGTCATTCTATGTTCCATGACAATTTGAAAGGTATCTAGTGTAATGTCCCAGGGATCTGTGCATGTGATTTTCCTTTGCTATTAATATTTTAAACAATTATTTAAGTAAATGTGTAACCTGCACCTTATTGAATTTTCAAATGACAAAGCTAATAGAGATAGCTAATGTCCTAGAAAATAGATTCAAGTTTCAGAAAGATCTTGTGTAATTTAGCACATTTGGCTAAATCTAGAATTATTAAATTTCATAGGGATAGATGTGAAATGGCTTTAAAAATCAACTTCACAGGGAAAAGATATGGAAAATGTGGTTAGATGGCAGTTTATCTGAATCTGGGAGTTTTAAAGGACTGGAAGTTGCATGTGAGTTAACAATGAGATATGGCATCCCAAAAAATGAATATGATTATGGGGTCCATTAATATGGCTGTGTCTTCTGAGAATGAGGTGGGTAGTATTGTTGTGTTCTGTCCTATTCAGTCGACAACTCCAGTATTGTGTTCAGCAATGGGCACCACAGTTTAGGAAGGATAATAATAAAGTGAAGAACACTGAGAGATCAGCAACCAAATTAGTGAAGATTCTTTAGTAAATTCCATATGAGGATTGACCTCAGAGGGCAGAACTAGGAGCAAAAATCAAAAGTTACAAAGAATCAAATTTAGGCTTCACAGAAGGAAAAATTTCCTAAAAACTGGAGCTACCACAAAGTGGAAGGAACTACCTCCTAAGAAAATGGATGTTCCCCTCAATGGTGGGAGGTCTTCAGAGAAAGACAGAAGAGCTGATTGTTAGATTTTGTAGTGATGATTCCTTCTTGAGTATGGCTTCAATTGTATGGCTACTGATGTGCCTTCCAACTTGGAAATTATATGATCCTGTGATTGTCTGATTTTTTGAGTACTCTGGTATATGTAACTCATCTAGGTCTAGTGACTTGAACTTATCAAGGGCAGATTGGTGCTCCAATAGTACATCTCTATGTATTCTGGATATTAGCTCTCTATTAGTCAATTTTTTTCTATTGTTTCCAAATAAACAGAATAACTGATTAGTTTTCTTCTCTCCATTACCCATCATCATTGTCATCTTATTTAGCCTGAGACAAGTCCTATCCCTTCACTGAATTTCTTTTTCTTGTACCACCCCCAGCAAAGCTTGAAAACAAACCTTTGTAGTATTGTGAATTTTCTTTGCCAGCCTTAGTTCATTCTGAGCTTTAGTTCACCTGGCACAGTTTTGCTAGTTCCATGTTGTTTTTATCATCTGCTTCCTTCTCTTGTTTCCATTTATTTTTATTCCTATATTTTAGGCTGTAATCTAGAAATCCATATCCCAGTCTCAGACATCATTTTCTTCACTAACTATTCACCTCAGAAATCTGTCTTGCTCTTCTGAAGCCCTAGCCTATGAATCGAAAGGATCAATGCTAGTGATAAAAACACTACTTGTGTTCCTAAACTCTTCATTTTCCTTCCCAAGAATTCATAATTCTTAGGAGTTTTTTCTGGATTATTCTGCCAACATATATACTTTTTAATAGCCAAATCAATCACTATAAGATTTCAAGAGTCAATGGAATTTTTCATCACATCTTAGAGATAAGCCTTGGGAATATGGCAGACTCTTCTATTGTTATTGTCAGGTCAACAAATAGCCATCTCTGCATCCCTCAGTCAGAAGTTACCTATCAGCTCTCTTTGTCACTGCCACAGGTAAGGGGTCACCAATAGATCTACATTAGTATTTATCAGAGAACAGAGTTTTCTTCCCTCTTCTTTGGGAAGAATTTCATTTTCATTCTTTAGTTCCACATGTTGAATCATTCTTTTTCCCTCTTCCTCATTTGTCTCACACCTTCTACTGTCCATTTTTCTGAAACAGGACAGTAATCCCATTTGACTCTTCAGGTGCTTTTTTGTGTTTGTTTTTTAACTAAACCAATTATTATTTCTTCTTCTTCTTCTTCTTCTTCTTCTTCTTCTTCTTCTTCTTCTTCTTCTTCTCCTCCTCCTCCTCCTCCTCCTCCTCCTCCTCCCTTTTATTATTAATGGCAAGTATTTATGTAGCACTTTAAGATTACAAAGTGTTTTACATATATTATCTCACCAGTCCTCGTGGGAGGTGCTATTAATATCCCCATTTTACCAAGGGAGAAATTAAGTCTAAGTGATTTGCCCAGGCTCACATAACTGTTAAATGTCTGAGGAAGGATTTAAATTCAGGTCTTCCTACTTTAACTCCAACACTCTCTGCACTGTACCACCTACCTGACTATGAAATACTTTATTCTTCATTTCATGTTGGGCTTTCAAAAGTCTCTATTCCCAGTAATCAAAAATGGGTCAAATGCCCAAAGCCTTCTTTTCTTCCTCTTTTAGAAGGGAGAACAGCCTTCATTTCGAGCATAAATAACAATTATTTGGCCATGGTGGCAAGACAAATGCCATTCACTTAAGTCATTGCAGAATTTTTCAGTTTCTCCATGCTGTATGGAAGAAAAATCCCCAGTCATTTGTCATTACTAGTAACTCTTATGGCCAACAACCCTTGAGAATTTTTGTATCAGATTTTTGTGCCTTTAACTCCCAAATTCACATTTCTTGCTTACCCTTGTCAGTACCTCCAATTTCCTTTCCTTTGTTTTACAAACATATTTCTCCTCCTCAGAATCTTCTGGTAAAATCTTCCTCTTTTTCTTTTAACTCAAGTATTCAGGGCTTGGAATATGATATTCTGGAGGTCAATGGAGCTAGGATTAAAACCAAGAATCACCTACCCAGCAAAACTGAGTATCATGCTCCAAGGCAAAATATGGATTTTCAATAAAATAGAGGACTTTCAAGCTTTCTCAGTGAAAAGATCAGAGCGGAATAGAAAATTTGACTTTCAAACACAAGAATCAAGAGAAGCATGAAAAGGTAATCAAGAAAAAGAACAAGAAAAAGAAATCGCAATGGACTTACTAAAGTTGAACTGTTTTGTTTACATTCCTACATGGACAGATGATATGTTTGATTCATGAAACCTCAGTATTAGGGTAGCTGAAGAGAATATGCATATATACATATATATATATGTATATAGACAGACAGACAGACAGACAGAGAGAGCACAGGGTGAGTTAAAGATGAAGGGATGATATCTAAAAGAAATAAAATCAAATTAAGGGATGAGAGAGGAATATATTGAGAGAGGGAGAAAGGGAGAGATAGAATGGGGTAAATTATCTTGCACAAAAGTGGCAAGAAAAAGCAGTTCTGTAGGAAGAGAAGCGAAGGCAGGTGAGGGAGAATGAGTGAATCTTGCTCTCATCAGATTTGACATGAGGAGGGAATACCATACACACTCAATTGGGTACCTTACCCCACAGGAAAGAAGGAGGAAGAAAATAAAAAAGGGGGGATGATAGAAGGGAGGGCAGATGAGGGAGGAGGTAATCAAAAACAAACACTTTTGAAAAGCGACAGGGTCAAGGGAGAAAATTGGATAAAGGGGAATAGGTTAGGAAGGAACAAAATATAGTCTTTCACAACATGAGTATTGTGGAAGGGTTATACGTAATGATATACATGTGGCCTATGTTGAATTTCTTGACTTCTTAGGCAGGGTGGGTGGAGAGGGAAGAGGGGAGAGAATTTGGAACTCAAAGTTTTAAAAACGGATGTTCAAAAACAAAAAAAAATGTTTTTGCATGCAACTAGAAAGCAAGATACACAGGCAATGGGGCGTAGATATTTATCTTGCCCTACAAGAAAGCAAGAGAAAAGGGGATGGGAGGAGAGTGGGGTGACAGAAGGGAGGATCTGACTGGAGAACAGGGCAACCAGAATATATGCCATCTTGGAGTGGGGGGAGGGTAGAAATGGGGAGAAAATTTGTAATTCAAACTCTTGTGGACATCAATGCTGAAAACTAAATATATTAAATAAATTAAATTTAACTCAAGTATTCTTTCCTTTTTTAATCTCAAGCTTTTAGACATGGGAATTTCTACTCAGATTCTCAGTACTATCAATTGGTCAATTGTATGCTAAGCTCTTAGTTTTTTAAAGATTTACTACTCAACAACTCTACAAGACAGTTGGGGAGGGCTCATGAAACCAGTTGTAAAGGATAAAAGTGTTGCAATTAACAAAAATTCTTTCATTAAACTTATCCTCAGCAGCAGCTGCATGACATTCATTATTTACTCCTGCCTTTCTTTTTTTTCCTCACTCTGGGCCTTGATTTTAATCAATTTCTAGTTCCATTGTTAGTGTATGGTTGGCCTGTTGCTTTTGTTTTAGAGTCTATTTCACCAGCCTTTAGTTTAGTATGAAGTCTAGGGCGTAGATAGAGACTCTCTTCCCATAGCCCACCATCTTAGGTCCCTTGAGATACCTTCTGGCCATGGTTTAGGAAAGCCTTGCCTGCCTACCTTTGGAACTACCAAAAAAAAAAAGGATTCTTTGGCATCTATTCTATTGTTTCAAGCTCTGTACTAACCATGATCTTCATACTCTAAGTCTCCAGAAATGGCTCGCTCTCTCATCTTGTCATATTTCTATTCTGGCTGATTCTTTCAACCAAATTTTGATAGGTGGGCCTTTTGGTTAGTTCTTCCCATAATTATATGGTTAATTCCTTCATCTATACTGTGTGAACAACATTAAGCTGAAGCATTTGGCCCACAAAGAGCCTCCTGGGAGCTTAGATTTTTCTCACTCTGCAGCTCACTACTTGGATAGGTAGCATAATTAGTAGAATGATGATGATGGAATTATATGGGGTGAGACCACCTGCCAGCAATTAATTAAGAGTAAAAAGTCTCTCAAAGTAGAAACAGAAAACTTCTTTATTAGGATCTCTTGAGAAAGGGCGGTCTCCGAACCAATTGATACTTGGTAGGGAGAGGTGGCACCCAGAGGGCAGAACTTGCAAACAACCCCACCCCACCACTGACCTTTTACTCTCATTGAGGGAGTCCAGGCTCACAATCTAAACACAGAAATCTACTACCCCAGGTACAATTTATCCAATGCCAACTCTTAAAAACACTTTTGTCCTTATTTGGTGAGGCTGGTGCTGGGGTGGGGGTGGGAGGCTCAGGCTACTCTAAGTTTCTGATTCCTGTAAGTCAGGTGACTTTAGTACATAGAAACTTGGGCCTAGGGTCTAAGCTACTTTAGTAAAGTGTCTCTCCTGAGAAGCCTTCATATCACTCAATTTACAGAAAGGCTGAGCTTAGATTTTATGAGAGGTCTTCACTTATCCCACTCAAGATTCACAGGCACCCCAAAATGTTGGGGTGAACCAGAATGATGACAAATAGAAGTGGTTCCAGTGTCCTGAAAGAATTCACTTGGACAGTCTCCAAGTTAAAGAAAGGCATTTATTGAGGTAGCACACCTAGCCTGCTCCTTTCCTTATTGGAGGCCTGAACAATTAGCCAGGTTAGGTGTCTGGTCTAAACAGTTTGATGAGATAGGGGGAAGGGGAGCAGGAGAATGGGAGGAGGGGCCAGTACAGCTCTGGAATGCCTAGAATATCAGGTAGTCTGGAGGTGTCTTTGTCATACAGATAAACAAGGAGAACAGGAAAAAGCCGAAGGTAGATGCTGCTCTGGAATGTCACATAGTTGTGAAAGCACACAGATAAGGGGGCATCAATGCATAATCTATGGATGGTCACATTCTGCAAAATTACTTTCAAACAATTACACTGATACATAATGTTAACAGCATATTTTCATTCCCCATCCCCTAATAATCAGGCAGAGCTATTTTACCACAATATGTCTTTACATGGCTTACTCAGGCTTAAGCTTAGATGGCTGTCTAATTGCCCTCTGCTTACAAAATGTCCTACTCAGCAAAAATTCATTACAACATTTGTTAAATACATGCTACATGCAAGGCATATAGCACACATGTAATACAAAGCTAGAATTAAACAGTCCCTCACCTCAAGGACCTTTCATCAACTCCAGGTTTGTCTGAATTCTAGGACCTGCTTGTTGGACCTGCTTTGCTATGTGATGGCTAGGGTGGCTCATAGGATTGCTTAAACTCACCTAGAAGATGAAAAATGTGTCTCTGATAGATCTGTCTCAGTCCCAGCTAGTGGTATTGATTGAAATTGGGGACCCACAAGCAAAAATTAAATACGCTTTCTAGAATTATAGATTTTTTTGATTCCTGAGAGGTCATCTTGTCCAATTTAAAAGATGAAATAATAAAACTTCAGTTATACATATATATGCCTTCACTTAATGCCACAGAGGTAGGTTCATGACCTCAATCTTCCTCAGGCTTATTACCACTTTCTACTTTGCAGACACTGAAAAAATAGTCTTCATTTTGCCTATCTAAGCCAGCTCACATGCTTTATGATTCCTCTGAGCTGTAACATTTCAGTACTTAAGGACATTTGCTATTGTTAAGGTGGTGCTATATTGCTCCAAGCTTAATGCTGGGATTCAAAGTTCCTAGGAAACTGAATAAGGACCAGATCTTTCATCCCCATATGTAGAACAGTATTCCAGATGGTTTTCTAAAATCAGTGGCACGTAGATGATGACTACAAGTTGTGTTTATGCCAACTCAGTTTCTCCAGCTGGTACATCAGCTGACCTGTCCTTCCAGCTTCTTCCTCACACGAAGATGAATGTAGTCGTTAAAAACAAGTAAAACAAGTGAGGCAAGATGATACACCTTGATCACAGTTGCCAGTATAAAAGCCAGCCAGGAAGAAAAACCCTCAAGGCTTAATTGACTTTGACCTTTGCTGATTCTTACGACATGTCCTCATGCAGTAAAGGTGAGGAAATGACTGCCAGAAGACACAATGTGAAGGTTTCCCCTTAAATGAAAATATCCACTACATCCTTGTTCATAGTTTCCAGTTGCTTCCAATAGCTTTCTAAGTAAGTATTAGGACTATGATGAGCCTTTCTGAGAGAGGGATATTGCTCCTTAAAAAGACAAATGTTTCCTAAAATCTGTCATCAATAGTTAAATGGAAATTGACATAGTCTGAACTATAGAAACTCTGTAGATGCATTCATTAATGTCTCTGTTATTGCCTTGAGCCTTAATTCCCTTCGGCTAGCTCTACATTTGCCATTATTTGAGATCATTGAATCAGAAAGAAAAGTAGCATTTACCCAGACAGTAGGTAAAGATCTTCCACACTATGGAATAGAGGTTACCTCTTGGTGTTTTTCCCTCAGGACCCTTGCACCTCAGCACTGGCTCCAAAAAGTATAATCCTTGGGCAATTGTTTGTAAAACTCCCTCTATGACTGACTGGCCAAGAAGTGAACAGTGGAATTGGGTCTTCTAACTTCTTATCTTCCCAAAATGTCCTCTTTCTAGATTGCCACAGCCTTAATGTGCAAATGAAGATTCAGATTGGATGATACCTCCAAGATTCCAAACCATACCTGAATGAAAATCTCCTCTACAAAATCTTCTAGGTCACCTAGCCTTTGCTTGAAAAGTTCCAATGACAAAGTATCTCCAGGGGAAGCTCATTTCACTTTTTGACAGCAGAAATCACCCTGAGGTTTTTCTTCTACCTTCCCCTCTGCAATTTCTCTGCAGATGAAGATTTCCTCAGTCCCAAACTCAGGTCAGGCTCATTGATATATGCACTATCTGGATATAGAACAAAGGTTGTTAACCTGGGGTCTGTAGGTTTTGAAAAAAAATACTTAATGTGTTTGTTAATTTCTCAATACAATTGATTTCCTCTGTAAATTTATGCATTTAATTTATACATTTAAATACGTTATTCTGAAAAGGGATCCATAAGGCTTCAACAGACTGCCAGCAGTATTCATGACTCTCCAAAGTTAAGAATCCCTCATTTATAGAAGGTCATTATGTTTTTTCTTTCTTTAAAAGCAAAACAGAGAAAGGAGAGGATTCTTGATGCTTCCAAGTATATTATTGTTCAAATTACCTGTAGCAGGAAGCTGCATGATTCAATGGAAAGCGGAGGCATTTGTTGATGTACCATCCCAATATCAGTAACTGCTACCATAACAGAAGCACTGTTATCTTTTCAATTCAACATTCTTATTTTAAAAAATCATTAAATATTTTCCAACTATGTCCAATTTAAAAAAATGTTCATTTTAAAAATTTTGAGTTCCAAAGTCTCTTCCTCCCTTATGCCCCCATTGAGAAGGCAACCAATATGATATCAATTATACATGTGAGTTTATGAAAAACATAATTCCATATCAGCCACATCACAAAAAAGCCAAGAAAAATAAAGAAAGTGAAAAAACATATGCTTCAATTTCTTTCTCTTGAGGAGGTAGCTTTTTTCATCAGGATTCCTTTTGAATTGTTGTGGACCATCGTCTTGATCAGAAGAGCTAAGTCTTTCACAACTGATCATTGTTGCAATATTGATGCTTTTTGTACAATATTCCTGGTTCTGCTTGCTTCACTTTTCATCAGTTCATATAATTCTTCTCAGGGTTTTTTTAAACCATTCTGCTCATTATTTCAACATTGTTATCTTGACAAGTGCTGAATCTTGATTCACATCCTATTCTATCCACTCGTATTTGCTTTCCCTAGAAATATTTTCTACATGAAACTGTATCCCCTTCTGTGTGGGACCTTGTACATCTGTACTTTGTCCTTTGCCTGTGCTTGTCTGTTTAAGTACTTTGCATTATTGCCCTGTTTGCCGCCAGTTCAAACAATATTTCTCTGAGCAATATTATTGCCTAACTGGCCAGCAACTGGCCAAAGAGCAATACTGGACAGGACTTGTTTTGCTCCTTTAGAAAAAAAAACATTCAGGCTGCCTGATCTCTCTGACATTGAACTGCTTCCCACCCTGACTCTGAACTGCTTCAGCTGTGCCTGTCATTAATTACCAGCTTGTGGCCTGATCCTGTCACACTGGAAAGGATGATGCTGTTGCCACCTGGAATTTTCAAGTATGAACTTCTTTAACAAGTCTTTTAAAAGGCTGGCCATTTGGCCATTGCTATGTGTGCCTCCCTGAGAGATCCATCCCATCCTCCATTCATTTTGGCCATGGCCTCTGGTGCCAGCCCTGCTGTAGTGTAGACAACAATGTAAAGTCTATGTCTGGCCAATGAAACTGTAATGATAGAATTGAAGGTACCAATCTTCCTTCTGCAGCTGCTTGACCCACAACGAGGCAAGAGCTTGGACACCAGCTTTCCCCTCTCCCAACCAACTGCTCTCTTTGTCCAGTGATAGTTGAATGATGAGGTTTTCTGTCACATCCCAGCCCTTCCCCCAATCTATCTACCACAAATTAGCTTTGCAGTTGCACCATGCCTGGTTTCTGAATTGTAAAGAATGCATTTGGAAAGTGCATTTTTTCCCTTATGTGACAGTTTTTCCCCAGAGGGAGGTGGCTGGCAAAAAAAAAGCCATTTGAGTAAAGAATTAATCCAGGGCTATGTGATTATTGGTGGGTCTGTTTGGGTCTGCCTTCAGGGTTCAGGTCTTTTCATGCTTCTATGGTAACTATAAAAGGCTATGGGAAAATGGTGCCCAGTGTTGAACACAGTCCTCCAGATGTGGTCTGAAATAGTACTTCAGAATCATCACCTCCCTAATTCTGGATGCTATGACAATGAAGTGAGGACAGTGAAAACTTTTCCTTCCTTGTGCCAGTAATACTGATGATGTGGATTTCACTTCTAGGCTTCTTCTGAAGGCCCACCTACTCTCTCAGCTTAGATATTGATAGAAAGAACCCCAGGTAATTGGAATGACTCCATTCAATGGGATCCAGAAGGGAAATTTTGTTCATCATGTCTTACTCCTTGGACTTAGTGCTGTTCAAGAGCTGTAGAAGGGGACTTCAGGAACCACGCACTTGGAGTTATCTGGACCTGTAGGAGGAGGGGTGGTGATGGGAACTAACAGTTAAGAACAACAGAACAAAAGTTCATAATCTGGGGTATGGGGCCTTTTAAAATTATTTTGATAACTATATTTAGATATAATTGTTTTCCTCATGATGCTATATGTTTTATTCCATGCATTTAAAAACATTGTTCTAATAAGTGGTTCATATTCTTCACCAGAATGTCAAAGGGGGTCATGATACAAAAAAGGTTAAGAATCCCTTTTCTAGAGCAATGGCCTCCAAATTGAGGGCTGTATGCTAACTCCAAAGGGTGTGTGATCAACCCGTCAGAGAGTGGGAAGATGGGTTATATCTCACCCTCTCCAACAGCCAATCATGTGACTTATTGTCTCTGACACAATTCCCCAAAGTTTTCCCATTCCACCTCCTTTTTACTTTGCAATCTCCCAATTCCTAACTACTGAGTAGAGCAGGAGCCTCTAAGGAACTTATAATTCAACATCTATCCCAGCATCCACAGCAATAGGTGTATAGCTGTCATGGGGAAAATCCTCTGTCCCCTCAGAAAGCCCACTCCTAGCCTCACAGTTTACCTTGTGGTTGTAATAGGCATCCCTGCAGCAAGAGTGGGCTCTGAGGGCTTGAGTAAGAGCTCTGTCTCTTCTCTTTTGGTTTTGGGTGGAATAGGATGAATTTCACAAGATAATTAGGCAGAAATGGGTTCTGATTTTCATTAAAGCTCTTATTACATTGTCTGTTCCCTTCCCCCACTCCTATATCTACCTATCTTTCAAATTCAGGGTGGCAGAGAGATGGGGAGAAGTGGGAGGGGCATTGGGTGTGAATGACCACTGCCATCAGCTGAAAGCTGCTGAGAATTGGAGATAGAACGAAGAGCTACCCTATATATGACGGCCACAGGAGCTGTGTATTCAAAGAGGAGAAACCAGAGGAACCTGAAATCACATACAGGCCAAGCCTTTTAGGCACCCTAATCAAGTCATAAATTGTGACTAAGGTTATAGATTCCTGGAGAGAACTGCTTCTAGGTGACAATTACTACTTTCCTTGAGCTCAATTATTTGTTTTATTTGGCCTGTCAATAGGGCTTTTCATTATTGCAGTTTATGAATCACAGCCAACAAAATCAACAAAAAGAGTTGTTGGAGAAAAAAACTGGATACTATTAGAGAATGTAGTTCCCAGATTGTCTGGGTGGGAGCAATAAGCTGTAGAAATGAGAAATGCCCCCCGGTAAATACCTAGGCCCTTTCTGCCATGCAAAAGCCTCTAGCACAAGACATGGAGCTGACAAAGTAAAGCCCAGTCCTTTCTGTCTGACATATCACACGGTGCATTTCTATTGAGCTTATAATTCAATGAATCCTACAGATATTTTTCATGCAAATTGTTGTTTAAACAAATGATTCCCATTCTATACTTATACAGTGGACTTTTTTTTAAAAAAAATGTAAGCATAAGACTTTATATTTAAGCCTATTAAATTTAATCTCATTATAGACAGCCTGTTATTATAGCCTGCCAAGATTTTTTTTGTGTTAGCCTATCCATCCCAGCTTTATGTCATCTGCAAATGTGATAAGCATGCCTTCTATGCTGTCACTGATATTATGGATCGAATAGCAGAGAGAAGGTTATGCGCAGATCTCTGAGGTAGTCTGCTAGAGATGGCCAGGTTGACACTGATCCTTTAATGACTACTTTTTGGTTCTTATTCAATCAGTCGCAAATTCAACTAACCTATTATCTAGCTTCTAGGTCCCCATCTTGCCAACAAAATCGCTGAAAGAAACCATGACAAATATTTTGATAATGTTAAGGTATACTTCATCTCTACCTTTGTCCAGACGTAGTTGATCTATTAAAAAAAAAGGAAATGAAGTTAGTACGGAATGACTTGTTCTTGGTAAATTGATTCCAGCTTCTAATGATCACTGCTTTTTAATCTCCCCAAAGGTCCACGAACAATCCTTTTAATAATACAATCTAGAACTGTGTCACAAAGTGAAGTTAAGGTCACTAATATAGAGTGCTTTTTTGGGATCTTTAAATCAGAACTGAGAAGTCAGGACACACATATACTTTTTCCTAGCGTCAATCCTATCTGAATTACTAGGGACACAAAATACATGATTTCCTGTGTTAGTATACTCTGTATCCCCAAATCTAGGCAAAGACCAAGAGGAAAGAACTTAAGTGTGTTTCTAGTAAGGGTGTGCTGGAGCCTGCTCATAGTGGCTTGCAAGAGCTGGTTGCTAAGTAGTAAGTGTAAGTAAGCATTTATACCTTGAAATCATCAAATACTACCAACCAGGACTTAATTTGTTGTTTTAGTGACTGTTTGCCTTAAGAAAGTGATGGGAAAATGTTAATAATGCAGATTAAACTTTAAAAAGCATCCTGTATGGATTTTTTTTGAGAACTTGTTGTTAGACATTTGCCAGCACATCTCTGGTTTCTAGTGTCCATTTCCAAACAAAAATAACATTTTAAAAATTTCTACCTTGTTTTGAAAAAGTAATTTTGGACAGTGAAACTTCTATTTGAAAGGGCTTTCAGTTTTCTTGTCTGTAAAATTAGGGGTGGTACTAGAGAATATCTATAATCACTTCCAATTCTAAAATTCTATTAGTCAATGGACTGAATGTAAAGCTTTCCATTAGTAACAGCCAGATATCAGTTACTTTAAACTTGATTACCACACCCACTATCTCCCTCCCCTCATAGAGCATGGGAAAAAAAAAAACAATACTGGCTCAAGTGTCAAAGGACTGGTCCATAACCAGCCTATGATACTACCCATGTCATGTTGGCTAATTGTTTAACTGCCCTGGACCTCAGCTTCTTCTTTTGCAAAATGAAGAGAATAGATTAGATGATGCATAAATTCTCTTCTGGCTCTAAATCTGTGATTCCCCATCAAATCCTGAAATAAATCAAACTCCTAAGTGGAAGAATAAAAATAAAGCATCTTTAATCAAGATAACAGGGTCACAAACATGCCACCCTGGAGGATATTCACCAGGAGACTTACAGGAAAGGTTCCCATACTTTTAGAAGAAAAGGGGGAGGGGGTCATATTAGGTAGCATGGCATGAAGGTAGCATGGCATGAAATGCCAGCTGTCCTTGGAAATCTGAGCAAGGAAAACCACTTTATTCCAGCTATTTTTCCCTTCATGCCCTAAGGACATCCAAAGCTACTTTGGAAGCTGATCTGGCTTTGTTTAGAAGGAAAGGTCTCAGGGTGGCAGCTCAGCTCAATTTAATAAAGAGTAAATGTCTTAAGAGTAGGAATGCAAAGACATTACAGGAATTCCATCATTACATCAACAATTCTTCTTTCATCATGAAGCCATTTATCTTCTTTGAACCTCATTTTCCTCATCTGTACAATGAAAGAGTTAGACCAGATGACCTTCTGAGACACCTTCCAGCTCTGTGTTCCAATAAGATTCCAATAACCTCACAGATAATGTCTTAGGTAATGTCATATCCTGGAGTCAGAATAAAGTACTGAGGCATTCACTCTAAGTGTTGTTCCTGTGGGGGAGGAATTTGACCGATCTTCTTCCAGATCAAGACTGATCCTCTTTCTTTCTTTTTTTTTTTTGAGGCAATAAGGGTTAAGTGACTTGCCCAGGGTCACACAGTAAGTGTCTGAGGTAGGATTTGAATTCAGGTCCTCTTGACTTCAGGACCAATGCTCTAGCCGCTGTGCCACCTAGCTGCTCTGATAGAGCTATTTTCTATAACGTTTTCCTATATTTAATTCAATCCTAACAGATATAGTCCTTCACCTCAAAACACACCCCTACCAAAACACACCCACCCACTCATTCACACTCAACCTCCCCCTCATGCCAAGGCATTACCTGAGAACAATGATGACTACTTCTCTCTGAACATATTCTACTTTGTCAAGGTCCTAGACAAAATGTTGCTCCTAGAACTGAATTCAGAATTTCAAATGTGGTCTAGCTAAGGCAATGTGCAGTGGAACTCTTACCTGCATAGTCCTGGATGCTATACCACTATTGAGGCTTAGTGGATAGAGTGCTGGGCCTGGTGTCCAGAAGACTTGAGTTCAAATTTGGTCTCAGATATCTTACTAGCTTTGGAACTTGGGCAAGTCAATTACCTCTTGTTGGCCTCAGTTTCCTCAACTGCAAAATGGGGATAATAACAGTACCTACCTAGTTTATTTCCTTCTTCAGGCCCTATTAATGCAGAATAATGTGTTAGCTTTGTGACTTCCACGTCATACTATTGACTCACATTAAGATAGCACTCCATTAAAGATCTCTTAGGTATTTTTATTTCTTTTTTTTAAATGATTTTTGGG
This sequence comes from Phalanger gymnotis, assembly GCA_028646595.1. Classification (NCBI taxonomy): domain Eukaryota; kingdom Metazoa; phylum Chordata; class Mammalia; order Diprotodontia; family Phalangeridae; genus Phalanger; species Phalanger gymnotis. The sequence continues at coordinate 650,705,100 of CM053622.1, read as the reverse complement.
GGGTCCCTTTTATAGGAAAAATCTCATGATGAAACTCCCTCTGGCATTGTAGGTTGGGACCTTTTCTGAAGCTTATCCATCACAAAAAGTTACCTGGGGCACTGAGAAGTTAAATTACATGTCCAGGGCTACACAGCCAATGTTCAGTATGTGTCAAAGGTGAGACATTTGAATGTGCAGCTTCCTGATGTGAATGCCAACTCTATATCAACCATACTACTCTGCCCTACACCTTTTGCACACAAATTATTGTCAGCTATGCTTCTTCTGCCTTTTAATTGTGTAATTGGTTTAATAATATATTTTTTCCAGTTCAGTACAATTATACAAACATTTATTAAGTTTATATACCTTCTGTATTCAGGGCACTGATAAGCCTAGAATTTGAAAAGTCATAAAATCATAGGATATAGAGTTGGGAAAAAACTTAGAGATCATCTCATCTAGAAAAAGGATCAATCTGAGTTTTCCTAGTATCCTGAAATTTAGAAAGCAAAAAACAATAATACAAGCACTCCCAGCAGCTAGAAACAGTTGAGTTCAGCACCTATTCAGTGAGGATAAATAGTATAAACCTGAAATTGCAAGGTGTTTCCACCTGTGAGTCACTATATTAACTAATTTCCCTCCTGCTCAATTATTTATGTTTACATCATGAATTACAAAGTTTAATTTTTGAGGCAGTTATACCAAATGTAAATGACAATTTAGATTTGAAGATCATTCCAACCCATTAATAGGCCATGTTGCCTGCTTAGGTCACAGGAAGCCTAAGTCAAATGTGGTAGGAGGCACTTGCTGAGAGGAAAAGGAAAGTCTGTCACAGGAAATGCTCAAAGAGAGAGAGCAGTTAGAGCTGAGGGAAAGAGCAGACATGTGGTGGCTGTGAGTTTGTGGGAAGGCCCCAGCGGGGGGTGGTGGTGGTGGTGGTAGTGGATGGTTTTAGGATGGCAATGATGCTTTAGGATGCTGTGATATTGTGTTTTAAGTTCCTTGCTGTTATGATAAAGTGGGCTTATTGGTTGTGGGAGTTGTTTGTTTAGATATTAGATCTGGTCCTCTGGTATCTGAATAAATGTTTTACTTCTTCTACCTTCTATATGGAGAGTCTCTCATATTTTGCAATACAGAACTATATAGGCATATTCACAATTATCATTGATATTGTGTTTATTGCCTTGCTAATACACCAAGGAGCCAAAATTTCTATTTATGGGTGTGATGAATTCCAACCTTTTCATTTTATCGATGAGGAGACTAAAAACCAGAGAGGCTAAGTTACTTATTTGCTTGTTTAAGATCACAAAGATTATAATTAGCAGTGATGACATTCAGTTTGACTCCAAATCCAGGGCCTTTTCTGCAGACAACCCTGTGTTAAACTACCTAGCGTTATAAACCTTCACATTTGATTATTATTTTTATTAAAATTTGACACAGCATAGTAGAACCCTAGACTATGAGTCAGGAATCTTGGCTCTGCCCAGAACTCACTGTGTGTCCTTGGATAAGTCACTTCCCCCTGTGCTTCAGTTTTCTCTTCTCTAGAATGAGGATGTTGCACTAGAATATCCCTTAAGTCCCTCCAAGTTCTAACAGACTGTGATTTTAAAGAGAAAATATTAAAACATGCCTGCTATTATGGGTACTGCAATTTTCTCAAAAGGAGAGCAGGTTCTGTTTCACTTAGGACCTCAGCTATCCTTGAAGGTGTCAACCGGGTGAATCCCACCCTTCTAAACGCAGAGGAGTCCAAGCTGTCTTGAAAGAGAAAAGTTTTATTAGGAGGAAAATCAGATGGTAGTGCTAACACCCCCTTCCCTGCACTCCCCCCCCGCCCAAGGTACAAAGCAGCCTATAGCCAGGAGAGGCAGGGGAGATTTATGCTTGAAAAATGCAAGGCCGGTTTGGGCTAGTTTTTTTTTTTTGGGGGGGGCGTTACAGATCAGCAAAGTCAGCCAGTAAACACCAGCAAAGACATCTGGGAATGAGCAAGACTTGGCTCATTGCAGGCTCCTGATTGGCTTCTTTCAGCAAACAGGCTTAATCTGTGTCCAGTGCATCTGCCTGGTAAGGTAACTCACAGAAAACAGACATTAATCTCAGGGGCACTTCCACAAAGGTAAATGTTTCTTTTTGATATAGAGGCTTGAGAGAAGATTTATTTGATGGATGGAACCTATAGAAAAGTTACTTTCGAACTTTCATGTCTTAAATATGGGATGTTCAGATGGAAATTGTTTTTGTGGCTGAAGTCCATATGCAAGGAAAGATGACAGTTACTTTGGTCACATGGTCTTGAGTCAATTTCACATTTACAGGCTTAGCCTTTGAGGACATCAAAAGACTAATACAATATCTCAAAAAAAAAAAATCTAAACTATATTTCAGGTTTCATAGTGACATCTAGTGGGTATAAGAGGCAATATCCTACATGGGCACAGTTTTCAAATGGTAAAAGCATCAATCATGAAAAACTTTTATTCAGAGGTTATAACACAAGTGATTTAAGACTTTTCTTATAATGTAAACCATTTTTCATAAAATCCTACCAAAGATAAGTATACTAACAAATCAGAAAAAGCCTTTATAGAAAGTTTATAGGAATGTTTTAGTTTTCCTTTAGTGTTTTTGTCAAACCAGTGAAGGTGAACTTGGCAAGTTCATTGTTGAAAGTATCCAGATGTGTTGGCCGTTTAATTGGGCTCAGGCAACTTAATTTAGAATCACATCTTTGGATATTAGATTTTTTTTTGTGTGTGTGTGTGTGTGTGTGTGTGTGTGTGTAAAACATCTTTTACTTGTCATCTGCTTTACTTTCCATGGCCCCAGAAATGCAGAACCTAGGGTTTTTTTTTCCCCAACTTGTGAAGGGGGTCAAGGAAAGTATGTCCTTTTAAATTAGTGAACTTCATCCTAAGTCCTTCTTTTAAAAGAAAATAATACCTTTTCAATGACTATTGTAGGATACTAGGCACTTAACACAATGCTCACACATATTTAATAAAGGATTTTTAAACTGGTTTGAACTTAATTGAATCAATATTTGTTGATGAATTTGCCCTTTTGTATCTAAAATTTGGTCTCCTGACAACATTTTTGGGGGTACTTGACTTGAGAAGAATAAGAATTGTTTATATTTGTATTTCTACTCTTCAAAGTACTTTCTTCATATTGAGAGGCAGTGTGATGTAATAGACAGACTAGTCTAGAAGCCAAGAACACCTGGGTTCAAGAATTACCTCTGAAACATACTGGTTGTGTGACCCCCAGAAAGTTATTTGACTTCTCTGTGCCTTGGACTATCCTCTTAAACTCTCTGCTATAGAGAAGGGGACAATCTTTATTGCTATCAGGGATTCTCACCTCAGAATTCCCTGTACCAATAAAATCATAGGTCCATTTCCTTTACTTCTCCTTCTTTATGTTATAGTGAAATGAGAGGCTTACTGGGAATTCAGAAGACCTGAGTTCAGTTTTAAACTCTACCAATCAATGATAGGGTAACTTTGGACTGGACAATAAATTTCTCTGCCCAACTGGAATATTAATACAACCATAACCTACTTCAGGTTATATAGAGGAAGAAATGAGATAAGGAACATAGGATCAAAGATTTAGAGGCAGAAGAGATCTTGGAAGTCATGGGCTCTAAAATCTGCCTTTTACAGTTTATGTGTGACCTAAAGATCTTACAACAGCTGGTCCTAGGTGCTTCAACTTTTAGGTTTAGTGCTATTTTATTGCCAAGGTGCTAAGGATACAGGAGATGGCTATCTGCTGGTTTCAGGCAGAAATCATCCCAGCATTTCCTCCTTAATTTCCAAATTTTCCCTGACCCAGACTGAATTCTGGACTTTGAGTGATAAGCTAACTCTCCCCATCCCATGGGCGGGGAGAGGTGTGGTGGTAGCCACAGAAGGCTAGGGTGGAAGAAAGGAGATAAAGCTGCTACAGGAAAATATCAGAGAATAATCCCACTAAAAGTAGAAATGAGGCTAGGAGCTGGACATCAGTGATGGAGGGCACGGCCTTAGGACCATAGGAATGCTGAAAGCCATTTGAAGAACAAGACCCAAAACAGTGAATCTTGGTTTCCGTTCTCCCCCTTTACAGATTAGGCATGAGCAGTATTTTTGGGACGTATCTCTGTTTCTTAAAAGTTGTTTACCTATTTCCTTTGTCTTGAACTTGACATTGCAATACAATAAGTTAACTATTTCATTGCTGATCTGTGTGTGTCATTGCTCAAATGTAGTAGAGAAGATGAGAAGGGCAATTGATCTGGAGATTGACCTTTATCTTTTCTTTCCTACCGTCCCCTTCCCTTCCTTTCCTGTCCCTTCCCTTTCTCTCCTTTCCACTTCCCTCCTTCCCTTCTTCCAACCCTCCAGCCTTCCTCCCCCCTCCTTTCATTCTTCCCTTCCTTCCTCCCTACCTGCCTGCCAGCAACCTACTGGCTAGGGGATCATAACTAAAAAGGAGATTGATTGATTGATTGGCTAGTTACAACTTCCCAGACCAAAGAGAGAAAACTTACATGGATATCCTCCCCTAGGCAAGGAATAAGTGTTTGGGTATGAGGGGATTGCTGGCGACTAGCTAGGCCTTTGATATGTCCCTTCTCAGTGCTTCCCAAGGTCCAGTTTGAAAGGGAAAATCACTCCTTTAGGGGGTAAGGGAGTGGTTGGGAAAGTTACCCCCTTCCCCCTGCCCACACCAGGGACAGTGATAAAAGCTTAGCATCACAGGATGTTTATAGATTTTATCTAGAAAGACCCTAAAAGTTTATGTATTGCAACTTCCTCTTCCAAATGAAGAAACTGATGCCCAGCATGGTTAAGTTACCTGCCAAGGTCACACAGGTGCAAACAGCAGTACTACGGTTTGAACCTAGTATCACCCTGCTTTTTCCTCTGGAAAAGTAATCACAAAAAGTCAACGGTATATACTGAATGCTCAATAATACAGAAGGGCTCCTTTATCTTACACTTAATCAATCAACAAGTGTGTAGGAAGTAAGTACTATGGGACAGGCAATGTGCTAGGTTCTAGGGATAAAAGTACAAAGAATGAAATAAGCACTACTGGCAAGGGGTTTATATTCGAATGAGAGACAAGTATATATGTGTATACATACACAAATGTATATGAATAAATATCAATAAATAAAAAAGCTGGCTCTTGCTTAACGAAAGTGAAACATTCCTCAGAATTCCCCTCCCTTCCTGGTACTCCTATGGCTGGGCTCTGCAGCTTCGGTGCCTGGCTGCCTCTGCCACAGCTGCCTGACTTGGGGAGCCAGAGCCCAGCCCGCACACTACTGAGGACTCAAATTTGGGTAACAAGAATTGGCATAAAGCAAGAACTGTCAGTAGTTAAACATGTAGTAGTTTTCAGAGGAGCAGCTAGGTGGTTCAGTGGATTAGGGGCTAGGCCTGGGGTCAGTAAGATCTGAGTTCAAATCCAGCCTCAGACATTCACTGGTTGTGTGACCAGGCAAACTGCTTAATTTCTGTTTGCTTTAATCTACTGGAGAAGGAAATGGTAGACCACTACAACATCTTTGTCAAGAAAACCTCGCATAGGGTCACAGAGCTGAAAATGACTGAACTAGTTTTCAGAGGGAGGGCACTAGCAGTTGAGGGATCTGGAAAGGTTCCATGCCAAAGAAGGTACCTGAGCTGTTTCTTACAGGAAGAGAGAGACTCTCTGGGGCAAGGAAGGAGTGCATTCACAGGATTAGGGATGACCATTACAAAAGGAGACAGAACGCCCTCTGTGTGTAATGGAATGACAAGGGTTTAGCTGGATTTCAGAGTATGAGAGAGGAGTAATGTCTAGTGAGGCTCAAAAGATAGGCGTGAGACAGCTTGTGAAAGGTTGTCATTCAAAGCCCTTTATAACATGGCCCCTGCCCAAGCTCTACTTAATGGCTGTATTTTGGGCCCTCCTGGCTTAAAGTGAATGTCAATGGTAACTGTTTCTCTTTAGAACAGCAACCCTGAAGGTTTTCCCCTCCCAGCTTGATTTTTTTTCTTTTTTTTTCTGCTTAAAGGGGACATCCCTTGACTCAATTCTTAAAGAGGCCTGTTCTCTGAATGGGTGTTATCTCACTCTTAGTGAGTACATGAAAAGGCCTTGGCCTCAAAAGGGCCAGGGTCTCCCATTGCATCCTGGGTCATCTCCAGTCATCCTGACGAATATCTGTTTGCTGGATCCAGATGGCTCTGGAGGAGAAAGTGACCTTGCATAGCCTTCCCTCACTCAAATCCAAGTCAACTGCAAGTCATCATTTCCTTAATGCCATGGTCCTTCCACATATTCTGAGATCCATTGACACTGGCTACCTTGCTTTTCTTCATACAATACACTCCACCTCCTCATTCTGGTCATTTTCACTGGCTGTCCCCTATCCATGAAATACTCTCCTTCCTCATCTCTGCCTCCTGGCTTCCCTGCTTTCTGTAACATCCCAGCTTTCCAAATCTCAGTTTCTGAAGGAAGCCTTTCATAATTGATCTTAATTCTAATAACTTCCCTCTGTTGATCACACACACACACACACACACACACACACACACACACATCTTGTTTGTGCATAGTTGTTTGTGTGTTGTCTCTGCTATTCCATTGTGAGCTCCCTTGGTATTCTCAGTGCTTAGCTGGGCTCCTCCTAAAGTAAGTGCTTAAGTGCTTAAAAAGTATTTATTGAATGACTTAGATTTTATTCTAGAGGTTAGAGGAAACCACTAGAAATCTGTGCTTATATAAAATTACTTTGGCATCAGTGTATAGTATAGTTGTGAGGCAGAGAAAACTATTAGGAGATCGTTAAAATTACACTTGGCAAGAAGTGCTGAGAGCCTGATCTGAAGCGGAGAGAAAAGGGATTAAATGCAAGAGAAGTCGTGGAAACAGAAATGGGGAGATCTGGCAACTGATTGGCTAAGGAGTGTGAAGGAAAGTGAGGAGTTGGGGGTAATTTCAAGGTTACAGACCTGTGAGACTGGAAGATCAGTAACGGCCTCAACAGAAACAGTAAAGTTAGGAAGAGAGGACCATTCGTGGGGAAAGAGAATGAGTCCAGTTTTGGATATCCCGGGTTTGAAAACGAGCTCATATATAGATGTATTTACTCGTATGTGTACGTGTCGCCTCCTCTGGATTAACTGCGAAAAAAGACTGTTTCATTTTTGTCTTTGTACGTCTATCACCTAGCACAAAGCCTGGCACGTTGTATCCGCTTGTTAAATGCTTGTTGATTGATTGAGCTTGGCTAAATAAGAGCAATTAACCTTTATGAGGGGATTATTTTGGAAGTACTTTAGGAAAGTCTTTATTCATGAAGCCCAAGATGCTGACAGTTCTTAGGATACCTTAACAGCTGCAAATTCAATCTCAATTATCCCACAGCTGAGATTAAGATGGTAGTGGGTCCTGACACAACAATAACTAGCCTACAAGGATGTCCGTCACCTTAGCATCTTGCTAATTAAGTAGAGAAAAAGAAAAAAAAAACCTTCTCCTCTACATATTAACATTTTTACACAGTGTACTATTGAATAAGTAAGCATTAACATTTCCTCCTCTAATTAATTTTTAAAAAACTAAAATAATTTCCTCAGGGGGTAGAAAAAAATGAAGAGATACAAAGTTAGAGAAGATGAAGGGGAAACCATAGAGAAAATAGAACTGCGGAAATAAGAGGGAAAGATGTGAAGGAAAGAGACAGGGCAGGCCAATCGGTGATCAATTAGTCAATACGTTTATGGAACACATACTATGTGGGAGAAAATGAGAATTTTTAAACACCATGTCTCCCTAAAAGATCTTATACAGGCCTATCTCTTTTGTTTTGCTTTGCTTTATTGCACTTTGCAGATATCGTGGGTTTTTTTGGGGGGAGGGGATTTTTTTAAATGGATTGAAGGTTTGTGACAGCCAGGCTTGGAGCAAGTCTATTGGGGCCATTTTTCCTTCCAAGAGCATGAGCTCACAAGGTGTCTCTGTGTCACAATCTGGTAATTCTCGGGGCAGGTAGATGGCACCGGTCCTGGAGTCAGGAGGACATCAGTTCAAATCTGGCCTCAGATACTTGACATGTACTAGCTGTATGACCTTGGGCAAGTCACTTAACCCCAATTGCCTGGCACTCCCCCCTCCAAAAAATCCCTAAAAACACGAAACCCCAACAATTTGGTAATTCTCACAAGATTTCAAACCTTTTCAATATTATTATATCTGCTATGGTGATCTGTGATCAATGATCTTTGGTGTTATTATCGTAATTGTTTTGGGATGCCATAAACTATGCCCATATAAGACTGAACTTAATTGATAAATATTGTGTGTATTTCGACTCCACTAAATGTCTGTTTCCTGTCTCTCCATCTCCTCAGGCCTTTCTATTCCCTGAGATACAACAATATTCATATTAGGCCATTTAATAACCCTACAATAGCTTCTAAGTGTTTAAGTGAAAGGAAGAACCGACAGATAAACAAACTTCATTGTTGTCTTATTTAAAGAAATTGCCACAGCTACCCCAACTTTTAGCAAACTACCACCCTAATCAGTCAGCAGCCACCAACATCAGGGCAAGACCCTCCATCAGCAAAAAGATTATGACTTGATGAAGGCTCAGATGATGGTTAGAATTTTTTAGTAATAAAATGTTTTTAAAATTAAAGTATGTTCATTTTTAGACATAAAACTATTATGCACTTAATAGACTATAATAGAATGTAAACATAACTTTTATATGTACTGGAAAACAAAAAAAAATTGTGTGACTCACTTTATTGTGGTGGTTTGTTGAACTGTTCCAACCATTTTGGAGAGCAACCTGGAATTGTGCCCAAAGAATTATAAAAGGGTGTATATACCTTTGACCCAGAAATGTCACTATTAGGTCTATTCTACAAGGTAATCAGGGAAAAGGCAAAAAAAAAATACCCCACACCTTATATGTTCTAAAATATTTATAGCAGCTCTCTTTGTGGTGGCAAGAAACTGGAAATTGTAGGGATGCTGTAATACCAATTAAGTTGGGACTTTCTTACTGTTTTAAAATGATTGAGTGTCTTTGATTGAGTCTTACTGGGTGCTAAGCCCTAGGCTCAAACCCCTATTAGGTGCTAAACCTATGTAGGTGTGAATTGGTAACTAAGGTGAGCCCCAGGTGGGGCTAACTAAGGGAGGCCTGATTAGATCTTTGCTCCTAAGTTTGCCCCAAACCCCTATTTACTAGGTGCTAAGCCTATGTGAGTGTGAAGCTCCCAGGATCCTAAGGGGAGGTACTAACTCCAGAGTCAATCCTAGGAGCCTAAGTTCTGGTCACTCAGATGATGTTTGATAACGTCTGAAACTGTATAAAAAAGGGAAGATAGAGCCATTTGCTTAGGACTCTCACTCTTGGTGGTGTGCTGATTCGGAGATTCTGGGCAGCTGTAATTAAGAGCCCTCCAGCTGAACTCAGATGTTGATGCTTTTCGGTAACTATGAATTGTGATTTGTTCTGTTTCTAATGTATCTTTGTATTTGTATTTGCTCTGAAGTTCAGAGTGCTGGCTTTTTCCCCTGAACTAAGTGAATGATATTTGTATGCTAGATTAAAGTAAACTTGTCAACCCCTTAACATTGCTCTCCTTAGTAAAGCAGATCAAAAGGACCTGGGCTTTTACAGCGTTCTGTGTGCTGGTTGTTGTTGGTTTCACACCCCCACAGCAGCTGCTGGCAGATTGTTGAAACAGATGCCCATCAATTGGGGAATGGTTGAATAAGTTGTGGCATATGATGGTTATGTAATACTATTATGCTGTAAGAAATGATGAGCAGGTTGCTTTTATGAAAACATGGACAGACTTGCATGAAATAATGAAGAGTGAAATGAGTAGAACCAAGAGAATATTGTATATGGTAACAGCTATATTATTTAAGAAGTAAATGTGAATGGTTAAGCTATTCTGAGTTATATGAATATTCAAATCAATTGCAAAGGCCCTATGAAGGAAGATGCTATCTACTTCCAGAGAAAGAACTGATATGTGGAACTATGTATTGTATAGTTTCACATATGTATTTGTATCAAATGTTGGCCTCTTGTTAGGGGTTGGGAGGGAGTGGAACAGCTTGGAATTCAAATGTAAGAAAATAAAATTAAATTTTTTTTCCAGAAAGCCAAACAAAGAATTTGGTGTTTGATCTTGGAGGTAGTAGGGAACCACTGGAGTTTTTTGTTTGGAAAGGGGGGTTGGGCAGGCATGGAAAATCACTTTGGGAGTTTAATGTAGAATGGATGGGGGGGGACTGTGAAGGGATAACAATCAGAAAGCTCTTGTAATAAACCAGACATGAGGCCTGCTTCAGAGTGGCAGCTGTGTGAGTGCAGAGAAAGGAGCATATGTGAAAGGTGTTCTGAAGGTAAAAATTATAAGACAGATATGTCTAACTGGGGAGTTGAGATTCCAAGCCTGGGTAGCTAGGAAGATGATGATGATGCCTTTGATAGTATCTGGGAAGTTAGGTAGAATGGAGTGTTTTTGGGGGGAAAGATATTAAATTCTGTTTTAGATATGTTGAGTTTGAGATCTCAATGGGACATCAAGTTAGAAATGTCTAAGATGCTATTGGTAATGTGAGATTACAGCTCAGAAGAGATATTAGGACTAAACATGTAGAATTGGGACTCTGTAGAGTAGATAAGTCAATCCATGGAAACTGATGAGATACCAAGTATGATAATACAGAACGAGAAAAGAAGAAGGCCCAGGACACGCGTGGGAGTCTATGGCTAGTGAGCTTAAGCTACAAAGAGAAAAGGATAGAAGCAATTCCATGTAAGGAGAATAGATTTAGAAAAGATGGGAATGGTGCATTTAAGCACAGTAAATAGACCCGTGTGCTTAGGGCAGTGGATTTGTTTTGGTGCATCAAAGAAGATAAGATTGGCTTGGTTGGGCTTGGAAACCTCCTCTTTCAGCCTTATCTCTAACTATACCCTTTTGGGTAACCAAAGTCTCAATTGAATTAGATGAGTTGCTTTTCCTTGGATATATCTACCGTTTCCTCATTTTCCAGCCATGGCTCATGCTGTTCTCATAGACTAGAATATCCTTCTCCTGGAGAACTTTAATGACCCAAAACAAGAACCATATTTTACCAGAACAGCCCAGGAAGTAATGATGTTTCTCTTTTCTAAATTTCTATGAAACTCTATCCTGATCCTATGATATATCCTATTCAACTTTGTATTATAGTTATTTTTGTACTTGCTTGTCTTCCCCATGGTAGTGCAAATTTCTTGACAACAGGGATTATATTATGCTTATCTTCTTAGACTCCACCCCTCTCTTCCCAGCATCCACAAAGTAGGGGTCTGAAAGCATGGGGCAGTAGCAAGAACACTGACACTGGATTCAGAAAACCTGGATTCAAGTCTCATTTCTAATGTGCACTATCTTTGTGATTTTGGTCAAATCACTTTGCCTCTCTAGACCTCTGTCTCCTAATCTACAATGTTATGATTATGATTGTGAATGAGTGGGAGCCCTGCTCTATACCTCAAAAATTCTTTGTTTCTTTACCTGTCCTTGGCTCCAGTCCCCCCTAGGAAGAAATGGCCCTTGTTAAGCTCAACACAAGTACTCTTGTATTTCCCATTTCCTCCAGGACTTTGCCCCATCTCTCCCCTCATCTTTGATCCCTCCCTTTCTACTGGCTACTTTCCTTCCTTCAAACATATGCAGATGTATCTCAGCCTTTAATAGCAACCCTTCCTTGACTCTTCCATCGGGTCATGCTATCAACCTATAGTTAGATATCTATTTTTCACTTTCCTAGAATCATTGGTTTTAGCTGCTTCCACTTCTTCCCTATCTAATATTTTCTCAACCTCATGATCCCACCACCATAATGAAACTTTTCCTTTCCAATGGTATTGACAGGATAAGATTAGATTAGATTGTGTTCATTGCATTTTGTTACGTTACATCACATTACATACATCATTTATTAAGCATTCTCTGTGCCAGGAACCATGCTAAATAAATACTGGGAATATAAATGCAAGTAAAAAGACATGATGACATGACTTATAGTTGACTTTGATTTGAGTGAGGAAGGGCTGTGCAAGGTCGCCAGCCTCATTTTTCCTCCAGAGCCATCTGGATCCAGTGGCCTGATATTCACCAGGATGACAGGAGATGGCCCAGGATGCATTGGGAGACCCTGGCCCTTTTAGCTAAGGTCTTTTTAGGTTCTCACTCTGAGTGAGGTAAAGCCCATTCAGTGAATAGGTCTCTTTAAGAAGTTAATCAAAGGATAGCCCCTTTAATCAAATTGAAAAAAAAAAAATTCAGAACGGGAGGGAAGACCCTTGGGGATCCTGGCCAAAGGAGAAAGATACAATTTAGTATTTCCATTCACTTTGTGCTTGGAGGGCAGGGACCTATTGTCCAACCTATGAGATCCAGAATGAACTTGGTTTAAGGCTTGGTTTTTGAGAAAGAAATGTAACCAGTAAACCCGAAGTTAGGAAGGCAGCCTTCAACCGTCAAAAAACAGTAAAAAGCAACTTGTTTCTTTCTTTTGGCCAGGAACCCTGAGGGTCTTCCCCTCCCAGTCTGATTTTTTTTTTCAGTTTTGATCAAAGGGGACATCCTTTATTAACTTCTTAAAGAGGCCTATTCACTAAATGGGCTTTACCTCACTCAGAGTGAGAACCTGAAAAGACCTAACCTAAAAGGACCAGGGTCTCCCAATCCATCCTGAGCCATCTCCTGTCATCCTGGTGAATATCAGCTCTGGAGGAGAAAGTGAGGCTGGTGATCTTGTATGGCGCTGCCACACTCAAATGCAAGTCATGTCATTTCCCTGAAGTCATGGTCCTCTTCTAGAACAAAGGACAGACACAATCTGTGAGTAACCTTGCCCTGCCCCTCCCCAAAGGAAAGTACATTTCCGATGGCTGAAGGCTGCCTCCTTAACTTCAGGTTTACTAGTTAGATTTCTTTCTCAAAACGGAGCTAGTAAATATCTGAGGTCACATTTGAATTCTGGTCTTTCTGACTCCAGGCCCAGTGCTCTGTCCACTGTACCACCTTGCTGCCTCTCTTTCTCCATGATAGGGAGTTTTTCCTTACCACAAACCTCAATTTGCCTCTTTTCACCATCAACTTACTGGTATGGGCTCAATAAAACAAATCAAATCTCCCTTCTATATGACAAGGGCATTGTCCTTCAGTGTTTTCTTCCTCAGGGTCAATATCTCCATTTTCTTCAGCAGTTTGTCATATGGCATTCTCTCAAGGTCTTTCATGATCCTTGTTGCCTTTCTCTGGACATTCTTCAACTTCTCAATGTCCTTCTTCAAATGAGAAACTCAGAGCTCTATGCAATACTTCACATGTGGTCTGACCATTGCTGAGTAAATGGTTCATCTATCCCTTCAGGCTTAGATACTATTTCTTTCTTAATTCAACCTAAATTCACATTAATTTTCTTGCTTCCAAAAGCCACCATTGACTCTTACTGTGTTTGAAATATTAAGTAACTTATGTTCTGAAAAAAAACAGTACTATGCTAGGCAATAAGGATAAAAGATAAGGCATAAAAATGATACATTTTGTGACCTGAAGCTACCATCCTATGAACAGGAAAAACGCATTCAAACATCAGTATGATACAGCTTAGTGATTGATTAAGGCATAGGAAAGATCCAGATAAAGTGCCTTAGGAAAACTTGTGGAGGAAGGTGGAGAGATCAGAGGAATTTGTTCACATAGATAAGAACATAGAATATAATCTTTAAATTAACATAATACTTATTTTAAAGACAAAGCTATGTACCCAGAAAAGATGCTCAATCAGAGAAATGTTAAATAGGCCTATTTTCTTAGTAAATATGACATCATTCAGAAATTAATTAGAAATTACTCATAAGATACACATTTTCCCCCAGTAGAAATTATGACTCACAAGTTATATCTCCAGTTATTTCTTTTGATTGCACAACAGACTTGGTAATAATCTTCTTATATGTTCTTTTGGTTGTGATTATTTTATTTTTGAAAGCAACAATGAGAAGTAGGAAAATAGAATATTTCAATATGCTCCATAATCTTCAAATGTGTTGGCACATGTATGTGCCTGTCTTTTTTCCAGGATCTCAAAGCCCTTTATAAAAAGTATAACCATACCAAGTAGGTGATGAATATTGTCAAATTTGATGCACTAATGAGAAAGCATCAGCAGAGCCAGATATAAGGTTACATTCCTATATACCCTGCTGGGAGGCTAAACATGGAGATTGCTTGTGCTCAGGAGTTCTGAACCACACCATGTTTAGCATCAGTAGAGCTACCTTCCACATGGGGGGCCAGGCTGCCTAAAGAGGAGTGAACTAGCCCTAGTTAGAAATGGAGCAAATCAAAGCTGCCATGGTAATCAGTACTGAGATTGGGTCTGTGGATACCAACTGTACTTCCAGCCTTCACAAAATACAGAATCCCACTCCAAAAAACAAACAAAAAAATATCTTTCAGCTTTTTTTCTAAGTATTTTCTAAGCTTATACAATCTGAAGACATAGAAATTTTTATTTTTGACCAAAAAAAAATCCAAAATTGTAGCCTCTGTGGGTTTTTTTTGGAAGACTGGCTTGGTCAGCCTCGTTATTTTAGACTCTGCAACCAGTTAGTGCCATGGAACCAGTACTATCCACTGACAAAACTCAAGGAAATTAATAGGCCAGGTAGATTTTGTAAGTTATTTAAAAAACAGAATGTCAAGAAAATATTTTGGGATTTCAGAGAGAGAAAAGAAAGATTGAAAGACAATGCTCATGTATGGAGCATGATTGTGGGAAAGATGTTGCCCCTGAGAAGAATAGAAGTCAGAAGCAGTTGAAGGTTTGGGGTTGATAGTCAATTTTGTACATTCAATAGCTTTCAGATAAGTTGTCAACCACTACCACCATCGCCTAGACTGATCATATCTCATTAACTGGACCTAATGTTAAAGTGAGAACATTGCTAGAATGTTCTACCTCTACCAGATCTAATGAGTCATCATCTTACTGATTTCATCTCCATTATATCACTTGCAACTATAGAACTTGCTTTCATAATAAATGTGTTCTTTACTACAGCCTCCCAAGACTATGCCAAAGAGATATTATGACTTTCCGTAAGATGGCACAACAGTAAAAAGCAAGGAGAGCCACCTTTGACAAGATTTCTGTACAGATTTACTAATGTGTCCCATTTCTACCAAAGAGAGAAAGAAGGGAAAGAGCAATGATACAGAAACTAATCCCTCTAATATTATTTTTTGGTTTCATTACAATTGGTAGAATTTCCCCAAACTTTGTCAAATAAAAATGGTGAATGTGGGCATGTTTGGTTCGTACCTTTTTTAGTAACAATGTTCTAAGGTTTATACATTGCATATTATGTGGCTCTTGGTTTAAGGTAGATACTTTTTATTATTTTGAGGAAAACTTTCTTTTAAAAGTTTTTTAAGATAGTGTGGAGAAGAGGAAGAACTAGTTCTGCAACTGTTGCCCCAAAATATTCTATGCCTTCACTGCTGTCTGGTACCCCAGGGTACCTGATTTAAACAATTTTGCAGAAAAATTATTTCAAACTTCCCAATAACAAATAATCCCTTTGTTACAGGTTATTTACAAATATAGAGAAATGTGGGACATTATCTAATACCTCTTATGAAGCAATATGGCATTGATTCTTAGACCAAGTAGTAGTTTTTAGCTTTAGTAGCTTGAAACTATGCTGAGATGTTTGGGACACCCTATATAACACAAGATAAAGAGAAAAGAAAAATGTCTGTTTTCATTAATGGATGCAAAAGTAACAAATAAAATATTAGCCTAAAGAACATAACAATACAACAAGAAAATTATTTATCCTGTCCTACTAGAATTTGTGCCAGGCATGCAAGATTATTTCAACATCAGAAAGACTATACATATAACAGAATACAAAAAAAATTTCAAACTAAAACAAAACCCTTCCATTAGTAGATAGAGAAAATAGTCTTCAGTAAAATAAAAAATGCTTTTTTATGGTAAAAATGCTAAAAAAGAATAAAGAGGGATTTTCCTTAATATAATAAAAAGTAACTACCTCAAACCAAGAACCACATAATATGCAATATAAAAACATTAGAAACATTTCCAATAAAAAATTATGAACCAAGGATGCCCACATTTGCCATTTTCATCTGAAAAAAATTTGGAAATTCTATCAATTTTAATAAGACCACAAAAATGGTATTAGAGTGATTAACAAAGGAAAGGAATAATCCTGACACTGTTATTTGCCATCTGAGTAATCTTGGGCAAGTTAGTTAACATTAATTTACAAACATGCTGAAAATGGATATCAGTGATATGAGATACATACAAATGGATACACAGTTATCTCTGCCACGTCGTGGGAGCTGGAGACCCCCTGATCTGGAACATCCATGTAAAATCTTTTGGTTCTCCCTCTGAACCAGAGAAGAAATTTGAATTATTATGGTATTAAAAGATAAAATATGTTGATATTATACAATACTACATGTTTTATGCATTTCTGCATCATCTGCTGGCCTTTGCATGTCCCCTGCAGCTTCCACAAAACTTTCCCCCAATTCTCATTTAATTTCTTTTTTATTATTAAATTTTATTTTTAATTTATATAATAAAACACTAATTTCTATTGAATAGCACAATAAAAAAGGATGATGGTACCTGAAACTTCAAATCTACAATGTACAACTTGCTATTCCTTTCAAAATTATCATGTAAATTTCTTTTTCTTCCCTCTCTCCCTCCCATAGAGATGGCTACCATTTCACACACACACACACACACACACACACACACACACACACACGCACACGCACACGCACATAAGATTATTCTATACATGCTTCTATTTACCAGTTTGTTCTCTGGATTCAGATAGTATCTTTCTTCATATCTCCTTTATAGTTAATTTGTGTGTTTATAATAGTCAAAATAACTTATTTGTTCAAAGTCATTCTTAAAACAATATTGCTCTTACTATATACAGTGTTCTGATTCTACTCATTTTGCTCTTCATTATTTCCTGCAAGTCTTTCCATGTTTTCTAATATCGTTGAGCTCATCATTTCTTATAGCACAGTAGTATTCCATCACAATCATATACCACAACTTAATCAACCATTCCCAATTGATGGGCAGCCCTGCAATTTCCAGTTCTTTGCCATCACAAAGAAAGCTGCTGTAAACATTTTAGAACATATAGGTTCTTTTCATTTTTCCCTAATCAACTTTGGAAATAGACCAGGTAGTGATGTTGCTGGGTCAAAGGCAGTTTAATAACTTTTTGGGCATGATTCCAGATTGCTCTCCAAAATAGTTGGATCAGTTCACAATTTCACCGACAATGAATTAGTGTCCCAATTTTTCCATATCCCTTCCAACATTCATCACTCTCCCCTTCTATCATTTTAGCCAATCTGATAGATACAAAATGATATCTCAAGGTTGTTTTAATTTGCATTTCTCTAATCAATAATGATTTAGAACATTTTTTCATATAACTATAAACTGTTTTGATATCTTCATCAGAGAATTGCCTGTTCATATCCTTTGACCATTTATCAATTGGGGAATGATTTGTAGTCTTATAGATTTGACAAAGTTCTTTATGTATTTTAGATATGAGACCTCTCTCTGAGAAACTGTCTATAAAATCCTCCCCCACCCCAAATTTTCTGTTTTCCTTCTGATCTTGGCTACATTTGTTTTATTTGTACAAAAAATAATTTAATGTAACTGAAATTATCCACTTTGCTATCTCTCGTTTATTCATAAATTATTCACCTATCCATAAGTCTGATAATAATTCTATTTTAGTTTTCTTGTAAGATTTCCCTTTTCATCTAGGTAATATATCCATTTTGACCTTATCTTGTTAAATGGTGTAAGATATTGGTTTATGTCCAGTTTCTGCCATACCATTTTCCAGTTTTCCCATCAATTTTCTTTTTAGCAAATAATGAATTCTTATCCCCAAATCTTAAGTCTTTACACTTGTTAAACATAAGGTTATTATGTTTATTTGCTGCTGTAAATTGCATGTCTACTCTATTCCATTGATCTACCTATTTCTTAGCCAGTAGCAAATAGTTTTGACAATTACCTCCTTATAACGTAGTTTAAGATCTGCTACTGCTAAATCTCTTTCCTTTACATTTCTTTCATTACTTCCTTTGATATTCTTGACTTTTTATTTGTCCAAATGAATTTTATTATTTTTTCTTATTCAGTAAAATTTTTGTTAGTAATTTAATTGGAATGGCATTGAATATATAAATTAATTTCTTATGCCAACCTGCAATATATCAAACCCATAATGGGGAAAGTTGTGATGTGAAAGGGATAACTTTTGTGATACAAGACATAGGGTCTTTTATGTAAGAAATAAGAAAGAAAGATTCTTCTTTCATATATTGACTAGAAAAAAGATAAGTTAGTCTATTAATAATGAAAAAATGGGGGGGGGGTACATAAGGCTATTGACTTCCCTCCTCAGAAGTCTCTAAGTTGCTTTTATTATAACAGTTACACATTTGTAATGATTCATACATATTTATGTCCAACACCATTTTGTGATAATTAGTACAAATCTATAATATAACAAAAGACCAGTTTTGAGGTACCATGGAGCAGAGTAAAATCAATTGACCCATATGAAGACTGAGCCAATGACTTTGGCTTAACAATGTAGTGCTGTAGCCAATCTACTTGAATACTTCTTATGTCTTTTCATCCTTAAAACTTTTAGGGATATTAGTGAAAACTTAATGTTATTTTTTTTAAAATGCTCTGCCACTCATTGAAAAAGAAAGTGATATTTGATTTAAAACTTAAAAGACCAAAACAATAAGAAATGCTCTTTTTTTTAACAGTATAACTGACTTTCACTGTGTAGAGAGAGACAACATATTGCAGTAAAAGGGAAGTATTCCAAGAAAAGAACATATATTTGTCAGGACTTTGAAAAATTATATAAAAGATTCAGAAGATCATGTCTGAGAAGAGAAGATCAGAAAGGATAGCATGAGAATAGAAAGAGACAAAGAATTCCCTCTGGCATGCCCTAAAGCATTATGGAAGTTCCACCATTTTTGCCCACCTCATGTCTTAAACTCCAAAGATGACAAGTTCAAAAAACATGTATTAGAAATAGCTGATTTACTTTTATTATTTTGACATTTGAGGTAGTGAAAATGACATTTAGGAAAATGGAAATGATATTTCAGGTTGTAAATGATGAATGTGAAAGAAATTTAGTCAACATATACAATGCCAGATAAATCATTCTTTTTACCGGGGTCTACCATCTCTAGAAATTTTTAAGACAAAAAAAGAATCCCTGGGAGAAAATGTGTTGTTGGTAATTGCTACTAATTTAAAGATGCCAAACTTCCCTTACGTTGTTAGTTAAGCCTAGGATAAAATGATACCCTTTTCCCTTTTAGGTTTTCTTCATATAGTGAAAAGAGAGGAATAGTGGAAAGTGAGTTGGAATTTATGTCAAGAGAGACTAAGTTCAAGATTCAAATCCAGCCTCTGACATTTATTAACTCTATGACCCTGGGTAAGTCATTTAATTTCTCTGAGCTTCAGTTTCCTCATATATAAAAAAGGGAATGATGGAGCACTTGCCTCTTAGGACTGTTATGAAGATCAAATGAGGTAATATATGCAAACTGCTTTGCAAACCTCAAAATACCATACAAATGTTAGCCATCGTTATCATTTTCATTATCCTCATCCTCCTCCCAATCCTTATATCCTTCAAAGGAAAGTGAGAGACAGAAACACAAAGGCATACAGAGAAATGGACGCAGAAAATAAAACATAAAACTATAATGTTTAGAAAGTACTGCTAGAAAATCTTTTAATATTTTAAATTCTTTAATGATAAAAATCATGTTTTATGTTTAAATGCTTAGATGCTTAAAATCATGTTTTCTGTTTTTAAATGAAAAGGACTCCCTGAAAAAGCAAAATGACCTCGTCAATAAATCAGTGACTGGTTTGGTTTCAGAAATCAATTCCTTAATCAGCAGCATAAGTGTCAATTATCCTAGTAGGATATAAGTTTCTTGAGATAAAGAACCATCTCAGTTTTCTATTTGTATTCCCAGGGCCTACCAATACCTGGCACATAGTATGTACTTAACAAATGTTTGATTATTTGATTGATGCCTGGTTTGTTTTTGGTTATGTTGATTTTGTGTTTAAAATGGCACTGAAACTTCATGTGTGACTTTGAGTAATATGGTCTCCTTTCCCCACCATGTGCCTAACTCTTAAAGTCCCTTGTCACGTATGATGAAAAGATAATTCAAATCTCAGACACAAGAATACATAAATGGATACATTTCCTCACATTTCCTTTAGGATATGGCCCACTTATTGTGGTTTCTATTTATAAAACTAGCTTAGTTTCTTGATGGAAAGAATGAGTGGTCCCCTTATAAAATCATTACCTACAAGATGGATAAAATGCAATGTTAGATTTCAGAAATTTTCTGCTCTATTAATCCTTTGAGAAATACAACTTTACCTATTTTTCAATGTATACTTCTGCCACCATCATATTACACATTTTCTGCTCTTGCAAGATATATCAATATGTATAGTAAATACTGACATTGTTTATTGACATTTCCTAATAAAATGACATCTGACAAGATACATGGTTAGCTCCAAACACAGCTGATGGAATGTAGCAATGTGACAAACTGCACTGTGATGAGGTTGTATTATGTGGAGTTAGCAGATTTATAATACCTCATTAATTTATTACTATTGAAGACACCATAAATCTACTGTTAGACTCAAATTATGGTTAATAGCCAAAATTGTGAAATTAGAAGTATTAGTGCGCAGTATATAGAAAATGAAGAGTTTCTTTCAGTCTCTTCTGCTTGTACCTTAGCTCATAGTCATACAGGGATATGAAGTACCTGGGTTTGCTCAATCAAATATTCATTAATTCATTCATTCATCAACTATTTCATTAAGCAGAACAAAATTTTACCCAAAAGGCTTGCCTCCAACAAGGTGCCTCCCATGCAGATGTCAAAATCATACAAGCTAACTCAGAAAATGTAACAGTTTATCAAAAGTATAACAATAATGTTTGATGATCTTCTGATGATTAAAATCAAGGGGAGATGAATGCTAACAAAAAATATTCCTCATTCTTACAAAGGAAATCTACTTAGGCTCCATATGGTAAAAAAGGCTTCCCTGTTAGAAATTGACCAAGGTCAGGATTACTATAGAACCTTACCACAGAGCACATAATTCTGAAGTAGATGGTAGCATTTGTGCTCATTCAGCATGCAGAAACAGCGGTTTATCTGTAGCTAAAATATGAAGCCACCAGATGAGACATTTCCTTCACCTATGGCCAAACCCTAGGTAAGCTCCTCCCCAGCAGGGTCCATCCCTACTCCATTCCCTGGTAGTCTCCTGGCATCCTGGGTCTCCCCCCGCCACCCTCTAGGGGTGTCCTGAGTTATTTCTCCCTACAGATCTTTGTGTCCCAAAGTCCTAGATGAAGCATTTAACACAGTAACTGGCACACAGTAGATGCTTAATAAATGCCTGTTTAGCTTGACCTTTATGTTGCTTATCCCAGACGCCAGAATTGTTAGCTAAAGCTCTTTTCCCTAGATATGAAATTCTCCAGGGATTTCTCTTTGCAAATGACATTAAGCTTTTTTCATCATACTCTAGAACACTATAGAGACTTCCACATTTAGATCCATAATTACCCAGAAGACATCCAAATGTCAACATATCCACACAGTAAAAATAAAATAAAGAATCTCTGTTGTTCAAACTATGATGTACAGTTGAATGATATTGCATGGAGACATATGAAGTCATTTAAAACATTTCTGTATTAGCCATACTGCAAAAAAGAAAAAAGAAAACAAATATATCTCCATCTATACTTAGAGTTCATCATTTCCTTTTCTCAAGGTGGATAGTATTTTTCATCTAGAGTCCTTCAGAGTTTTCCTGGATTGTATTGATCAGAGTAGCTAAGGCTTTCACAGTTGATTATCCTTATGATATTGCTGTTAATGTGTACAATGCTCCCATATTTCTGCTTGTTTCACACTATATCAATCCATACAAGTCTTCCCAGGTTTTTCTGAAACCATCTCCTTCATTACTTCTTATAGCACAATAGTATTCCATCACAATCATATATCACAATTTGTTTAACCATCCCCTAACTGATGGGCAGTTTCCAATTATTTGCTTCCACAAAAAGAGGTACTATGAATATTTTAGTAATATGAGCCCTCTTCTTTTTTCTTTGATTTCTTTAGGGTATAGACCAAGTACTGGTATTTCTGGGTCACAGGATATGTACCGTTTTATAGCCTATAATATTTGGAGTATAATTAAAATTATTTCAGAAGCAGAAGGTATCCCAGAGGTCATCTAGTCTAACTTGTACTTGAAAAAATTCCATATATAGTATGTCTAACAAATGTGACTCAGTCATCGAAGACCTATAGTGAGGGAGATCTCATTTCATTTCTGGCTAGCAACTACTCGTAGTTTTGTCTTCTGAGGTCAAATAAAACAAATCTAATCCATTTTGCACGTCACAGACCATATATTCAAGAATAGTTATCCTATATCTCTGAAAAATACTTTTTTACCAGCTAAATATCCTATCCATCCAACTATCCTCATATGACATGACCTTGAGGCCTTTGACCAGCCTAGTTGCCTTCTAAATATTTTCCAGTTTATCAAAGTTCAGTCTAAACTGTGGAACCCAGAACTAAATCCAATGCTCTAGATGAAGTCTCACCAAGGCACAATGCAGAAAGATTATCACCTCTCTAATCCTGCCTGGATAATATACTTTTGGATGCATCCTGTGATCACATTAACTTTTGTTGACTGACATTATGCTGTTAATTATGCTTGAGATTCATTAACACTGCCAGATATTCTTTTGGATGAACTATCTAGTCCCATCTTATATTTGTGAAATTGATTTTTTGAAACCACTTAAAATATAACATTTATTCCTATAATATTTCATTTTATTTGATATATCCCAATGTTCCAGCTTGTCAAAATCTTTTTAGATCCTGATTCTGCCATACACCTTCTTCACTATTCCTTCTAATTTGTTTTAGCTGCAAATTCAATGTGGACCATTGAATCCATCTTTTATCAAAGTTGCTGATAAAAATTCCAAACAGTAGCAGGTCATATGCTGGTTGCTGGACTCCTCCTCTGCAGACCTCCTTCCAAGATGATATGTGTTTATTTATTATTTGAAATAGAACAGTCTGAGGTACAAAGCTTCTGAGTATATTGATTTATTTGCACAGCTATCATTTGCAATCAAATCAGGTCTACTGACTTCTTAGTGGTCAGAGACAATGAATGATTTACAGAGCTTATTTTTATAGTTAGGAAACTTGTTTTGTATATTACTCAATTGTACAAAGCAGGTTATCTGACTAGTTTAGTTCCCCTAGACTTTCCTAATCCAATGGAGTTATTGCTATTATGTGGAGTGTTGGCATGTCAGACGCATACTGGAGCATTTGTAGTATGTGACAACTGCTACAGTTAATATTTTATTGGGTTAGAACACATCTATCATTCTGTGAACTTTTTAGGGGAAGAGCCTTTTAGTAGTCTCTCAAGGGGTGTCTGCTATAGGTCTATATAGCTCACTGAAAAGAAGAACTAGCTTACTAAAAAGAGGAACTCGTAGTAAGATAGAAGTCAACCTACCTACCCTCTAAGCTGTTGGAAAGGAGAACTTAGCCTTTAACAAAGAGTCCTATAATGCATAACTTAACACTATTATTATTTTATTGATACAAGGATATATGTTCTATTCTAACTCATCTGCTATCTGTTTCAACAATCCAGCTAGCAGTTTCTGTGGGGGAGCACGATTCACCAACAATCAGAACCCAGAAAGCTGCCAACACACTGCAAAAGCATATGTTCTTTTGATCTGCTTAACTAAGGAAAACTATGTTAAGGAGTTGACAAGCTTACTTTAATTCAGCATACAAATATCATTCACTTAGTTCAGGGGAAAAAGCCAGCACCCTGAACTTCAGAACAAAATACAAACAAATTACAAACATCAACAGACAGACCTTGTCTGATTCAAATCCCAATACATAGTTACCAGAGTTTAACAAAGTCTCAGCATCCAGGTTACAAGCTAGAGGGCTCCTTAGCTACAGCTGCCTGGAGTCTCTGCATCAGTGCCATCATGAGTGAGAGCCCCACGCAAGTGGCAATGTCCTCTCTTTTTATAGGGCTTCATCAAATGTCATCTGAATGACCAGAACTTAGGCTGCTATGATGGGCTCTTGAGTTAGCCCCTCCCCTTAGGACCCTCGGAGGTTCATATCCACATAGGTTGGGTTAACACCTAATAGGGGTTAGAGCCTGGGGCTTAGCACTTAGTAAGACTCAATGAAATACACTGAATTACTAAAAGAAACAAAGCCAAACTCCTCAAGGGCACTTGTTGAACTAAGTGCTAAGAGCCCATTGTGCTTACCAACACACTATCAAACCTTATCAATCTATTTATTCACTAAATCTATACTAATTTAGGCTTAAGCAAATATTTATGCTAGTTTAGCTGTTAGAGTTAGCTTTTCCTAAGAAAAGGAAACATAATCCTACAGTAAATCAAAGTCAGCAATACTAACTGACCTAGAGATTATCTTTTCCCCATGTAATCATTAATAACTAATATTTTTCTAAGGAACCAATGAGTATAGAGTCTACCCAATTGGTCCATATGTCTCCATCTTCTCCAAAAGAATAGTATGAAAGACTTTATTTTCCCCCCAAACCTAAATAAACTGTATCTATATCATCCCTCTAATCTACCTGTCCAATAGCCCTGTTTAGATGTACAAAAGAAATGAGGTTAATATGGCATAAACTATTCTTTTAATTTATTAAATTTTTATTTATTAATTTATTTAATATATTTAGTTTTCAGCATTGATTTTCACAAGAGTTTGAATTACAAATTTTCTCCCCATTTCTACCCTCCTGCCCACTTCAAGATGGCATATATTCTGGTTGCCCCGTTCCCCAGTCAGCCCTCCCTTCTGTCACCCCACTCCCCTCCCAACCCCTTTTCCCTTACTTTCTTGT